>OZ012704.1:85482385-86011710 GCA_963942595.1 Cylloceria caligata | reverse complement strand
CGGTATATATATAATGCTGTCACTATACTACCGTGAACAAAAACAGAAACTAATTTACATCAACATGATTAAAAAGGTGAGTATGGAGACGAATCTTAAACAGTTCCAAACTAGAAGAAGAAGTGACATGCGATGGTAAGCTCTCCCAAAAATAAATGCCAGAGAGAGAAAATGCGTTCCTATAAGTAGTTGTGCGATGCTTTGGCACAGCAAAAGTCGATCGAGGTCTCCTTAACTGACGTTCAGGAGTATCCGTCTGATGACTGAATAGAGCCAATAAATATGTTGGTGCTTTCTGATGCAGAATGTTATACATTGAAATACCAAGAAAATACAGACGCCGCGATTTAACTGTAAGCCAGCCAAGTTGTCGCCTGTACGGAGTGATATGAGCATCGCATCGAAGATCGAAAACAAAACGTATACAGTAATTGATGAGACGTTCTAATTTTAAATTCAATTCCTCAGTCAGATTGTTATAAACTAGGCAGCAGTAGTCTAATAATGGAAAAATTAAGGCAATTATCAATGATGATCTTAATTCTTGAGAAAGGGCCATGCGATGAAATTTTAACCTATATACAGCAAAGTGAACTTTTTGTGAGATATGTAAAACATGAGATTTCCAAGATAAATTACTGTGCATGATCACTCCTAAGTTCCTAGCTTCAGTAACGAATGGAATATTCACTCCATTTAACGAAACCGGTGGTAAGATTGAGAAATCAAGTTCGCGTGTATACGCATTGCTACCGAATATAAGAACTTTTGATTTGGCAATGTTTAGTTTTAGACCATTTGAAATTGCAAAGTTGGCAATGGCTTGAACGTCCTCAGTAATTAACTTTATTCCTTGATTTATTTGAGACGGGAGGCAACTAAGATATATTTGCGTATCGTCAGCAAATATCATGTGCTGTGTGTATTGAAGTGCAGTGCTAATGTCATTAATATAAAGAGAAAAAAGAAGTGGACCTAGGACAGAACCTTGCGGTACGCCTGCTGTAGTAGGTAACCAAGAGGCGGAAGTCCCATGGACGTCAATAACTGCTTGAGTTCTTCCAGTTAAATATGAAAAAATCCAATCTAGAACTGGTTCTGCAAGGCCCACTTTTTTTAATTTTGCAAGAAGTTGTAAGTGTGGTACAGTGTCGAATGCTTTGCTAAAATCAAATAAGATTAGAATGGTAATACGCCCTTCATCCACATTGCGCCTCACATCGTCACATATACGTAGTAATGCTGTTTGAGTACTGTGACCACTACGATATCCCGATTGACGTGGATCAAAAACTTGGTTCGACTCAATCCAGTCAGTGATCTGCTTATGAACCAATCTCTCAAGTACTTTTGAAAGTTCGCTAAGGTTAGCTATCGGTCTAGTATCAGACGGGGAAAGGGGTGTTTTAATTTTGGATAACGGTCGAAGAAAAGCCTTTTTCCAACACTGAGGGAACTTAGATGATTGCAAAGAATGGTTAAACACAGCTGTTAGTAGTGAGCACGAAACCTCGATAGACTTATTTATTAGGAACAGAGAAATACCATTTGGACCAGCTGCATATGACTTAGAACTAGCGTTGGTAGAGATAATATATCGTACTTGGTTGGACGTGATTTCTGCAAAGTTGAATAAAGGGCGAACTGGTTGAATTAATGAACTTATCGTGCGATAGAGAGAGAGAGAGAGAGAGAGAGAGAGAGAGAGAGAGAGAGAGAGAGAGAGAGAGAGAGAGAGACAGAGAGAGAGCAAGAGAGCAAGAGAGCAAGAGAGAGACTGTTTCTTTTAACACAAATGTAGAGGAAAACGGAGAAAACGATGTAGAAT
This sequence comes from Cylloceria caligata, assembly GCA_963942595.1. Lineage (NCBI taxonomy): Eukaryota > Metazoa > Arthropoda > Insecta > Hymenoptera > Ichneumonidae > Cylloceria > Cylloceria caligata. The sequence goes on along the minus strand of OZ012704.1, from coordinate 86,009,882 downwards.
AAATATCGTCAAGAAACGGATTCTGACTTTTCACCAGCACTTCAAAACAGTTATATATCTTATTTAAACCATTGTATTCGCAAGTTTTTATTATTGATATATTTTCGTGTTCCGAAATTACTTATTTTCCAAAATATTATTTTTTTAAAATAAAACAAATGTATTTTTCGACATCCTTTAATCTAATGATAATAGTGCCATTGCTATAGAACGTTTTTTGTACAAAAATAGATGAGGTTTTTGACAAAAAATAATGCCATTCGAAAATAGGAAATCGCAAGAAGAACTTTTTTTAGTACCAGGACTTTCTTCAAAAATCTTATTCAATTTTGTTGCGAATAAGGCCATATAAGAGTGTTCTTACGATTAGTACATTATGACACATTTCCGAGATTGAAGAAATCGAATGTTCGAAAATTTATGTATGCGAAACTACTGTGCCTTGGTATTACTACTATAGGATACGTTTTACACTGATTAAAGTTTCTAATAAGAATACTAATATCAAATCAATTCCTTATGAATGCTCTATACGAAGTTGACCCTTTGACGTAAGGTGATCCATCTCATTGAAGTATCGTATTTTTGAGACCTTTCAATAAAGTATTACAAATTTATACGACATCTTGAAAAGGTTAATACGTCTCTTTGAAAATAAACATAACGTATTTATAAACAAAAGTCGATTCCACCTTCACTCCAGTTTTGCACATAATACGATTCGTATAGACATTGCAAACAAAATGGCTTTCGTATAATCATTCTACAATATATAACTTCTCCTCTAGTTCTCTGTGTAAATAAAATTTCGTTCCCTTCTTCTCTTCCATCGCTCTTACTTAAAAACTGCTTTAATATGTCCATTTGCATATATAGACACAGTCGCATCTCGACACCAAGTAACAAAAAAAATGTAAATCCTTTAAAATGCTTTTTTTATAACGTGTCGCTGCCGCCACTCTTACATTTCCCGACGACAGCCATTTTCAAATGATTACTCAACTTTTCTAATGGTTTCTATTATCCACTCTTTCTATTTCGTGTTCCTTCTTCTTCGATGTCCGTAGATCCGACTGCAACTCCTGCAGCTTCCTTCCTAATAAATATTCGGCACAAGACACTTTTACGCTCGGAGTTCATTTTTTTAATACGCACTTTTTCCGCTAGCATTCTTTTCATTATATATACTATTTAGACTATTTCTACCTAGCCGTGTTTTCCCGTACGATTAATTCTGATATCACGCTGCTTTCGTCCTGCCGATTTTTCACCCAGTGATGGCCGTATCCCGTACTTCCTTCATCGTGGTGTCTTGGTTTCATCCACCTTCAGGATCCCATCAGTCCCACTTTTTTTAGTGCTATCGGTCCGCACTGTCCATATTTGTCGGTTCCTCATGAGCCGTGTCTGCATATATAAAGGGTGATTTTTTTGAGGTTAGGATTTTCATGCATTAGTATTTGACAGATCACGCGGGATTTCAGACAAGGTGTCAAAGAGAAAGATGCTCAGTATGCTTTGACATTTCATAATGAATAGACTTACTAACGAGCAACGCTTGCAAATAATTGAATTTTATTACAAAAATCAGTGTTCGGTTCGAAAAGTGTTTCGCGATTTACGTCCGATTTATGGTCTACATAATCGACCAAGTGAGCAAACAATTAATGCGATTGTGACCAAGTTTCGCACTCAGTTTACTTTATTGGACATTAAACCAACCACACGAATGCGTACAGTGCGTACAGAAGAGAATATTGCGTCTGTTTCTGAGAGTGTTGCTGAAGACCGTGAAATGTCGATTCGTCGCCGTTCGCAGCAATTGGGTTTGTGTTATTCGACGACATGGAAGATTTTACGCAAAGATCTTGGTGTAAAACCGTATAAAATACAGCTCCTGCAACAACTGAAGCCGAACGATCTGCCACAACGTCGAATTTTCAGTGAATGGGCCCTAGAAAAGTTGGCAGAAAATCCGCTTTTTTATCGACAAATTTTGTTCAGCGATGAGGCTCATTTCTGGTTGAATGGCTACGTAAATAGGCAAAATTGCCGCATTTGGAGTGAAGAGCAACCAGAAGCCGTTCAAGAACTGCCCATGCATCCCGAAAAATGCACTGTTTGGTGTGGTTTGTACGCTGGTGGAATCATTGGACCGTATTTTTTCAAAGATGCTGTTGGACGCAACGTTACGGTGAATGGCGATCGCTATCGTTCGATGCTAACAAACTTTTTGTTGCCAAAAATGGAAGAACTGAACTTAGTTGACATGTGGTTTCAACAAGATGGCGCTACATGCCACACAGCTCGCGATTCTATGGCCATTTTGAGCGAAAACTTCGGAGAACAATTCATCTCAAGAAATGGCCCGGTAAGTTGGCCACCAAGATCATGCGATTTGACGCCTTTAGACTATTTTTTGTGGGGCTACGTCAAGTCTAAAGTCTACAGAAATAAGCCAGCAACTATTCCAGTTTTGGAAGACAACATTTCCGAAGAAATTCGGGCTATTCCGGCCGAAATGCTCGAAAAAGTTGCCCAAAATTGGACTTTCCGAATGGACCACCTAAGACGCAGCCGCGGTCAACATTTAAATGAAATTATCTTCAAAAAGTAAATGTCATGGACCAATCTAACGTTTCAAATAAAGAACCGATGAGATTTTGCAAATTTTATGCGTTTTTTTTTTAAAAAAAGTTCTCAAGCTCTTAAAAAATCACCCTTTACATACATAAATACATACTATAGAAAAAAAGCTTAGTGTCTGTACAAGTACTGCAACCCTTTTCCTACGCTTATACTTTCCACCTCCTTTCAACGGTTTTGATGACTTTTTAGCATGCCTTCCGTCTTTACTTCCTCCCATTTATAAAATCCGTATTCACAAAAATATCCGCAACTCTGTCACAGACAGGTCCGCCTACAACGAGCCCCCCCCCCCCCCCATTCCCTCTCTTACCAGTTTGAAAAATCGTCTGCATATATTTCAATTTGAGGAGGAAGTAAATGATAATTATTTGTTTGAGTTTATGATGTGAATTATAATCGTGTTGCCAAAAACTGTGCGTCCGGCTGTCTTCTCCTGTGAGTTTCAGCTAGATGAAGGAGCGACTTAGGAGTCATACGTTGCTGCAAATTTAGCGTAGCCAACATCTATAACGAGCGATGGGAGTAAACAAACAAGTATCTTCTTGATTATATTATATATACTATAGATTGTCTTATCAGTATGAGTTGCTGTGCAAGGAATAATGGTATTCGATCTTGTTCCGTCTTTCACTCGAGTTGATTGCGTTGAGAGTGTGACGTGTGGGCTATGGTATCGCGACTTGCTCTCACATTCAGACCACAGTCTCGTTCAACGCCCGATGTCTTATGTACATTTGTTAAAGAAAAATAGAAAGAGCAACCGTTAGATGCAGCAGAGCTATGATCGAGGAACCGAAATATCGACATACACAGATGTTCTACGACGTGGCTTGAAAAAGAGGTGAATTTGAGCGGGTACGCCCTAACACTCCGTTCCCCCCACCCTCGTTGCGCTCGTAACATTCCGACTAAAAGTCGTTCCGCCACCGCGAGGAACAACATCGTCTTCTTCAAGGTCGACCGGATCGCGAATATACCAGTATCACCCTGAACACGCTTGTGCAGCTGGTTCTTCTGTTTTGTGAGATGATACGCCGATATACTGTTGCTCTACACTCAACGTCTTGTAGATGAAACCTAATTGGTTTTCGGTACATCGTTATGAGACAGAGGAGAGACAGTGTATAAACGAACCAAACAAATACAAGAACAATCGGAGTATACATTAGCTATTTAAAAACCATAAATTATAGTAGATAAAAACATCTAAAAAATAAAACATTAAAACGATTCGTGTTAATTAATTGAAATTAATTGATCAATATTTCACTGGACCAAGCAGTGGCGGTTACCGACCGGTAATGACAATAAAATCAGATCGGTTCGACCCTCCATAAAAAAAACACGTGATGAGGACGAGGGTATAGAAGAAGAAGAAGCGGGTGGAAGAGGGAGGGAAGAGAGAGAGAGAGAGAGAGAGAGAGAGAGAGAGAGAGAGAGAGAGAGAGAGATTCACGGTATCGTGGAAATCCCTATCTTTGGTCTCGGCAAAGTCGAGATTGAATCGGTTATCCGTGACTTGTGCCGCTACTGCTGCTGTTGGTCCGTTCAGCCGCTGTTGGGGAAATGAACGAAGGAACGGACGGAATGGTCCCGTGTTCCCCGTGGTGTGCCGCGGCGGTGTGCCGTGGACATACGAGGCTAGTGGCTCTGGAGCTCGGCAGCAGCAAGTCGCAGCTCTCGAGGAAAGTCGCCAGTGTCGGCTGAGCCTCCATCGGGATCGTTTCTCTTCACCGCGAGAACCCGCGAACTCGTTATTACTCACAAGATATACACACCGAGTATTCGAAAAAGCGACAAAACAAAATTATACTAAATAAATGTAACGTGTATCTGTGAATTTGGTGTTTTCTTCGATGGAAGAGAATTGGCAAAGTTATAAATCTCAATAAAATAGAATAACTTAATTTCTAGAATAAAATAAGTGATAAAGAGAAGCTTGGACCTGCTGGAAGTGGATGTAGCATCGGATATACCGGTCGTGATATCGCTGCCGGAGATCTTCGGACAAGGTGTGAGGAGGAAGTCCGGCCGGCAGGCAGGCAAGAGATTTTGGCTGATTCAGTCGCTTACAGCCAATTCTATCAATGAAATTCAAGTAAATAATAAACAAAAAGTAAAAATAAAAAAAGAATGTACCGGTATTTGTTGGCTATTTCCGGATATTACATTAGATCGTGAATAAAACTGTTGGCTCGACTCTGCGTAGCGGGTATAATCAACTCGACAGAAATTCCGGGACAAGTCAACGACGTTTTTCTAGATAGCTGTACTAAACGAAAGAAAGACGTTCTCGTAGCAAAACCGGAAATACTTGTCTCTTCCGACTACCAACGGTTCTCATCGAAAGTAAAATAAAAAGAATAAAACTTGAGAATCTATCGGAACAGCGACAAGATATGAAATTGCAAATTTAAGTTGTAAAAATTGAGCCGTCGTCGTGCAGCGTGGATCGGCAACCCCGTCGCGTATACAGTGAAAAGGCGGTCGCGCTAGCCGTTGTGTGTAACAAGCCGTCGTAGTGTACTCGTGTCGCGGCGGCTTTCACCTGGATTAACACGCTGCTACCAGCATACCAGCTACTACGAGCAGTCAGCCACGGGTGCGCCGTTGTGTATACTCGCTCAGAGTCTCGACTGTTCGACCTCACGCGGTCGCCACCAATCTCGGTAACGGTGCTGCAACCAACCGATGATAATAAGCCTTATTTTTTAAGTTTGCGTATCGTGTCTGCTCCGCTTTTGTTTCGCTTATCAGACTGTTTTTAATTGCCTCGTTCACGTTGCCCGTGAACGCCGAGGAATAAAAACAAATAACCTAAACGATGTTTCGCCACTACAAATAAGTGCATACATATCGAAGAAAGGCAACGAAAATATCGACGAGTGTGCAAAGACCATCAAAAGAGATTTTGTTTTTCCTTCGTGTTGCATCGTGATTGTAGCATGGCAAGCACGATGTACATAACCGAGAGTCAGAGTAACGGTCAAACGACGGGAGGACCGGCAAAATTTGCCTCAACGAATTCGATACCGAAGCTCATGGAAGAATCCTCCTTGCTTCGACGGACCGGAAGCATCGAGATGAGTCCAGGATTGTTGGAGGAGCCGAAAGCCCGAAGACATAGTGTCCTGGAGGATCTTCGCGCGCGTCGCGATAGTCTTTTCCAACGCGCCCGACGCGCAAGTATTTTCGAGGAGAAGGAGAACGGTGAGCGTGAACCGGTGAAGGAAAAAACCAAGGAAAAGCGACGTAGCAGCGATGGTAACAGGCGAGGATCGGTGTTTTACGTTTCCAACGATCTTATGGAAGAGAATCAACAAGTTTTGGCGAGAGAATCGAGCCAGCGGATTGAAATTGAAATGGCAGCAAAAAAGGGACGACGCAAGTCCTGGCATCCACTTGCTAAACCACCGAAATTGGATCGCAAAAGGCGAAAGGGCATCGTTGGTATATCTTCCGAAGTTGAAAAAACCGACGGAGTCTGTAATTCCAGACAGAAACGACTCTCATGGTGGAACATTTTCGTCCCGGACTCTGCTTCAAGGTACATAACCCATTGATTATTTATTCCTATGGATTATAAATTCTCGTACTAGCCGGTCAGTCTGCGGCATTACTCGTGTCAGACGCGTTTTTCATATGTTATTTGCGTATTAGAAAATCTTAAAAAGTATTCTATCCAAAAATAAATAACACGCAATCCCGTTGAATCTTTTTTATTTATCAACTGCTTTCGAAAATTTGCAGACACGAAAATAACTGTTTTACAAGTTCAAAGCAAGTTATGAAACGTTAAGACAGATTCACACTGACAAGGTTGAAAAGCAATATTCGAGCTTTTGATTACTAAATCATTTGTTTATCGAATTATCTTTGAGTTATCGCATTATATTATGGCAAACAAACCTCTATCACGTAAGACGAATGGCATTATAATGACTAATCGATGAATTGTTAGTTCGGCGTTCCTCTGTCTTGCAGAAAGTGGTTCGATTTTATTATTCAACTATATAGCCGTACATGTTCTGTATTACTTGTTCTTGTAATTGTGTCGCGGTGACGAGGCTTCGAGACCTTCGGTCAATTGGTTGGTAATGGAGCGTATATTTGTCCCAGGATGTGTACTATATTCCGCTGCGCGAGCAAAACGTCTCGTAGCGAACATGAACTGAAATCTCTCCCTGTATTCCTTGCTTGGTCGCCGCGACCTATTCGTCCTCGCTACGCGAGTCTTTTTCATGCTATTTGTGATGATAGATGTCGAGGCCTAGTTACGAAGCAACGGTCTACGTAATTTCGTAAATACGTAGAGATATATATTGTTGGACGCGTTTATCCGTGCACACGGATATCTATATTCATATACCATATATGTATACCTAGCTCATGCGTGTAAATGCAATAATCTGCGCGTACTCGGGGTCCGATCGTAAGGTTATTACGCATCGTTTTTCCTGCTGCTGCTGATGCCTCGAACGATTGGCAATTATTCGATTGGGTTCAGCATCTGTGATATTCAGTTTGCCAAAGATATTCGGTTGGCAACAACATAGCGGTGATATAGAGAGAAACAGCTCACTGCACGTAGCTTTACCGAATATCGCTGTTACGCTTAATCGCAATAATCACTAACATTTTTCATTATTTTAACAACTCAAATTCAACACTTTATTCACCATTTTATGTAGAGTTTTATGTGACTTGAATCTCATTACATCAAATGAGTATGTTCTACTTTTCCCCGGTTGCCTTTAAACACTGGACCCCACTGTCTGTGGCATACATACTTTCTAACTCACGTACTTGATACTTTTAATTTTGCTGCCTAATAGAGAAAGCTTTGTATTCGTAGATTATTTCGGGTTTTTCATATCAGAATATTATAAACAGCGTAAAACGTCGAGAAATGTGGTTTATAACAAAATGTATGTATGCATGCGTGTGTATCTCTCGATATTGTAAAAAGATCTCATCGCAGCCGTGTACAAGTATTGATTTTATAAGTTTTAAGGCCTTACATACTTCCAGCAGTGCCTAAAACGCGCTAAAAGAAAAACTGTTTTTAGAAGAGATAGCAATAGCAATTAATAAAAATAATTTTTACACATTGTTTATTAGTATTTAAACTGTAAAAAAATTTATTCCATTTTTTTTTTCTAAAATTACAACATAAAAAATCACGTTTCCCGAAGCACTATGAAAAAAAGTTGCTCCACGGTCTGCATAATTTCTTCTTGAAATATTGATAGATCTGCAAAACGTAAAAAAGTTCTTGTAAAAAAAAGTTGTAGTCATAGTCTGTCGAGCCGGATTTTTAAAATTCGAAAAATTTAGTAATTCACGGCAGTTTAAAAAAAAGTGTGCATTTTGTGTCATAAATGTCACACTTAAATTATGTTTATAAAATTTTTTAATCACAATATCAAAAATCTGACTCGACAGACTATAGAGAAAACAATTTCGAATATTAAAAAAAATATTTAAAATATTTTTTTAATATTAAAAATATTTTTTAAAAAAGCATTAAAAAAATATTAAAAACTGTATGAGATCATGCAGACCGTGCCAGAAAAAGTAGTTTTGAGAAAAATGCATTTAAAGTTTCAAGTGCGTTTCGCTCGAGGTCGCGCGCAGCTAAAGCAAGAACTTTATGAATTTTTTAATTTATTTTATTAACTTACGTCTAATCTTCCATTCCAGCTTCATATCGTATGCCTTCCTTGTCAGTAAACAATTGTTGCTGTTTATTTTTTTCCAATCGACGAGTTGTTCTGGCCTCTTTTGTTGCTTTGGTAGCGTTGATTCGTGCGTGTTTTAGCCGGTTCGCATTTTCTCCAAGACAATAGTGGTACCCCTCGTATCCAATTGTTATTCCAAGTAATCTTTCTATTCTTAATAAAGCCTCTGCCCCGTCATTTAAAGTACATACAGCAACATTGGCAGCTATATCAACTATTCTCTTACTACCTGGACTACATTTGGGTGCAATCTTCCAAATTTTTGAATTAAGACTCTCATTGACATTTTGTGTAAATCCACCCAAGCATCTTTCTAGTAATTGATCGTCACTTAATGATTCATAGATGGGTTTTATTGCCTGCAGTACAATTTCAGGTAAAGCGGCTTTGTCCTTGTATGTATCTAATGCTCTCTGCCGATCACACCAACTTTCTTCTCCAGGTGGACAATAAGTATGCTGAGGTTTTTCGTCCGTTGATGATTTATGGTAGAATTTTGTTGCAGATTAATTAATTAATCCTTTTTATACGCGGTCATATGTTAAGAGTGATAAATCTAAGCGACAAATGATTTGACCAAATTTTTTGATGGAAAATTTCTCATTAATTATTTTTGTCAACTCTGATTGCCTCACTCATTCATTAAGAATTAATGAGGCAACCAGACCTGACGATTTTTAACTTTTTTAAAGAAATCGTGAAAAAATATTGCCACAGCCCGGGTTCGAACCGGGAACTCCAGAATTCTAGTCTGGTACGTTACCAATTACGCCACCGCGGCTCTAGCAACATCAATTCACGATCTCTATTTTTTATGTCAAATAATACACCTTTTTTGCAGATTAATTAATTAATCCTTTTTATACGCGGTCATATGTTTCTTAAGAGTGATAAATCTAAGCGACAAATGATTTATCTAAGGTGGCGCTGACTCTAACCGGGTTGCGAACTGCCAGAAATTTTCCACCAAAAAATTTGGTCAAATCATTCGTCGCTTAGATTTGTCACTCTTTTATGGTAGAATGTTGCCCAAATGGCATTTTTCATAAACCGTAATAAATAGTTAGCTCGTCTATTAGTTTAGCAGTAAGTTTTCCACGTCCTCCCAAACTAACTCGTTTGCTTTGATTCGATGTAATTTTTGCATTTTTCTTTTTAGTCGTTGATTCCTCTTCTTTGATAATTGACGTCGATTTTCTGCTATCGCTGACGACTTGGCGGAGACGCTTACCCATACGTTTTTGAACATGACCCACGCATTCTTTCTTTTTTACCTCGAGGTCTTCATACGGCTGAGCATTCCTGATGCTTGAACAAGTTTTTGTATCACCGTCACCTATGTAATATTCATATTTAATCCCATAGTTTTCTAATGATCTCTGAAAATTTTCCACAGCACTGTTTGGCTCCATTATCCCAGAGCTTCCTGTGTGATTTGCTGCACAATGTTCTTGATGGTTTTCTAACAACGATTCATACTCAGCCGTATCTTTTTGCTTTTCGTGAATTTCGCACTCTTTGCAATATCTACTTTTTACCACGAAGTCGATAACTTTTCCCGTGAAATATCCAATTAATGTTGTAACTCCGTAAAGCGAAGAAAAGCCTCTCTTCATCCAAGTACCATCGCCGGATACAATGATTCCATTCTGAAATAATTGTAGTTTATTTTGATTGCCACATTCTTGAACTTCTTCTTCAGCAGCAGCTTTCATAGACGCTTTAGCGACGACTGTTGAAGCTTCTTCAACATTTTTCATAATTGAATCGAAGCTTGTTTGTGCGATGCATGATGCTAAATCCATGACACCACAAAAAGCTGCATTGCCTTCAATCCTTTTTCTAACAGTCGGAAAGCGAATGTGATGCGTCGATTTATCTCATATGCAGTGCTTATCAAAGGCGATGAAAAAAACACTCTGGATAGTATCGTCACACTTTGTACGAAAGACATTCAATTTGTAATCAAGTCCACGGGGACTTGCTTTTAAAAATTTTATATCGGAACCACATGTACGACAGAGCACACGCTGCGAAATAGCTGCAAAAACCGCAGTAAACTGTAAAATACAGTATGAGAAGGTTGAGTCGAATGAAACCTCATGTAATCGACCTGATAATTTTTTTGCAGCCGAACTAGTGTATTTTGTTTCACTCTCCATTTTATCTGGCCTCTGAGGAGGCTACTTCCTTTTAGGACGTGAACATCGTTCATTTTTACTGCCTTTACGATCTAGACTGCGCCGTTTTAACATTTTCGAAAATCACAAATACGACACACAACTGCTCGCTTTGAACGATCAGAGAGAACTAACCTTCAATTTCAGAAACCTGAGTATATTCGCATAATGTTTTATAAACGTCCCTACACATATTGCAGGATAACTAAAGAACCGACAGTCTAAAAGGCTCCAAGGGTAAAGGCCAGCTGCCTCAAACAAGTCTGCGCAGGTAGGCGCGCATCAGGCCCTCTCGTTGGGCAGTCGGGTTTTCTATAATAACTTTCGATCTATAGGGAATTTTTACAATTTTCACAGAAATACGCCTAAAACTATAGAGAATAATAATCTGTAAAAAAAAATCGATTTTTTGAAAATTCAAGACGTACGTAAGGCCTTAAACCTACTCTGACTCTTCATAACGACCATTATGAAGAGGTCAAAGACCTCCTTCTCGACTCCTTAGGTCCGAATTCTAAGTCTCGAAAGTCGAAGAAAGATGTTCGAGGTCTCTAGACCCGGATTATTCTACTTCCATTTTGGAGCCTCCTCCCCAAAGCCCGAGGGATAAGTGGTTCAATGATAGGGTCAGGGCAGTTCCAATGATAGATTATGAAAGCGCGTAGAGCCCGCGCTGTATGAAACCCGTCATGTATATTATAATTACATATCTCTGTATATTATACAAATATCTTGTCACCGTCGTCCTGTGGGAGATTCGAGATTATAAATTTTTAACCTCCTTGAAATCCGGATTGATGATTATTGTGAAGGGTGAAAGGAGGATTCAAACATTTAAATACCTTTTTTAACTCTCTAATGGGACGAATAATCTGGGTCTTAAGGAGGGTTAAAGGAGGTCGAAAAATCTCATTTACATATGACATATAGATTGCGAGGGCACTTAGCACCCGAGTCGTACGAAAAAAAAAAATATATATATATATATTTGAACCCTTCAACCGTTTGACGCCAAATTCAACCCCAACATTTTTTAACGAAAGTTCACTTCTGAACTAAATTTAACCCCGTTATGCAAAAAATTTCGAATCTATAGTTTCAACAATGAAACCACAAACACATACATAGACAAATGTTTTCGTTTTTCAAACTATAGCTCTCGCAGTTTATTAGATGTTGGACGGAAAATTTTTACACAAATGGACTATCTATCCTGTCGTTTTTATTCATGAGAACTACCATTTTTCTTATTTTAATAAAAATGACTATCAAGACAGTTAACGTTACAAATCACTCTAATTTCTTGAAATTATGGAAAAAAGTAGATCTTCGCGTTTTGTTACTTATTCTTTTTTGCAAATTGGCCAGTCGAGCCATTTCTGAAACGTGTCATAACCGGTGATGAAAAATGGATCAGTGGACAAGGGATGCTGAGCCGTCCCAAGCGTTCGCGAAGCCAGGATTGACGGCGAAAAAGGTGATGCTGTGTGTGTGGTGAGACTGGAAGGGAATCATCCACCATGAGCTAATTCCAGTTGGTCAGACGATTGATTCTCAACTCTACTGTGGACAACTAGGGAGATTACACCATGCAATTGAAAGAAAACGGCCCGAATTGATTAATAGGAAAGGTGTTGTCTTCCATCATGACAACGTCCGACCACATACTTCTTTGATGGCCCGTCAAAAATTGCGAGAGCTTGCTTGAGAAGTTTTGATGCATCCACCGTATAGTCCAGGCATAGCACCCTCCGACTATCACTTATTCCTATCTCTGCAGAACTCTCTCAATGGAATTAAGCGGCTTACAAAAGAAGCCTGTGAAAACCACTTGATCCAGTTTTTCAACCAGAAACCACAGAAGTTCTTCACCGATGGCATCATGGCTCTACCCGAAAAATGGCGAAACATTGTCGATAATAATGGAGCATATTTGGTTTAAATAAATTAATTTCCACACTATCAGAAAACCAGTTGAATTTTACTCAAAAAACGCCACGAACTTTTTCCCAGACCCAATATTTCGGTCTCCCTCCATTGATTGTTGTTGAAGTCACAACAAACATTTGTAGCGCAAAAATAATTCAAAAATATCAAAATTGGGAAAAGCCCTTCTTGAAAACAATTACAAAACTCTCTATACGAGTGTAGTTACAAACAATGTTTGTTGGTAAACCGTCCTCTGTGAGGAAACCAAAATCGTTCATCATACATCCTTAGAGCGGTATCTTTGTGAAAAGTAGAAAATAACAAGGAAGCAATGTGCAAGGTTCGAATTTACACATTTGTTCAATCATAAATTAGCCTCTATATATTTATTTTCTCATTAACTTTTCTTTATTCATACTTCCATTTTTTTTTACTTCCGGTATTGTCGATGTCACGTTCTCATGAAACCAATCGCAATAAACTCATATTTTTGTTGTTATATCATTAACGGTTCTATTCCTCTCATTGGCATACAGAATCCATTGCTTATTATTTTCCATGTCTGTCTTTCTGCGTTGCTGTACACCTTAACCATGTCCTGTTCTCCTACACACCCCCCCCCCCCCCCCCATCACCGCGTGTGTTTGCGCGAGTGCAACTGCTCTTCTACATTTGCTTCTGACTCGAAACTTGTGTGAAAACTAAATTCAAAGTTATTCGTAGAAACATTCAAACTTGGCAAGCGATTTCTTTTATCGTGATCTATTTATAATCCAATAATAATCGTCTTCTTTTTGTATCTTTTTGTATTTTAGACGGAAGTCTATACCATGTTAAAAATTCTCTTGGCGTACATTATTGTGCAAATACGTTTTTCGCATATAAACTGAGCGCTGGCCATTATTGTTGTCGGAACGCGTCTGCAATGAAACAAGAGGTGATTTGTCTATGCCGTGCAATTTTCTACCTAATAGTTTCATCAGTAGATATGCTCCTCAAACGAGCTTAAGAATATTCCAAAGTTTATCTACGAGCCTTATCGTGTAATAGTCTTTACGTGTAAAAAGTGCAGCACAAAGTTCGGTGGATCTGAGGCAAAAAAGATATCTTGTTTTTTTCTTTCACGTAAATCAGAGAAACTCGGGAAGCTTTAATCCAGGTTGCCGCTGATACTTTTCTCTCGCTGTGACGCTTCCGAGTATGTGCGAAGATGCGACAGCCTTCTAGATGCGTTGCACGAAGTTCTGGCGAGTGCGTTAACGTTCTTCGACAACGACAGACCACCCACTCGAGGACAAGACTCGACGAGGATCGGGTCGCCGACTTCCGCAACTGCTCCGCAAGACCATTCCGATATATATCGGCAGTCACTGTACACTATGTATATCGCAGTATTGAGTAAATTAATTTGCATGGTTCGTCCAGTCTATGAAAATAACTCTTTGCTAAACCCGGTTATAACTTATCATAACCGTTAAAACTTTATCAATTACTCCAGCGAGACACGAGCCAGTAAATACACAGTAGCCTTTTGGACAGCACAAAAATCTTGATATTGAAATACATAAACCTGTGAGTAATGGAAAGTAACTTATAATAATATATGTATATTTTAGGGTGGCACTATTTAGAGTTATCGTTTTTTTTCCTTCTTCTCACATCTCTAACCGAATAATTATAATCTATAATAATTAACCAAGAATTATTATCCTAAAATAATCCTTTAAAAAATTGCGAATATTTGGTATTTCAAATCCCTTGAGCGACCACTAAATATTCATTGACCGTCTAGACCTTTCGCGAAGCTAATTTTGCGATTTTTTCGGAGAATGAGCGAGCTCTAAATAAATATATATATTTTTTGTAAAGAATGAAGATAATTGGAGAGTGAGAAGAAAGAAAAAAAAATACAACTCAAAATAGTGCCACTCTTTGCCTTGAATATGCCTTGAAACGCGATAAGAAAAAAGGCTTCCTGTGGACTGTACTTATCAATACCAACCTTGACTGTACTTATCAATATCGATGTAGGTATTAGATTTCAAAATTTCATTTAATTACGATATAAAAAGTTCGAGAGTTGTCTTTGCACTTGAAAGTTCCACACTTTGCACGGTATAAAGTGCATTTAATAATTTCTCTCTCGTAGAACCTACACATTTCCTCTTGGCCGTACCCACTGTAGTGATTACAGACATATTTTCAACATCGTTAATTAATACTAAACACACGAACTTATTGCCCATCGAATCATTAACACGGATATGTGCGCATTAAGTGAAAAAATAAAAAAAAACCACACCTGAATGAAAATGTGGAATATGACAATGGTCAATAAATAGTTAATTCAATCGTCATACATTTTCCAAGCGCCTCCTACGCCAACGACAATGAACCTCATCATGAGTGCGCTCACCCTTATAGCACGTCTATAACCGCCCTAGCCCTCGATTGTACAGGACTGTAATGTGAACGTAAACGCTTCAACGTTCGGTCGAATTTCGATTGAAAATGTGCAAAAAAAAAATAGAAATGAATGTATTTCATTGACCATCCAGAAATCCAATATGGCCGTTCGTTATTTCAACAGCATCTGTTTTATAGGATATAAACCTTTCTGGAACTTACATACGTCAAACCGAACGTTACGTCCATTCTTTGAGGTTCTCTGAGATATCGCGCCATCGCGACAATACCGCTCGGACTTCTCACTACAATAAATAAAATATTTCCACAACTCAAACCAGGGAGTAAAAACGGCCTCATTGAGGGTTTACAGTTTGTAGAGCCTCTCGGTAAAAATCTCGCTGTGGTCCAGAATTGCGACACAATCGAGAGTCAAGACGTCGCTCGTTGCTCCGTCCGTGCGAGAGCTGGATATTTTGCTGTTATGACGGGTGGTACAATATATTCAACATATATATACCATGTACCAATTATACAACTTTTTGGCGGAATATGTCTTATCCATATAAAATATATGTCGTGTACTTGTATTTTTTTTCCATATATTGCACATATATTAATGTTCATGAACGTATGTAACAACGTACCCGTACAATATTTGTCGAGTTCAGGAAGTGGCCAATGACATTGGCAACTAACTTTTCACGTGACACAACTGTATCTTCGTTTTCAATGGCTACAGAGATTTGCTTCAAGCGTGAATGCCAAACGATCTCAAAATCAATATCTGCCTTCAAGGGTCGCCCTATCTTCGTCTCTTTATAATACCCAGATAACACCATTCGGACGCTCATGTCGTGACTTCAATATAGAACGACAGGAAGATCGTTCAGACGGGTGCATTTAAAAAATATCTAGACGTATTACGAAAATGCCGGCTATTTTGATGCAACAAGCGTAATGATAAAAATCTATGTTCTTTTATGCTCACAATGTAGTGGAGCGATTTTTGTATGCTTACAAACAGAGTTTCATCAAAAACTCTTTTTCACACTAGAAAGAGTTCTCTACTAGAAGTATCGAATTGATGCCTAATACTATGCTTTTTTGGATATGATAAGCCCAGATATGCGAGTTCAATAGTAGAGCAATAGTTGTGCTCATATGCAACCTCCGGTGTTATCTGGGATATATTATAGTATATCACTTTTCCATCTCGCGGTTCTTCGTATCCCTCCCAGACCGTTTATCTATCGCATCCCTTCTTTCCATGTTTCTTTTCACGCTGCATTTCTATCTCGATAAAGTCTGGCGTCTTTGCAATGCGATCTTATGATGATAGAAGAATAAAGCGCGAAAATAAAAAGACTGCGAGGAGCGACGGTAGTATTTTTATTCCTTTGATTGTTCTTAATATAAATATATCGGTTGGGTTCTCGTTTTCCCTCTTGATTTTAAAAAAAATCATATTCTTGTAAAGAAGCGCCCAAATTTATTTAATGATATAACGTACGTTGATTAGCATTGGCGCGCATTTTCCAAATACGTGGTTATTCTATGTATTTTTCATTCCTTATACCGTGAAATCGTTATTTTCATCGTCGTATCGCAAGACTCGAGAACGAATGGTGCAACATGACAATATCTTCCGCAACTCATTCAAGTATAACGTGTTGCACTGTAATCGAATGCTTGAACGGTCGCCGCTGTGGTTACGTCTGTACGTCATTTACCTCCAGAATATTTGTATCCTCATCTAGCATTGCGGCTCATTATTTAACCGCTAGTATAGATTCGTCGTTTTCGGATTCTAAAAGGATGACACTTTCTCTTTGTCAACCGTGAAATACACGCTAGCCCTGGATGTTCACATCGATTGTGATAATCTACGTTCACTTCTAAAATTCTAATCAAGAAAAATCTTCTGGCAGAAAATGAAATGTCTCTCAATCCTTTTATATGGGTTATTATTTGTAGAAATTTGCGTTATAAAGTTGAAAGCCAATTGGTACACGAATTAATAAAGTACACATGAATACTGCATTTGCAGTGCAATCTATTCTGTTTTGTTTTGTTTTTTGTTTTTTTTTTATCATAGAGAGCAGCTATACGAATATGCTTAATTGATGCGCTCTCGTCCTCCCTCGTTTGCTCATCGGCAATAACAGAAACCATTACTGTTCCAGCTGTTTCTGTTTATGCTTCTGTTTTTTGCTGTACGTGAATCGCATTCGCTAACGTCTGGTGGACCTTGACAACAGATGATACACCTGCAGGGAATTCCTGTCCGCCTCATTCTTACGTGATCGATACCGCACAGTTCACGTTGCGTTATCGTATATAGTACTTTCCAGCGGAAAGCGGATCTCGTGTATGTTGACAGCCCACCTGACCATCGATTGCTGAATTATCGTTACGAAAATAACTAACTATTTCTTACTTTCCAGTTGTACTATGAAATTTTGTATTTTCATTCACCGTTGCATAGTGTATAAGATGCATGTATTTCACTAGGTTTAACTTACCTGATATTTCGGGAATGCTCCAATTTTGTCAACTACAGTGATTCCGTTAATTCTGAAAAAGTGCAGTTTTTTTGTCTTTTTTTTCTTTTTCTCGCCACTGCGGGATATCGCGATGTCGAGATTCTGTAACCCAGTCTATACGGTACTGCTATACTGGTATTCTGGCGAAGTACACTTTCTCCCTGTGGAATTATTACGTAATAAGAGCTGCCTTCGTAAATATACTTGGACCTCTCACTTTTGCGCTTAACGGCTTAGCAATCTCCGCATCTAAATAACAACTCGATCGAGTTTTAACAAATGTCGTATCGATACCATCTACAATTCGGTTTCGAAGTCGTGTTAAAAAAAAAACATTTTCATTGAATAGAACGCATATATTTGTTAATACAATTATTTTTTCTTCAACAAAATATTATACATTTATAGAGTTATAACGACTTAGAAATGCAATTCACTGACTTTTGATTTAAATGCACCGGAATCACCCGACTTACCGGAACTTGGTTGTGACGTCACGATGTTGTTGATTACAGTTACAACCGACACTGTGCGCAATACATACTATTTTCTTTCATTCGCTTTATCTTTAACTGCATATATAATTAGACATGAGCATATCGATGAGTTATCGGTGATGTTTTGAGCTTACGTACAAAAACACAACTAAAAGTACATAAAATTACATTCATGTCCAATAGAAAATTGAATCTGAAAAGTTGACTTTGCAACTGCTATTCTTTTGCTGTATCGAGTATTAAGTTCGTTAAATCGCCGAATTATCAGGTAGAGATGCAGGCGCAGTATCCTGTATCCTTAATTCGATTATTCGAGAATTTTTTTGACGTTTAAAAATCAAAGTAGAGCGGAGCTAATAACATTATACATCTGTGGCAGAAAGAAGTTCCAATATCCTGTTGCTTTACAGTCCTTTGTTAAATATGTAATTCTTGATGAGAAGAATAAGAATATTTATGCATTTGTAACATTATTAATATCAAAAGAAGTGCTCTCATGATACCGCACGATAAATTAAACTTTAATTTGGATTTGTGCACTTACGGCTTGACACTTGATATAATTTAATTATATTACAATAAATTAAATAACCGCATAACCTTTTCATCTTCTTCATTAATGATCAGTGTAACCGAATATACTGCGTTGCGAATACGGTACTCGGGACACACTTTGCATTTATACGTTTACGTTAGAGTATACGTTTCTGTGAATCCGCATTATTTTAGGCATACATAACCTATAACTTATACCAGGTGTATGCATAAGTTTTTTCCGGTTTAACTAAGAGATGGCGCCAGCGAAAAGTACGCAGCGTATTAATTTGACACATACGTCATTTTGTTCGTCTGACATTAACCTACAAACACACACAAGTTGAGTCCGCCAAAAACTAGCGTCTTTGTTTTATCGTTCAGTGATCATGTCGAGTTTAGTGCCTGAAAAAGAACATTTGCGGCACGCATTGCTTTTCTTATTTAATCAAAAGAAAAAGGCTGCTTTTCAGCCTTTTCAGTCAACGTTTGCTGGTAGAAACATATGGTGAACACGCTCCATCGATTAGAACATGTGAAACATGGTTTCGACAATTTAAAAGTGGTGATTTCAATGTGAAAGACAGTGAGCGCTCTGGTAGACCACAAAAATGCGAAGACGAGCAATTGCAGGAGTTATTGGATGATGACCCAACTCAAACTCAACGGCAATTAGCAGAAGCATTACATGTGTCACAAGAAACAATCAGCAGACGTTTACGAGTAATGGGGAAGATCAATAAACTCGGTAAATGGGTCCCACACGATTTGAATGAACGTCAAATAGAAAATCGTAAAGTCACTCGCCGTCTCACACAGCAAAAGCAGTGAAAGACAGCTTGAAATCGCTTGGATGGGACATCCTTCCGCACCCGCCGTATTCGCCAGACCTGGCGCCATCTGACTATCACCTCTTCGCATCAATGGGGCACGCGCTCCCAAAGCAGCACTTCAGCAATTTCGAGGAAGTTGGAAAATGGCTCGACGAATGGTTTGCCGCAAAAGACAAGCAGTTTTTCTGGCATGGTATTCATAAGTTACCTGAAAGATGGGCGAAATGTGTAGAAGCCGATAGCCAATACTTTGAATAAAACAAAAATTAATTTCCCTTGAAAATTACGTGTTTTTTTTTTTACCAAAAAACCGGAAGAAACTTATGCATACACCTGGTATAGCCTGATCGCCGTACGAATCACACGATGACTTATAATCGTTCGATATTATTATTAAGGTTTTCAATTTACATCGAAAATAACATTTCATATTCAACTTTTCCACTCCGAACCTCAGCAACGCAAGTTTTCAATCTGTTTTATTAATCCGCACATAAACATATCGATTTTCGATAGACTTGTTGAGCTTTCACAAAACCTTGTTCTAAAATATTTACCATTTTTTAAATGCTTTTTTAAAAAATTGATAACAAAATGTTGCGCAACTGTCAATGAGTAAAACAACATCATGACCTTGCACACTCGTGCCACGAATTACCGTAGCGTTTTCATCCGATTGAATTTTCACGAGATTTTAAGCCTTACTAATGAATATATATGAACAATCTAAATGATCTTATTATTATGGATCGATTGCATGATGCTTATATTTTGATAAATAAAAATTCAGAAGTTTCGAAACTCACTTGATGAACGAATTGGCAAAATATTTTTACCGTAATAACGGTTACGATCAGGTCATGTTCAGATAGATTCACTTCAAGCGTGACCATATCAACATGTAGCTTACTAATTAAGGAAATATTCCTTTCAAAATCCCTAAACATCTTTTGAATTAGAGTATTTTACTACACAGGATGTTTCCAAAATTGAAATGGCATGTTATAGGTTAAGGCAAATGTTCCCATTCGCATCTATGTTCCCTCTAATGGACACATCAGCTGACAATACGTGCAGTGAAAAAAATTATTTTGCAATAAAAAACACTCTTAAAATTATGTTATCATCCCGAATGTTGGTTCATGTTCCTCGTAATTTCAGAAAGAAACAAACTTTTAATTTTCTTACCGATCGGTTCATACATTTTTGAGCTAAAATTCCCGCGAATAATAAAAAACTCGTTTCGAGAAAATTGCGTTTAAAAAAAAGAATTCCGAAAACTAGAAACTTGAGGTAAGTTATCAATAATGGAGAGTCCTTACCGATCAATCAGCGATTCCAGCACCATATAATAATTCTTCTTCTTCCTCATAGGCATCATTCTGAGCGTGCAGTTGTTCTTTTCTTGCTTTCCGACCTTCCTTTGATTCCAATGAGTTGCGTCTATTTTGGCGGCTCACGCGCTGCTTATCCACTCGTTGCGCATACTGGAAGCTCTGCGTGTCAACTATAATGCCTGCCTCCTTCATGACCATAAAAATGGATGAATTTCCTTCATTGAATAAACCAACAGCTAAATATGATGCAGCTTCAATCACTTTTAGTCCAGAGTGTAAATGCTTAGGAGTTGTGGAGTTGAAACTTTCGTTCGCATTATGCGTGTGACCGCCTAAGCATCTCTTCGGTAACTCATCTCTCGACAAATATTCATAAATTGGAAGAATTTCCTTCTGTACGTCGGCGTGGAATGGAGTAGGGCGCGGTTCAGGCTCCATTCCAAGAGCTGTTATTTTCTGGCACTCGCACCAGCTGTCTTCTCCTGCTGGACAATTCTCGAGTCGAGGATTCTCATCTGTGGATATCATGTGACAATATGTCTCCATAATTATTTTTTTCATGTCTCTGACGCTGTTTATATTTTTGTCTATATTTTTTCCTTAATGTCATCTGAAAAAACGTAATTATAGCATTTTAAGTACGGTCTTCTATTTATAATTTAATGCAATAAGTATACCAACCATTTTTCTGAAATAATTATCGTAAAACTTTAATAAAAATGTATTTATTTATTTATTTATTGCATCTTACAAAATTTGAACTTTTTGTGAAATTTGAAATATTATTATAAAAAAAATTGTGCCTCAATATTTATTTGAAAAAATAATGCATGATTATAACACTGGTGAGGATATTTAAAATAAAATGTATTGCCAATCACACTAGTTTATTTATTAGCTGGTTTACCCTACACGAATATTAAGTATCGATTACAAAAATATATAGCAATAAAACAGAAGGGAAATTTACCTTTCATATAAGCGTATACGTGAGTCCCACTGAAATTATTCTTTGTTACCCCGTTTGGACCTTTTCTGCCAGTACCCGAGTACAGTTCTTGAACAGCCTTCGGTATCAAGCCTCCAAGAATTTTACGCACGGCTTCCTTAACTTCAGTGGACGTTCCGATTGTATTCGCCATTATCTCCTTCTACAATCGGTATGCGGGATACGAAAACATTAAATAATTTACCAATCGGATTTATGATACCATGGAAATGTAATATCAAGAGACGCCACAGCATTTGACGACAAGTTATTAAAAAAAACTTTTTTAAAGATTGTCACTTACCAAATCAGTGTCCTTATCCTCATTTTCTTTTACAATAGCTTCAAACTGAACGAAAGCATCGTGATTATCAATAGAAAGCTTTATTCCTAATGATTCTTTGTATTTTTTCAGGTTATTGCCTGGCCCCGGTCCTCCGTTCAGTACAATTGTATTAATGATGGCATCCGTTTTCTTCTTCAAGTCATAGAGAATACTTTGTTTCGCCCCTTCAATTTGTTTTGAAAGGCGCTTATATGTTTTTTTCCCTTTTGTCGTCAGACTCATGCATTCGCTTCATTAGTTGACGAAATGAGGCTTTTTCTAAAAATTGAAATTGGAATCTATTGTTATATACGTAGTACCATGATTGTAGTGTATGAAACAAATACAAAAACAAATTACCTGAACTATGGTTGACCCTTGGATGGGTTTTGAAAAATCAACGAATTCGTTTGAAATGAAAAAAAGGATAAGGAACCTAATTATTTATTGGACATTTATTTTTTTCACCAATTTCTTAATAACTTTGTGCAATCGTTATTGTACTAAACAAAAGTTCTTGACAACGTTAATATGGTTGATTTTTCAATTCAACCAAAATTGTATCGCGAGGTACTGAAATTCTGATTGAATAAAATTTTAATTGGGAATGTTCGTCCCATACGTTTCTCAAGGCTATAACCGTGAATCTGTTTTCAAGCACCGGAAGCACAGAATTTTGTCTTGGCTGCCGGTTTTGGGCCAGTCATGAGCCAGATAAGGCAGACATCGGGCTAAGGGTTGGCCATATCTGTACTCGTGTACGAAATAAATTTATTATCTCAATTCTATTACAGATAGAAAATTCTAATTAATTCGAACGATATTAAAAAAAAAGCTAATTTACTCGCTCGTCGCTTTTTATTGGTTCTATTTTTTAAATTTGCTTTATAAATTTTTATATTAGATTTGCAATATTTTATTTTTATTCTTTTTACCTTTCTATCCGCGTCGCCTAACGAATCCATCTTTTGCCAATTTATTAGTTTTCACTTCCCACAATCACTTTGACAGCTTTTAGAGTTTACTATTTTTTTGTATTGTTCGAGCCAAGGCACTAATAAGACTGAAGGAAGGGCCCGCTCCCACCAGCATACCCGAATGTCTATGCGAACGTTCGGCGCGAAGTTATAGACAAACAATGCACTAACGCACTTGGATGCTCAGTTCGTAGGTACGACTGCTCCACCCCTCGGAGGACGAGTTCTCGCACGCGCTTACTATCACTCCTGTGTTGCTGGATATAAACAAAACACTACGTAGCATGGCATCGGATGACGAGTCCTCCACTCGGCCGTCGCGTGTTTTCTTGTGGTGGTCGAGAGACGAAGTCCCCGAGGAAAAAAATATATTCCCTTCACATTATAATTTGATCGATCTATGTCTACGAGTTTTAAAACCTCTTTAATACTGAACTTTTGATTTTTTTTTCAAATGTACGTCGGAATACAGCTTAAGATGATGTGAAATATTCGCTGTCGAATAACAATGTATAAATTACAGCCAGTATGAAATGTAACATCGGTCCAGTTTGTCCCCAGTCGTGAGTCTATTCTGGGGTGATAACCAAAACAGTCGGTATGCTAATAATAAAATATATGTCAGACAAGTACGCGCCCAGCATTACGACAACTCCCGGTCGTGCATTAGCAATGCGCAATCGACATACGAAATACAAATATCATCCCACTGTATGCCCGGTACTGAGCCAACTGTTGAACTCATGCCGAATTCATTTGCACTCGAGTCTTACGACAAAAGTCAGCCCAGCACATAACCAATACTGAGACAACTGTCGGGTATCTAACGAAATAATTCACAGTCAGTATAAAGCACAACATCGGTCCAGTTTGTTCCCAGTAGAGGGTCTATTCTCAGGTGTAAGCCAAAATAGTCGGTATGCTATTAATAAAATATATGTCGACCCATCACATGGCCAGTATTACGACAAGACATGGTAGTGCATAGGAAATGCGCAATCGACATACGAAATACAAATATCATCCCACTGTATGCCCAGTACTGAGCCAACTGTTGGAATCATGCCGAATTAATTTGCACTCGAGTCTTACGACAAAAGTCAGCCCGGCACATAACCAATACTGAGACATCTGTCGGGTGTCTTACGAAATAATTCGCAGTCAGTATAAAACACAACATCGGCTCAGTGTATCCCCAGTACTGAACCGACTCTCGGCTGAGACCCCTATATACTTACTTGTCAGTACTAGTCATCAGCATTCGCCCAGTACTGGTCAAATAATTTATCTGTACTGGGCCAGTACTACCAAACGAAATTTGGCAGTCGGGGTAGTGTCAATTCTGTGCCGTATGGGTAGATCCGGCAGTACTCCGGCATTCGTACATGGGCTCTGGATGCTCTTGAAGGAAAAGGAATGCTTGCCAGTTATCAGTAGGTGCAATGCGATCAGGGTGTGATTTTAATCGAGAAATGTTCAAGCGTATTGGCGTGTAGTTGTATCGAAAGTAGAGTTGACAAGCGGGAAGAAATTAAAAAAACAGAACAAGAAGAAAAAATGTTATTTATGTTATAGTACAAAAAATGTTCAAGCTGCAGATTGGCTCTGACATATTTCCCTAGCCAAGGCAACTTGTACTAGTCATTGCCTAATGGAAGTGACCTGGTCGGGGGCTCCAGTTTCAGCGGCGATACCTATGACCGCTTCCTGTCATTCGTATAATTTTCGTTCTTTACCACGTTGACAGTTTTCTTAAGTTGGTCTCTGTTGGGTCTTGTTTCACCGCTGTTATATTCTCTCTCGATACGGTATACCATGCAAAATCCCTCCAACTACGCCGATGTACCCTTGTACAGTATCGCAACGATGTAGGTTCTGTGTTGCCTTCCAGGAATATTCGGTTACATTACGAGTCTTCTGTATTTCAGCTTTTATGTCATTCCTCAAACCTCCGGCCTCTTAGACCTACCAATATTCACTTTCTACGGGTACCATGTGCGAAATTATATTACAAACTTGTCAACAGCAGGTACTTGATATATTTTTTTCTTTGAATTTTTTTTTGTTTACCAAAGGGCAAGAAGGTATAGTAGAACTCACGATGGTTGTCCTGGATGAGTTCAACGATAAAGTCACTTGCAGAGCGATTTTTTTTATTACAACGATCAGTGGTTTCGAATAAATTAAGGAATAGTTATTTAATCATTTTTCATGAAATTGACATTTCTGGGAAGAGTAAAAATTAAGTTTCCATATCACGTAACTTACAAGGCAATTGCCGCAGTCACAAGCACGTGTCGTGTGCCGAAATCTCGCCAGGTTGAATACGTCGCCAGGCATTGTCGATCGGATTTGAGGACAGCCGAGGATTTCACTGCTGCTACGGTGGGCATATAAAGGCTTGCGAGGTCACTGAAAAGCGATTGTACGCGGCTAATATACCAATGCGAGAATCGTCTTTTGGAATGCCTACCGGAAACCAGCGAGGACCAAATAAGAAGTTCGCTTCTAGGTACGGTCTTGTTTACCTCGGGCTATTTCACGCACAGGTACATCGATTACGAGTGCGGTCGTGCATGCGATTGTGTAATGTATGTCATACATTATACCTCACTTGCTTAATCTCTAAGTTTTTCTTATCGTATTTCGACGCGTGCTGGACACTACCTCAACATTATTGGCGCATAGGAATCTGATGAAGAAACGACACCGTATTTTTCTTACAACCCCCAGATTTTAGGTTATTTGAATTCGATTAACAAACATAATTGATTAATTTATTCAAAAAAACATAATAAATGACATGTTTTATGATAATAATAGGATACGACACCCGCGCTACTGAAAATCTTGTGTGCAGCGTGCGAATTCTGTAGTATTATAAGTAATGCCACTTGAAGGTTTGAGGTCGATACACACAGGAATGATATGGAATGTGAGAACATATTCTGGTTGTGCACGGAACAAAGCGGTGAATCGTTCTACTTATTTTTATAACTTATTTTCATAACTTATTTTTTACCGTTTCACTCATAGCAGAAATAGAATGTGTTATCTTTCTTATTATTCCTGTGTGTTCCTTGTTGGAAGTTATTAAATAATTTAGGATTTTATTGTGTAGGGGAATTGTACAGGTGACATCCAGAACGATTGAGTGTGAAAATTGTGTGTGAATATGTGAAATACATGCAAAAAATACCAGATTTACAAGTATGAAATGCGGATTTCAGACAACAGATGGCGCACGAATGCAGTTTATGCTATAAAGATTTGACACTGCGCCATTTTGTTGTGTGATCAACAAGTGTCAGACGCGCATGAGTGATAAATTCGAAAAGTGTGTGCATAATATTGTGTTGTGTTGTGTTGCAGATTATACTTGTACACCTGGTATATGTAATATAATATACCAAATATATGTAACATAATAGTATGCTTTATATGTGGCATATGTAGGGCCAAAATGTTCTATATGTGGTATATGCATGCATGCATGCATGCATTGAATATACGGCTCGTGTATTCAACATATGGAACATATATTTTGTATACAGTACATATTTTTTATATAGAAATCTTATATAAATAATATTATAAAAATGATTAATTCTTGGATATATCATCTATTAACTTTTTGCATCGACCGCATATACGTTTGTCGATGAAATAAAATAATAATATATGATAACCTCCGGTATCGCTTGCTCCACTTGAGATACACACTGAGGGTATGCACTCCTGGGCAAAACGATACATTGCACCCTAAGATCACTGAAGAACCGGTAGTCAGTATGAGATCTAAGCACTTTTCTCTTGAACGATTTAAGAGCAATTTTCATGTCAATAGTTTACCTCAATACCCTAGACATCCAGGGAGGGTATGCAGAGCCGGACGCGATTCTCCGAGGAATGGATCGCCCCGTGGCATTGTACAGCATCTAACAGATGGCACCCACTGATGTCGTCAGTGATAGATTTGCAAGTACAGCCTCCCAGTCAAAATCCGGTATTCCCTCAAGTTGAAATCCGATACAGTAGTTCGCTAAAGCCACAGATAAACTCCAACGCAAGTGACGTGTGAAAAGCGCCGTCTTCCTCCACGAGCCAGTGGCACATCTCTACTATATACAGCTCTACCACATCACGACTCTACCAGCAAACAGGTCTCCCGCTCAATCTTTACCACAATACAACTCTCCCAGATGATAACTCCCCTGAAATACAACTCTCCGGGCGATTTAAATTCACCAGGATCAAACAGAGCAACCCGTAAATATTATCCTATATCGGTATTATCGATATAAAAAAAATTTCGAAGCGCGACATAGGTAAATTTTTTATGCAAGATTCAACTTTTCTGACTTTTTTAAGTACTGTGTACACCAGCTTTTCAAAATTTTCGAATTTGAAATAAAGAATTTCCCTTTGTCGTGCTTTGAATTTTTATTTATATCGATAATACGGACGGGTTCTGTTTGATCCGGGTGAATTTATATCGTCCGGAAAGCTGTGATACGGTACTTATGTGAAAGCTGTTATTTCGGGTAGACTTGTCTTATGGTAGGGATTGAGCGGGAGACTTGTTTTCTGGTAAAGTTGGATGTGGTACAGATTTAAATGTGCAGAGCATGTCGACGAATGTCATTGCGAAATGGGATGGAGGGGGTGGGGGGCTTCAAACAAGATCAAGCCCATTTTTGTGCAATTTCACAAGTTAAGACAGCTGATCTAAGCACAGAAACGAGTATTCATAATCGAGAAGATAAGCCTTGGGCCTACAGTTCGCGTCAGCAGACGGAATGAAAAACGTAGTTGGGGAAACTGACATATTGGTTCCGATAACCAACCGGAGTAGTTAGCATAGCGCCAACTAACTCGGTTAGTTCAAGAAACTACAATGTCGTTGGTAAAATATCGGTAGTAACGGTAACCATCAACCGAGATAGCGGCCTCAGCTTACCGGGCGGTTGGTGCAATCGATCAGTTCATCGTAATACGAAAAAAAACCAAGTTAATACGGATATTTCTATTTATTTACGGTAGCGACTACTGGCGCGATGCTTCGATAGACGAAGGTCATCTATTCGCAATATTTCGCTGTATATTTATTATATATTCAATGCATATCACTTTTATTTTTTATAAGCCCGCGTCCATCCACAACCACTCGTCATTTCGAACAATGGCGTAGTTTGCCTTTGTGAAAAGTTTTACTCGTAGTGTAAAATATAATAATTTGATGATCTAGAACAGGGGTCTCCAAACTTTCCAGCCTTAGGGCCATACTGATTACTCCAGTAAGTTCCGAGGGCCAAAACCATAAGCCTACAACAATGTTATGAGTAGTTAGCCCATGACCATATCAATGTAGATGTCATATTAATAATTATTCAACATAAAATTACAATACTTCAGTAAACTAAATTTAATTTGCTATAAAAAATATGTTCTCTAAAAGGAGTTTTCAAGTATGCTAGCTCTCCGCGGGCCGGACAAAATCTGTCCGCGGGCCGAATGTGGCCCTCGGGCCGTAGTTTGGAGACCCCTGATCTAGGACAATCAAAAGTTTAAATTTTCATTAAAATCGCATCATTTTTCTTTCTCATAAAGAAAGCTCGCGTACGTCCTCTACCGACTAAAACCGTCCTTCCATCATTGTTCTTCATCTTACCCCGCGGGACTGCCGCTAAGCATTACTTCGCGGGAATGGCCACAGCCGTACCTCTAACTCTGTTGATGACAGCTGTCTCTGCTGATTTCTCAGGGAGGGACAACCATTGCTGCTGTTACCCTTCTCCTGTTCTTTTCTTGGCGCAACTTTTTCAGTACCGCTGAAGCGGAAATGCTAGTCGCTGCTCAGTTCCTCCAGTTCCTTTCTCTCCTCCCGGAAGCGTGGGCACCGGAAGAACGCGTGTTCAGCATTCTCCCGTACTCCACATTCAGGTGGACACTCCGGAGACTTTTTTTTTTTTTTTTTAAATAAATGTTTATTGCTTCAGTGAGTACAGTTTGGTTGAATAGGTGCAAATACAGAATAAAAAAAACCTAGTAGCTATGTTCCAAATAAAAAGATCATAGTAGCATGTGCGTATATTAACGCATCTCCGCTACTCTCATATTATGCGATATATTTCGGGTGAACAGTATTTAAGTAGTTAATCATAGAGATTAGAATATTTAAGCCACTGGTCTAGTGGCATATGTTTGCTTGGGGGAAAAACTCTTTCTACTAGAGAGAAGAGGAAAACCCCTACTAAGGAGGGTGTGAGGGGGGGGGGGGGTGAGCAGCCAGCTGCCCAGAACCCCCCCCCCCCCCCCCCCTTACGTCCCCGTAACTGTTGACCAGGTATAATTATTAAATGTACAATTTAAAATAATAAGACTAAGCCTAACATAGTTAATATACCATAAGTAATATAATTTAATAAATAAGACTTAAATATAGCTAAGTGCGCGCAATGGAAAGGTAAAAATAAACTACAGTTATAGAATAATGACTAGAGGGCAGGGCGACATAATGATGTCGCGCAATGGAAAATCGTAATATACGTCGCCGTGGAATTAATAATGTTAGATACTCAGCTCGTAGTCTGAGTACTTGTCGGACCTATTACTAGGTGTGATAAGAGTGGTTAATGTCTATCTAGAATGAGTCGAGCCGAGAGCTGGGCCATGTGTGTATCATTGAGTGTGAGCCATCGATATTTATTAAGGTTGAGCCGTTCCGGGTTAAAACGATCACATTTAGGTAGTGCAGTGCTGAATTTGAATAATGGGTTGTTGGCGGTCCCCTGCGTAGGGTCAAAGCCTATGCGCTTATTGGCCCTATTTCTCCGCCAATGATATAGGATTGGAATGTTATTTACGTTTTGAATGTATCCTTTTTTGTCACAGAGCCTAAAGGCTTCAGGAGTGACATATCCGTTTGCTATGATAATTCCGTTTGAATCTGCGCTGCGTTATATGTTGATAATGTTTTAATGATGGGGTTAGTATGGGTGAAAAGTTTTTGAAAATAGTCTCTAGTTAGTTTAATGGTGAATGAATCGATGCGGGTGATGTTGGCAGTGTTGTAAATGGTATAGTTACTTATAAAATGTTGGTAGTCTGAGGAGGGGGATCGGTGTAACTTGGTGCATGTGCATAAGCAGTTACGCTCGAACGCTCGTAGGAGCTCCATCATCGTGTGGTTGATATTCCACCAAATGGGCGCCGCATAAGTGAGGATTGGTCTAATTAGTAGGAGGTATAATATGATTTTGGTTCTAGAGGAGAGATTATTACTATAGAAAATGCGGCTATTATGAAAGAAGGCTGCACGGGCTTTGGCCAATTGCACCAATACGTGAGAGTTGCCTCTCAGCAGAGCATCCACCTGAACTCCTAGGTATTTAACGGAATTTTTGTGAGGTATAGGTGTGAGTAAGTCAGTACCCGGTATGTAGGTTTGTATGGAAAAATTTTTGTAGAGGGTACGATTGGATTTCGATAGGAAGGAACTGGGTTTCCTGAAGAGGATCGTTTCACATTTAGCTGGATTTATTCTAAGATTCCAAGTGGCGAGGTATCTGTTGATTTTGTTGACAATAGTCGATAATTCGTTATGAATATTAGTGATGTGATTGCCATGTGTATATATGATAAAATCATCAGCAAACGCTATGGCTAAGGTGTTACTATTGTATGCATTAAGATTGAAGAGAGAAAGTAAGTCACTGGTGAAAATATTGAAGAGAATGGGCGAATTGACTGTTCCTTGTTGGAGTCCTTCGGTCGATTGAAAAGTTAATGAGGATGTGTTATGCGTATCCCATGTAATGAATTTCTTATTGGTAATCATATCCCAGGTCAGGTGAATTAGCCATCCGGGAAAGTTTTTTTGGTGTAGTTTATAGAGGAGCCCATCTAGCCACACCGAGTCAAAGGCTTTCTCGAGATCTAGAAGGGCTGCCGTCACTAGACGGCGGTTGCCCACTTGTCTAGTGATATCCGATAAGAGTTTGTGTATGGCATGTGTCGTGGAGTGTTCATGTTTAAATCCAAATTGTGTGTGGGGTATGATATTGTGTGTCGTGCAAAAGGTATTAATGGAAGAGTTTATGATAGTTTCGTAGAGTTTGGATAGACTGGGAGTGAGACTAATTGGGCGATAGCTTGCTGGGTCTGTTGGGTCTTTATTTTTTTTTAGGATTGGGAGGATTTTGATTAGCTTCCAAACTTTGGGAAAATATTTGAGATTAATGGCGTTATTGAATATGATGGTTAGAGCGGTGATAGTTAATGGGGTTAGATGTTTTAGGATGAGAGGAGGAATATTGTCAACACCGCATGATATTTTATTAGGGAGATTCGAGATGAGTAGTGTTAATTTATGAATATTGGAAAATGGGAATGGATGAAGCGTAAAATTATTAGTGGGGTTAGTAGCTGGGTTTGAAGCGTTGAAATGAGTGATGAGGTTGTCAGGTGTGCGTGTGGAGTTGAATAGTGTTTTAAGTGTTGAGGTGGTGCGTTGAACAATTGAGGCTACTCTAGAGTGTGTATTAATATGACGGGGTGAATTTATACTTTCATAGTGGGCTCCAATGATGTTTAGGATATCTTTAGGATCGGTGAATATGTATTTATGGTTGACGATGGGTGCATTGCGAAGGGAACAGGAGCTGCGCTGCAGAATAGGTAGGTTATGTTGATGAATTTGAATGTTATCTATGTTGTAATGGCGGGTATTTCTGAGCAGTCTTTTAATTTTAGGGAAAAAAGATGAAGGATCCCGATGGCTAATAGATCTGACCTGGTTCTTCCAATATTTCTCAGTGGCTTTACGGAATTTATTTTTTATTTGATGGGTAAGTATTTTAAGTAGTGCCTTAGAATTAATTACGAGGAAACTGGTGCTAGGGACACGTAGCGTATGTAAAGTATGTAATATGCTAATTAGTTTACTTTTCCTCTTCAGGAGTGAAAGGATGTTATTATTGATACAGTTTAGGATGTGGTAAGTGGGTTGAAAGGAGGGGACCGATGCCGCAATGGACGCCTGTATCGCCCCGGTAAAGGCGGCCAAATGGTCATCAACTTTAGAGACACTCAGGGTACGATTTGATTCTGGGGGTGTCCGGTATAATCTATTTAGAGTTCGTCGGAACTTCTTCCATTTAGTGCCTCTGAAGTTGGGACAACCTACCGTCGGTTGCACTCCGAGAGGGTGTAGGCCGCCCCTCGCCAGGGAGAATGACAGTTCAATTGCGGTATGGTCGCTGTCGTAGGGTAAGGTATGGGAAGTAGAGGAAGGGTTGGTTGAGGATAATAATCTAGTGTCAATAAGGAATAAGTCAAGGTAGGAGTCACTAGGTTTAAAGGTGGGTGCATCTGGAGGGCAGATGGTTAGTTTATATGTGATCTCATTTATATTGGTCCAACGGGCCAAGTGAGAACCCCGCTGATTATTTACAGTATCTCCCCATGCTATACGGCGCGCATTTAGATCACCAGCCATAATATAGTAATTATTGTTATTATCGAGGTGGAGATTGGCAAAGAGTGCTTCCAATTCAAGTAAGAAGCGGGTCCGGTTGTCGTGTCGAGCGTAGATGCTAACGATATAGAGAAATATGTTATTAGAGAGGGTGAGTTTAGCTATAGTGTATTCTACTATTTCGTTTAATGAAGATAATTTCAAAACTCAAACTGAATATTCTTTTTTAAGAGGATAGCAGTGCCGCCTCCTTAGGTGGCATTGGGGCGATCCGTGCGAATAATGTGGTGAGTTTTGAAGCATGGTTGATGTCGATGAGATAGTTTAGTTTCGGATAATAATAGTATGTCATGTTTATGAGAAGCTATAAAATCTATGAGGTCGAGACGACGATGATTCGTGATGATTGAATTTACATTGATAGCCGCTATTTTTAATATATTGTGAGTATATGTTGCTTTATCCATAAAGAGAATTGTAGATGAAGTCGATCCTACTGGAGTTATTGGCTATTTGTGCAGACAGTGCGTTATACTGGGACGTTATTAGGTTTGTTATGTCATTTTTGAATAATGTGAGCCATTCCGGTGCTATTGGGGGGTATGGTCCATACGAAAGAGGGTTTTCAGCAGCTTGGTGGTCAACCAGGTTCTGTGATGTAGTAGGGTCCAGGTGATCTGATAGGTGCGGTGCGGTATTCTGTCTAATTCGCTGTGGAACCGCATTAGAGAGGGCTTGAGCGTAAGAGAAGTCAGGAATTGTGGTTTTGGCAATGTTCTTAATATTGCGTTGGAGCGTTGTATTTTTTTTTAACAAGGTTTTCTTTCTTGATTGAAATGACTAGTTTGATGTATGGGCAGCCTTTGTAAGATGCAGGATGACCTTGTCCGTTGCAGTTGGCACATTTTAAATTAGCTTTGTCGGTGATTTGCGTGATAGTACATTTTCCGGGGTCATGAGAGAGGCAACATTTTACACATCTGTATAAGAGATTGCAGTTAGCGCTCGTGTGTCCTATCCTTTGACATTTACGACATTGATAGATATTTTTTTTCCTTAGTAATTCCCACTTGGCTTTTTGATAGGCTAAGGATTTAATATTGTATAATTCTTTTAGCGAGCTATCATGGGATATGTGCACTAAGAAGTGGTATCGGTTTGGGTTTAGTTTATCAAAACATAGTTAATTTATTTTCGTAATGTTTAAGGTGGGTATATTGAGACTGTTTATTTCGTCCAGAATGTCGGTTTCGGAGAAGTTACCTTTGATGCCTTTTAATACATATATTTTTGGTTTTAGATTTTTTGGGGTGAATGTGTAATATTCAATATTTTCTGCTTTGGCCTGGGTGCAGAATTTCTCAAAATCTGCGAAATTGCTAAGATAAACGGTGTGGTGTTTAGTATCTGTTTCGTTAATTGTTACATGTTTTTTATTAATCGAGAGGCTGGTAATTAGGTTTATTAGCGCTAAGAATTCGGTGTTAGATGTGAATATTGGGGGTGGCCGGTATTGCTTAGCTTTTAGTAATGGTTGCAATGTAGTGGGTGAATTTTGGTCCTCATCATCTAGATCGGATATACTGTCGAACTGATTCGAAGTATCTAGTTGTGATTGTTCAGCTAAGTTTACGCGACGAGATTTTATAGTGCGTTTAGGTTGTGTCCAATCCTGATTAGCTATATCCTGCTGTAGAGCGGGAGGGGTAAGTCCATGTGTGCTGGGAGTAATTTTTCGTTTTCTAGCGGTAGAACGAATAGGTTTGGTGTTAGACATTTTGGGTTTAGATGAGTCCTTGACTAGCTTTTTATATAAAGAGTCGAGATTATTTGTGGTGAATTTAAAGTTCTGAGGAATATTGGAAACATTAGGTGTTATGTTAGGCGGTGAGTCGGGCCGCGGGGTTGTAGCTATAGAGGGTCCGGCCATCGCGTGAGTATCAGAGATGGACTGCTCGATAGTCCCCGTAGAGAGACTGACATTGTCGATAGACGTAGTTGAATATGTACAAACTACTTACTGTGACGATATAAACAGATGTAATCCGTTGGATGAGCGGCGAGTCTCCGTGCCGTTAATGATGTTATTTGAATCGGAGTATATCTACCGCACGAGGATACTTGATTCACTCTTGGATACACTGGGCGAGGTCTGTTGCACTTAATTTGAGCGACGGGTAATTGAGATGAGATGAAGAAAGAAAAATAGAGTTAATGACAACCGGAGCAAGGGGGTGTGCAGATGAGGCTATGAACTTGAATAAAGAGCTGATATTGAGTGAGCTGGTCAAATGAGGAGTGAGAGCTAATTTGCTTAAAATAAAAATATAAAAAAATCAGTAACTATGTATCCGAATGTGAACAGATGTTTGTGAGTACTAGGGTTGATGCAGTTGTTAACTGTACTAAATAATGGGTATGAGCCGAGTGTAGAACTGAGAAGTAAGCTAGACAATACACGAACAGAGCGGATTTTACGTGTTATAGGTCTGGTGTCTCGGCTCAAACTCCACACACTCCGGAGACTCTTCATAGCAGAATCGGTGGAGATACACGGAGAGAAAAAACAAGCGATTAACGCGTGAACATTGGTCACACTTTAATAGCAAGCATTTCGCTTGAAATATTTTTATGTCTGCTTCCGTTGATCGCAAGAAATGACGCTAAGAACAATAAGCTCGGTGCATATGAAAAATCCCTAGAGTCACTTGGGCTAATAGCAAGCGCCGCCATTCACTGTAAACGTTGAAACGGCCATGAGATATTTCCAAGAGAGCCCATGGACTTTTTCCGCGAGGCTGGGTACGATTGTGTTTTGTACATATACGCGAATATATCGGCGCGTCGAGACAACATCATAGGAGGCGTGCCTTAAGGCGAGGTTAAACCTCCATACTTACACAGATGTGCCGCTTCTCTTTCACTCCGCCGTGAGCGCCACACTAGTCTATTTCTTTCGCACTTATAGGTGAAGTATGGAAGTTTCAACTCGCATTAAAACACAAAACGCAAGGAGCCTCACGGAAAAAGTACGTGGGCTTTCTTCTTGGAAATATCCCTCGGACAACTTTACGGATTTAGCGCAAGGTAGCATTACTACGAATCCAACCGATTCGTGGGATCTTCGCATGTGCATTAGGGCAAAAGGGTTTGTCGCGCATTAAACCCATAAGGCCCTAGGGAATAAAGCAAAGAGACGCCTGCGGTGTTCGTATGACAAATACTCCGCGTGTGAATCCCATGAGTTCTCTTACATTAAACTCTAGATTTTACTCTCCGTGTAGACTCTGAAGCAACCATGTCCTCAGAGCATCTGCACTAGGTAGCACGTAGTTGACAACTATCCACCTGAGGGATTAGACACTGGGTCCACCTTCAAATAATAGTTGCAGATGCTGTAACTTCAATGCAGTGTACCGATAACAGAGCGCAACGAAAGTTATCGATAACTGCTGGCCTGGTACATAAAATGTTGGTTCTTCGTGAGTAGAAAGACTCCGCGGCGACAGAATCTTTCAGAGTCTTCTCTTGCTCTATTCCATGACAAGTCAATGACATTCTAGCTCCTTATAATATTATAGATTGTTTGTTCTGGAAGGCCTTTTCCACATTGCTCGTACTATGGAAGGCTGTGAAAACTGTCACAGCAATAGAATCGCTTGTGCATGCATTCTTCCATGTGCAGAACATGTGCTCTGTGTTGACTTAACGAAGCAAAGTAAATTTAGTATGAGGATGGGCAGGAGATTCATAAATTAAATTATCGTCAATTAAGAGAGCAATGGAAAATTGTTATTCGTGAGTTTTTATCAAAGAATTTTTTTAAACATAACGCGAGATGAAAATAAGTACAAAGAATCGTATCGCGAGTATGTGTATACATAAACGGATGCCTAGAGCTAGAAAAAGAGTCGTTCTCGTGAGGGATTTCCGAGAGTCACGAAATTCGCATATTTTCTTGTCGTAACCGATTCTCGTACCGAATAATATCACTAACCGGTTTGCATCGTTTCTACAATGACTAGCAAAATTAATTTGAAACATTTACCGGAGTTTTTAAGACAGTTAAATAACATTTGTATTAAAAAAAAAATAGGTATCTTACAGCGGACATCTGCGATGTTACATTAAATTACGGAGTGTATACTCAAGTATCGTTGAGTTAGGAAAACGTGCATGGACTCGTTCCATGCGATTACTCAGCCGATGCTTTCATGATCTAATTAATATAACAGGCACACAGCATATGTTGGTACCGAAAGTTTATTATTCCAGAATATTTCAACTTGATCGTAACCTCTTCTAATACGAAAGAACGTCGATTTCGTTGCCGATTTCGTTATAACCCGGAAAAATTGAAATATATGAAGAACAATCCGTGATTCGAACCCGGGATGTTTCGGTTATCGGTCGACTGCTCTGACTACTGACCTGCGCCAGGCAACTTGTTAAGTGACGGAAACATACAGGGTATTCCATGTCAAGTGTCAAAAACATCTAGTGTTTCCATATCGGTCGTCAAGAATATACAGTGCATACCATGTCAAGTTTTAAAATCTACAGGGCATACTCGTTCAAGTATCAAAGGATTATTAATTCAAAACCTCCTCAGGTGATTCAATGGTAGAGTTAGGGGAGGTTAATGACAGATTGTTCGAGTGCGTAGCGCCCGAGCCGGATGAAGCTCTCGTACCTAATATTTCTATTATAATTTTCTCATATCATAGAAATAGAAATAAGATAATTAAAGTTTGTAGAATTTTTTATTTGATTATCTTAATAGTAGATGCAGAATATCAACGGGTGATGATATTGTTTTCAGTCCCTGGAATCTCGCAATGCATTTTTGGAATTCTATACACGTTATTCAATCTCGGCGTTAATGCAAAGCAAAACAAGTATTGGTTTGACTTTGTAAAAATGGAAAACGAAAAAAGAAATGTTCCATTTATGACGATTTGATGGTGGAATGACGCCTCATTCGAGTGATCAGTGGTTACTACGTACTGCATAAAATACGACGGATTGAAGTGTTCTCAACGTTATTGCGTAGTTTCAGCGAAAATGTGAAAGGTCGTAAGAACACGGTAAATGAGGAAGATATCTTTAAAAGAGATGACGATAAAAAATTTCGTTATATTAGGTGTACAACTTTGCTTCCGCTGTTTTTTTTTTCCAAAATTCGAGGCTTTATTGTAAAAAACTGGTCATACATTTATGATTCAAAGTATTGTCCATCGCTGACCACTATTTTCTCCCATTTTTCGGGCAGCGTACGAATCCCGTGTTGAAAAAACTAGGTCATGTTTTGAAGCGATCCGCGAATCGATCCAATTTTTTACTTCTTCGGAAGACCGGAAGTGCAGGTCAGTCAGGTCGTATGCCATTGATAGAAACAAGTGATAGGCAGAGGAAGCAACGTTTGGAGAATGCGGCGGTTGGGGTAGGACTTCCCATTTCAACGTTTCCAAGTATGTCTTGACCACTTTCGCAACATGGGGTCGAGCATTGCCATGCTTCAAAATCTCTTTATCGTGCCTCTCGTTGTATTGCGGACGTTCGTCTTTCAATGCTCGGCTCAAACGCATTAATTGCGTTCGATAACGATCGTCTGTGATTGTTTCTACTACGCCGAGCTGGTTCCACCAAATACAGAGCATGACCTTGCAGCCGTGAATATTCGGTTTTATCGTCGACGTGGAAGCATGACCGGGAAATCCCCATGATTTTCTGCGCTTGGGGTTATCGTAATGAACCCGTTTTTCGTCCCCAGTCACAATGCGATGCAGAAATTCCTTCCGGCAAAGCCTTTCAAGCAACTGTTCACAAGCAAACAAACGCCGTTTAACATCTCTCGGTTTCAACTCGTACGGCACCCAATTTCCTTGCTTCTGAATCATTTCTGCCAATTCTTCTTGACTTTGACACGAGTCGTGATCCAGTAATGCCTCCAATTATGCATCTTCGAAAACCTTCTCTCTTCCGCCGCTATGTCAGTCTTCGACATGAAAATCACCGTTATTGAAGCGTTGAAACCACTCACGACACGTTCTTTCGCTAATAGCGACCTCACCATAAATATTTGACAGCATTCGATGAGCCTCAGTCGCAGATTTCTTCATATTGAAGCAGAAAATTAAAACCTCCCGCAAATTACGAGAGTTTGACTCGTAAACTGACATTTTCAATCGAGAATAACTTTATGATGCATACACAAATCGACTAATGTTTTATGGGGTTATGTTGACAGATGCCGAAAGTAAATTGCCTGACGTCTATGATCTATTTATTTCGACCACTACTTACCGCTAAAGCCATCTATAGGAAAACACCGGAAGCAAAGTTGTATTTTATTTTATAAGATTTTTTTCAAATGCAAAAAAAAGTTTTTTAAAAATAAAAAAAAATGATATCTGAAGTTTAACGCAATAAATTACCGAGCAGATCTGAGATATCCTTGTTAGATCTTGATCGCGATGTCATGGAATGCATCGCATATATAATATTGGGTCTGGGAAAAAGTTCGTGGCGTTTTTCCCGATAGATGGCATCAATTGCAAATAAGTCAGGAAACACACATCGCAGCGACACCAGTAAGAGCTCGTTGGAAAGGACACTTCGAGCGTTACTTTGAGTGTATAAACATCGAAATTGGTGCAGTGGTTGGAAAGTTGTTGAGTTTGAAAATGGAGAAAAGTAATGAAAAATTGCGCTATATTTTGCAATACTAATATGACAAAGGGAAGAACGCTGCGCAGGTTTCTGAAAAAATTTATGCTGTGTACGGTGAAAGTACTTTATCAAAATCTGCTACGCGGAAATGATTCGCTCGCTTTCGTTCTGGTAATTTTGATGTGAAAGATGAGTCACGCTCTGGTCGTCCAATCACTGAAAAAGCTGATGAAATTCTTGAAAAAGTCCACAAGATAAGCATATCAGCAGTGTCGATATTGGTATGGAGCTAGGCATTCACCACAAAACTGTTTTGAACCATTTACACAAAGCTGGTTACAGAAAGATGCTCGATGTATGGGTTCCTCATGAGTTGAGCGCGAAAAACATGATAGACCGAATTAACATCTGCGATGCGCTGCTGAAACGCAATGAAATCGAGCCATTTCTGAAACGTGTCATAACCGGTGATGAAAAATGGATCACGTACGACAATCGAAAGCGTCAAAGATCGTGGACAAGGGATGGTGAGCCGTCACAAGCATTCGTGAAGCCATGATTGACGGCGAAAAAGGTGATGCTGCGTGTGTGGTGGGACTGGAAGGGAATCGTCCACCATGAGCTACTTCCAGTTGGTCAGACGATTGATTCTCAACTCTACTATGGACAACTAGAGAGATTACGCCAGGCAATTGAAAGAAAACGGCCCGAAGTGATTAATCAGAAAGGTGTTGTCTTCCATCATGACAACGCCCGACCACACACTTCTTTGATGACCCGTCAAAAATTGCGAGAGCTTGGTTGGGAAGTTTTTATGCATCCACCGTATAGTCCAGACATAGCACCGTCTGGCTATTACTCATTCCGAACTCTGCAGAACTCTCTCAATGGAATTAAGCTGCTTTCAAAAGAAGCCTGTGAAAACCAATTGATTCAGTTTTTCAACCAGAAACCACAGAAGTTCTTCACCGATGGCATCATGGGTCTACCCAAAAAATGGCGAAATATTGTCGATAATAATGGAGCATATTTGGTTTAAATAAATTTATTTTCACACTATAAGAAACCCAGTTGAATTTTACTTAAAAAAAAAACGCCGCGAACTTTTTCCCAGACCCAATATATAAGGTCCGTCAAGCAAGCAATCCACAAATCGAAAAACAAAATTTAGTATCTACCAACATTAAATACTAATTAGGTGTCAAATTGTAAAATTAGGTGTCGCCCGACAGCTAGATTTATATAAATTTCCCAAATCCATTACAATTTTACATAAATTACGAGCACCTAATTTTTAGACTGTTAGTTTTACACGGGTAAATAGGGTTAAATCCAGGCTTAGTTACCTGTTTAACGTGACTCGAATTTTATAAAATCCCATGCTGAGCATCGAATGAATCCACGAGTTTCGTAATGTAATGACACATCCACTGCTCGCGTTGTGTGGTGCAATGAAGTCGGTTTCGATCAACCGTGTGTAAGACCCGGCGAGCGCAGGAGTGCACAGTAGCGCGGTTTCAATAATTGAGAGCTCGATGTAATAGTTGCAACCACTTCTTTATGAATCACTGCCGCCGCCTCTACTCCATCTCACTCTCGTCTTCCTTTTCAGATACTTTAATTGCAATGCTCTCGCGTCACTCATATCCTGTAGCGTTACGTGCTTTGTTTAATCAAATTCATTAAGCGTGCTAGTTTCGTTCATTCAAAATCAAGTTTTTATAATTTTAGCACGTTGCAACAACTACTCTAGCTTGAAAACAATTCGATATTTATTCTGTCTAGATCATAAAATATCGACATTAAAATATGAGTAAGAAATTAATAAACGTCCCACTGAAATGTCCCGAGACAAGTATGTACCTACCTAACATTAGCTACATTTCGAAGAGGATAATATTTGCATATGGATGAAATTAGAGCATTTAGAATATATTTTGTGCTTCACGTTACTGACACATTACATCAAATTATTTCATTTGAGGCCAGAATGAATTCTGTAGCTGTTGGCTCTATGTATATCTCTATTATCTCTGTTATTATATTTAAAATGACATAAACTTAGGTGATGGTTTGTTTCACATACAATTTTATTAGAAAAACAATTATATGTGATTATAATGGCAATAATAGTTATCAATAATGGAGAGTTGGTATGGTAAATATAAATATTGTACACAGAAACAATGGTTCACTACATTTCATAAACTCCGCAAGTACCAATCGACATTTTTTTTGCAATTGTTTGTTTTAGTTACGTCTTTTGATAAAAAAATGTATGTTTCGATCATTAGTTTTGGACTTTAGTTTATAATAGTGTAATTAAAAGTAATTAACAAGCAAAGTGTAGTTGACAATACGTACAAATGAAAAGCATTCATTCATTTCGGTCTGTCTGAGTGTCTGGTTGTCTGTCCGTATCATCCGAAACCACCATAACTTTTGAAAGAGACTGCGCATCATGACCAAATTTGGCATGCATATTCTACCAACAAAGTCTAGTTTTGGTATTCCATTGAAGTCCAATTGCATAAATTCTTCTGCTACTTGACGTAAAATAGTTTTTAATTTTTTATTTTAGTTAAGATAAGTAAAATGATATTATTCTGGTTTGCAGGCTTCTACTGTCATACAGAATAATGAAAGTGAACGATTGTAAGCAACAATACTCATTCCTTTATGCATCCACTCATATGGGATATTGATAAAAAAATTTTTTTTATTATTCGTCGGAGTTGGGGATATTAAATAAAACGTTGTATGTAGCTCTCATGAGCTGCGTAAATATATCATGCAATTTTCACAGATATCATCCTCTTTGCTATCTAAAAAAAGTATAAAACATTTAATTTATTTAATGTAAAAGTAATTAATGTAATAATGATTAACGACAAAGGTATAGTAAATTCTATCAACAGATCTTTGAGATTTATATTCCGTCGGTGATACTTTTAGTAAAGTACACAGCTCGACTTCGAGATACAATCGATTTTTGCTACAGTCGAAGCAAGTTGAAAATATGGGTCTTCCCTTATTTTTCTGTTGCACTCCATTCCACTTCTGACCGGAAATGTGTTTTCCACCACAGTGAAAACTCAGAGTTAGGCTCGAACACGAAAGTGGCGAAATGTATTGACGCGTGGTACTACATCCAAGTCTATTCCAGAGA
This sequence comes from Cylloceria caligata, assembly GCA_963942595.1. Taxonomy (NCBI): domain Eukaryota; kingdom Metazoa; phylum Arthropoda; class Insecta; order Hymenoptera; family Ichneumonidae; genus Cylloceria; species Cylloceria caligata. The sequence continues at coordinate 85,967,621 of OZ012704.1, read as the reverse complement.
TTCAGTACGTATAGACTGAACGTCTTAACGAAGTGATGTTGTGATCTTCGTTGAATCACAAGATCACTTGTAACGTCATACAGTAAGAAATACAATCAGAAAGTAACGAGATGCCAACACGCTAATTGGAACTTTTTTGTAAGTATAAGGGACCACTCACGTAAACGTATATACACTGAAAAAAAGTATGCCTGTTATAGCGAGGTTATTTCGCTGCGACAGCGAAACGCGGCCAGCCCTCTACCGGTCAGCACTGCGTCAGACACTCGCAGCAATCCAACGGTAACTATTCAGCTTAATGGTTGCCTCAGACTTTTGGATTACTGTGAGAGTTTTTTAAACAATCAGTCCGCTTCAGAAAGCAGTGATAGCTAAATAGCTGATCGTTTCTGTGCGGCGCATGGCTGCAAGAGATAAATGACAAATGATCTCAGTACATACATTTTATGAATCATAATTATTTTATTTAATGATACACATTTTGAATCAATTTTAATTCCGATTAATACCATGAAACATTTAATATATCTATATATTTTTACTATAATTAGCACAATGTGATATTCATTTGATATCGCAGAATGCAATGAGTTTATAGCGTTTTTCGTGAATTAGTAGGGGACACTCGTATAGATGAATTTCATTCATAAGAAATTTATTCATTTGGAAATCATTTATTCTAATTATAACTTATAAATTAATAACGGTGCAAAATAAAATTTCGACCATTTTTTTAAATCAATCCAATTGGACGAGTACTCAATAGATTATCATAACTTATGATGCTATGCGTTTCAATTGTTTTCAATACTTCATAAGCATCCGTGTGATAATTATAAGCAGTAATTAATTCCTGGTAAATGAAAAAGATTACATTTCTATTATCGGTGCAACAAAATTTTATAAACGCGAAACGAGGACCATTATCTCCTTCTCCAATAGCCAAAATCATATTCGCGTGGTATTTATTACTATTATTTTTAACCCAATTATACTGATTTGTACAAGTTACCAGAGAATAGCGATTTTCACTCAATGTTTTGTTAAATGAAATGGATAACTATTATTTTTAACCCAATTATACTGATTTGTACAAGTTACCAGAGAATAGCGATTTTCACTCAATGTTTTGTTAAATGAAATGGATAAGTCTTTTATCTGATTTAAATGTGCAGGTCCGAAGTGTCGAGACTGAGAAAATAAGATATTGAAATGCATCATGTGTGCAAGCTTCAATTGATGCTTTGTAGAAAGCGTTTGGCATACATTTTTTTGTATTTGATATGACAGACAACATTTATGATGATCGATGATAAGCTTTAAATCACACAGACCAAAAGTTGATCGGTGGTCTTTGTATTGTATTCGAAATGACAAGAACAAGAATCCAACGCAAATTTAAATATAATGGCCATACTTTATTGTCGACGGGTACTAAATTCCCAATAATAATACCAAAATGTTCACATTTCCGACGCTAACATTTTTACATTGTTATTTTTTTTATTTTCATGACTTATTTTAGGCGGAATATTGTCTGAATCAATTGGTCCAAAATCATAATTTTTTACGAAGTTATTAAATTCAATTAATGTAAATAAACCTTTATCAATGTAACGTTTAATTATTGTAGTTATAGCAGTAAAAGAAATACCTTCCAAATCATGCATTATATCCACTGACATATTTGTATTGACCTGAAAATCGAGCTGAGCATAGCCTGCTTTATGCTTGTAGAGTCAACATCGTTCTGAGCTAAATCTCTTTTACAATTGACAATATCGCGCAATAAATATTTACCCTCAAATGTCGCTAAGGACTATTGTTGTGCGTCCATTCTATAAAATCGATAGCAATAGTTTGCTTTGAAGCATTCAGCCGGCCCAAACAATGAATGAAGGCCTAAATTATCGCCTAAAATCAGACCTAATTTGAAATAGATCTTAGTCTTTCCTTGTGGTAACTCGAGTTCTATTCCCTCTGATTCCAAATGTTTACACTCCTCTATGAGTGGTCTGAAGATTGCAAAATTACCGTATAGTTCTCGATCTTTGGATTAAAATAAAAGAGCATAAAATATAGCCGATAAAGACGATTGATATTGTAATAAATTTATTTCATTTTATTTATTATTTATATTACTGATGTTAAATTATGATAAATATATTGACTGTCAGATATATATCAGATATCAATCTCTAAATTGTAATAATTAAAATCCTTTTGAGAATATAATATATCAGATAATAATCTCTAAATTGTAATAAATTAAATCGTTTTGAGAACATAATGTATCAAACTATACTCCCTTTGTGCTTACTTATTTTTGTGAAAAGGAAGTATTTAGTAAAAATCTGGGGCTCAAGAGGAGAATATCGACAGGATCTGACGATGTTGCAAAATTATTTTATAAACATAACCACCAACTAGTGAATTGCTACCACCTTAAACAAAAAGTTTTAGGACTTTATTAATAAAATCGAAAATACAAATTTATACATAAAAATCGATATGGTCTCCTTCAAAGTACTTACCATCGACTGCAACGCACTTCCGCCAGAGCTTGATCCAATCCTCGAAACACCGCTGGTACTCAATTTTCGGTATGTCCATCAGAGCCGTCTTCGATTTTTTCATGACATCCTCTCGGGTGCTGTAACGCGTTCCGCGAAGCGGTTTTTTAAGTCGGTTGGACAGGAAAAAGTCGCAAGGAGCCAAATCAGGACAATTCGACGGCTGCTGGATAGTATTCGAGTTGTTTTTGGTCAAAAACTCACGGATAAGGATCGCATTGTGCGACGGTACGTTATCGTGGTGCAAAATCCACGAGTTTTTTTCCCAAAAATCCGGTCTTTTTTGGCAAATTGCTTCACGCAAACGTCTCATAACGCCCAAATAATACCCTTTGTTGACTGTCTGTTTTTCTGGCAAGAATTCATGATACACAACCCCGTTGTAATCCACGAAAACCGTGAGCATCGCCTTCTTTTTTGACTGAAAACGACGTGGTTTTTTCGGTCTTGGCTCATTCGGTGCACGGCATTCACTCGCTTGATGTCTGGATTGCGTGTCATACTCATAAATCCACGTCTCGACTGTAGTGATGATCCGTTTGATAAATGTTGGGTCGGATTCGGCATTGGAAATCATGTTTTTCGCGATTTCAACGCGGTTCTTTTTTTTGCATGCAATTGAGGGCTTTCGGAACCAGTTTTGTAGCGACACGTAAAAGGCCGAAATCACTAACCGAAATGTCTTGAGCGGATCCATAAGCGATGTTCAAGTCCTCTGCCAGCTCTCTGATGGTCAATTTGCGGTTTTCGGCCATCATTTCTTTGATTTTATAGATGCTTTCATTAGTTTTCGACGTCGACGGCCGCCCACTGCGTTCGTCATCCTCAATCGACTCACGGCCACTTCTGAAGCGTTCGATCTCGAAAGAGTATCGTTGCCGAAACACTTCTCCAACATTTCCAAGATCTGCGGACCGTTAAATCCGTTTTTCACACACAATTTAATGCAAACTTGTAAAAAATCGAAAACACGCACAAAGGTAGATGTACTCAGTACAGCGTAACTTTTACACATGTCAGGCTATGACGCTGAATTTAGAGGGAAGTGTCAATGACAGATGTGGTAACCTAAAAAAAAAATTCCAATCGGGTGACTGACATCGCCATACGGTGGCTGGTCCTAAAACTTTTTGATCAAGGTAGTATATCTCACAACATCTTCAAACGTCACAATTCATCTACGAAATTGAAGTAGTGGATTATGCATTCATTTAAAGCCACATCATACAATTAATTTGACATAAGATTGTTTTGGTCACTTTATTAGAGAGAAAACATAAGCATTACATATCCCAAACACGAGACATATCGATAACATTAATCATCACAGTATATGGATCACGATAGATACGAATTTATATAGGAGCATTCCATCTTATGCTATTTCTGTGTAGCTACCCGACACACACATAAATTCTATGTATTTAGATTTCTCGAACGCCACATTGACTCAAATCAGAGTGAAAATTGACACGAATAATATACCCTAACGCACTGTTCAGACTTGATTACTTTAATTCTAATATCTGGGATTATTCAATGACAATTCGTACTAGCATTCAGTTACAACATATTTATATACACGCAAATTATATTGAGCTCTTCATCGCGAAGGATTGAACACGACAAGTGTAATTATTGTATAAGAACGTTGAGACTTATCTTCTTCGTTCGGCGTTTAGTTATGTTTACGTTCGCCGTGGTCTCGTCGACTGACAATGAGTAGGCCGTGTGCGGGGGAAGCCCGGGAGCTTCGGCCGCTGCAACGGTCGACCGCTCGCTAGCCGCGTATATCCAGCGACCCGGTATATTCTGGTGGCCAATTATTGTCTGGGGCGTCGCGGTGACACTGAGTATGAGTGCACAGTGACTGGGCACTGGGCAAAGTGGTGCGCTACACGGCAGTCTCTCGCCTCGCCAACTACGATCAGTAGGTGCGCAGAACGCAATTGTCTGAATTTAGCGCAATTATTTCTAACGTTGAATTTATCGGTTCGGTTCGAACGCGGTACGGTGAACCTACGGTGCAGATTGCATATATCACTAGATAGCTACTATATGGTTGACACTGTACATCGGGCTAGTTGCCGGCTGTCCGATACGTTACAATATGTATTGCAGTGGGAAGAAGGGAATCGAAACGTATGTGCACCAAGATGATTACCAGCTTCAAAATCGTTAAAATATAAGAAAAGAGGTAAAACCTGCTTTGATTGTTAAGTTTTCGTTTTCTCTCGTCATAATTTGGTTTGAATAAAATTTGTCACAAGTGTCGTTTCGCTTTTCAACCTTTCCTTGCAACTAAAAACAGTTTCATAAACATTAGGAATCTCAAAAAACTTTTTGAAAATATCTCTCAATGAAAAGACACAAGCTGTGTAATCAACTGGGGTAAATTGTCTAAAGGACAATTATAAAATTTATTTTTTATTTTATTATACATTTATTATAAATTAAAATTGAATTTAAAAAATTTTTTAATAAAAAATTTGCTACAAAGGTTTAATATGTATCACTTAAGTCTTTTAAAGGTCATAGTTATACCTTTAGATTCATTTTTCAGTTTTTCGAGTGCGATTAACAATTTTCTAACATTCTTATCAAGCCTTTTTTTATTCTGACAATATGCCTTGATTTCTCTTCCAAGAGAATCAATTTTCTCAGACAATTTAAATACCTTTCTATTATGTAATATGGAAAGTAAATTCGTGCGACACACTATCAAATAAAAAAATTAACCTCATCGAAGAAAAATGATGCCCATTTGTGAAAATTCTAATTTATCACACTTGAATTTACATTTTCAATGTGTCATAAAAACAGCCTGAGGACCCTTCTTGGGAATAATATGTTTTATAGTGTCTTCATTCAGGCACTGGAACAACTCCTGGTCTATTTCTTTATCTACAATTAAAAATAATAAGTTCAAAATTCAATGGATATTTTATTGAAATTTGAGGTTATAGTTCGACAATATAACCTTTCTGAAAGAGTATCAAATATACTAATGTATTTGTTTGGGAATATCATTCCAATCAAAGAAAAAATAATTTAGAAGAGGTTTATGTTGTTTAAGCATTGTATCAATAAGATGAAATAATAATGCCTCGTAGTGTAATATGAAACAAAGTATGGGTAACAATCTATGCCGACAGAATAATTTATGATAATCAATGACTTTCACCAACTCATTCATATTGACACAAACTTGATATTAAATTTGACACAAACTTGATATTCGCTTAAATATTACATACGCATACGTTACACGAATCGCTGTGCAAACACGAAATTACATTGCTCAGCCACACATTTGTTTGCAATAGTTTCGCGTGTCGCTACGATAGCAGTACGAAAAGTTGTCAGAGCCATCTAACAAAATTTCTACGACAAGTTTTAGGAATATTGCTCTATTAACTCAACGTACAGTTGTAATACATGTATTGTTTCGCCGTGAGAGCAAAACAGAGTAGAACAGCATTTCGCTGTTTCGTCTATCCAGTCAAGTTCTCATAACTTTACGCGTTTGCTACTGGAACTATATCTCCATTTAGTAACCTGTGGTTCCGCTTCGACAGGCATACTTTTTTTTCCAGTGTACTTGTCTCAAATTTTCTACACGATGGGTTTTTGTGGAATAATAGTTGCCAAGTCTACGTAATGTGACCACGGAACAAGTATTTTTTTATCTCAATTGTACGTTTTGAAACTGGCCCGATTCGAACGAAGAGAATTTCTACCTATCGATACTTATTCTTCTTACTTGTGTGTCTCGTACCGCTTACCTTCGTACATACTATCATTGGTACATTGCCTAGCATCACGCTTGCACATAATCGACGCTGCTTACACGTACGTGTATTGAGTCGAGACGTTCTCAAATATTCCGTTGCAAGAGAACGTTTAGGCGCTTCCTATATCTATTCGCGTCCTTATATACAGTAGCGGACAAAAGTTTAAAACGATAAATTACAATTTGGTTCATAGATCTGTCATACAAGTACTAAGGTTTCCTTCGGCTTGTTGTTTTTTTACAATACATGTGTATGTTTGACCTTCATAATGTAGAAGTCTCGGTCGTCAAATGTGAACAATATAGATTGTACAATTTTTTTTTTTCCGACCATCTGTAAACAGCGGACATTAGTTTAAGACGATCTGTCGAACAAGATACCCGTAGTCGATCCACGCAATAATTTGATATATTAATACTGTAAATAGTTTGTGGTGTATCATCCAGTGTCTTAAGTTTAATTACGTACGAAAAAAGTATGGGTAAAGCCCGTAATTTGTTATCAACTGAACGAAAACTAATCGTGTCTCTACGGAAGGAAAATGAGACATTTTCTTAAATTGCAACTCAAATGAATCGATCAGAAACTTCTTGTAAGCAAGCGTGGTACAAGTTTGTAAAGACTGGGGACTATTTTGATCGACCAAAAAACGGTAGACCGCGGAAAACCACGCCAACGCTGGATCGTCGGATTCATCGATTAAGCAAGAGATCGTTTTCGTTCAGCAGTCGATATCAGAGCTGAAATATCCAGTTATAATAATGCACAAATTAGTGTAAGAACTGTCCGAAGACGATTAGACGAATTCAATTTGAAAGCACGAAAGCCACGGAAGAAGCCGATGCTAAGTAAAAAGAATTTAAAAATTACGACTGCAATTTGCTAAGACTCATCGGCATTGGACAAGTGAGGATTGGCAAAATGTGCTATTTTCGGACGAATCCAAATTCAACAGAATTTGTTCTGACGGGATACTGTATGTAAGACGTCGAATTGGCGAAGATTTAAATCCTCGATGTGTTTTACCGACAGTTAAGCATGGAGGTGGAAACGTAATGGTGTGGGCATGTTTTTCTCGCAATGGTCCTGGACCAATACGCCGAATTAATGGAATCATGGACCGTTTTCAATATTTGGATATATTGAAAAATACTATGTTACCGTATGCACACGAAAATATGGGTGATAATTTTATTTATCAACAAGATAATGACCTAAAGCATACGGCACGGGTAGTGAAAAGTTTTTTCCAAGATGAAAAAATCACTTTATTACCGTGGCCGTCGCAGTCGCCGGATTTAAATCCAATTGAAAACTTATGGTGTACCATAAAAAGAAGGGTTCAAAAAAATAAACCAAAAAATTTTGACGATTTGTACTCTTTGGTTGAAAAAACGTGGAGTGAAACAACTGTGGACGACTGCAAAAAATTAATTGATTCAATGCCTCAAAGATGTGTTGATGTGATAAAAAATAATGGACTGTGGACAAAGTATTGAAGGGAGGAAAATATCTATATATTTTCTACCAAAAAATATTTTTTTACGTATAGTCTTAAACTTTTGTCCCCGAAGATATCAAACAAATGTATGTTTTCTTTGCTTATTGTATGTAATGTTGTTACGCGCAAGATTGAATTTATGCAATAAATATATGAATTAATGATTAATTAGCTAATACAAAAAAAATCCACTGAGTCAATTCTTTTCATAAAAAAATAAACGATTTCTTTTTTTTTCCTCTCTGTCTTAAACTTTTGTCCGCTACTGTATATCACATATATCAAAGGCATCTCTTTATGTACAGTACAACTATATGTCTATAGCAATTTTATAAAATGCACTATCTACTCGAGATATCTCTGAATATTATAAAAATATCTCCGTCGTTGTGTACAAGAATCGAGAACTAACCGAACGAAACTCCACTTCAGAGACTTCACCGAATTTTGAGTTTCAGGGCGAGCGGTGGCCATGTAACTGAGTTAGGGCTGGGAATAAGCTTACGGGGAGTTGTTCGAGTAGGGGGAAGAATGTGCAAAGGCGCCATCATGCGCCTTGGCGACACGAGCTCCTGCGATGATGCGCGGACGTATAGGGCCCATTGGAAAATCTAACCCAAATGTTCCAGGGAATCCAAAAAGGGCTACCCTCTCTTGCATGGATATGCCTAAACTCCCGGGTAACCCAAAATTCTAGAATTCTTCGATTATCCAAGATTCCCAGATAGTCCTGCTTGGCGGATAGGGGGACAAGCTTTCCCAAACCACCCCTTCTTAACGGTTCCTTCATAGACGCCTTACACAGATACTTCAACATAAACAGCACTTATACGGACGGCATTGAAGATACAAAAAATGATCGACGGTAAAGAAAGGACGATCAGAAGGAAAGCAAACGACGGTCGTGAGTTGTAATCAAAAGATGATCGCATGAACAATCGAAAGACGATCAGCAGAGATATAAATGACGACTTGGATGGGAGGTTCACACGCAAAACCCCCACAGTATAACTATAAATTTCAGGTACATATTGACGTAAGAGTTTCTAGATATCATTGCTTAAGTTATTTATAGGCCAACCGTGCATCTTATGAATGGGGCATTCCACTCGAAAAACATTGTCATAATGAATGCTCGATCAGAGACTCTCTCTCTCTCTCTCTCTCTCTCTCTCTCTCTCTCTCTCTCTCTCTCTCTCTCTCTCTCTCTCTCTCTCTCTCTCTCTCTCTCTCTCTCTCATGTGCCGTTCGGCACATAATATCCAACGCACGAAATGTTGACTGCTATACTTGTACTTTAACGCGGATCACTCCCAACAGGTGAGCCGAAAATTCTGACTCTCGACAATTGTTATTGTACTTGTCTCACGTTTTATTGCCTTTCTTTCCTATACAATATTTTCACAAATAATTACCGGTTCCAATAGATACATAATTTTTTTCTACCAAGATCACATATGCATCACATTGGCAGCATAGCCCCCCGTCTCTTATAACATACCACTCAGATCTTGCCCAAATGCGCATTGACAAGAAAAGAGTATCTTGTAAAGCAAAAACGGCAGTTTAATGAAGCGAGCCCTAACGGATTAGTTGCAGAGAGAAAGCAATTCTTGTCGTTATATTATATTTTTATATTCATTATTCTTCCTAATATACATGCGTTTTGATACTTGCGTACGAATCAAAAGTAATAAGAAACAACATATAACGAAATAAAATGAAGAGGAAAGTACGTTGTCCACTCTGTGTACAATTAGTGTACCTTTTCAATTTTCTACAACTAACCCCCCCCCCCCCCATCTTCATTGCAATGTGGAGTAACACAAGTAGTAGACACGAGCGCATAATCTCTCTCGAGCAACTCGGCTCTTACACAGGGTGGCCGATTTATCTGAAGACATTGAAATATATCAAAAACTACGCATCGGATCAAAAAAAGTTCTGAATAAAATTTGTTTGCCTGGAAGAGGGTCCTCCAATGATACTAAAGGGCAACTTTGAAATCGTAAATGGGAACCCCCATTTTTTATTGCAGATTCGGATTCCCCATAAAAAATAAGTAACTTTTATCTGAAACATTTTTTTTCGATTCGTGATAGATGGCGCTGTAATCGCAAGAAACCTGATTTTTGCGAAGATCTCGAAAAATTACACATCGGATCGAAAAATTACACATCGGATTGGTATCATTGGATGACCCTCTTCCAGGCGAACAAATTTAATTAAGAACTTTTTTCGATCCGATGCGTAGTTTTTGATATATTTCAATGTCTTCAGATAAATCGGCCACCCTGTATATAGTATGTCTCTCTGTTTTGAAAACCGCACATAACAGGGAAAACACGTTCTACGCTCGATATATTTCTTTGCGCCATTATATTGAGAAGTTTTGGTTTTATAGCTGAACGTACGTACTTACATCAAAATAGCCAAGAAATGGTAACTAGGTATGCGAATAAGCGAAATTCTCCCGAATGATCCTGAATAAGAATATATGAGATGCTGCTACTTTTAAACTCGTCAGCTGCGATGCTGACAGAGTGTTTGTTCCGTTTCCCTTTGAGATTCATATGCACGACGCTGCCCGCTTTCTCGATAACATAAATGTTATCGCATCCTGTGAGAGTGCATGAAACATGTAGTTTCACCATCATCGAATTACGACACAATTGAACATTGGTATGCATGTAACTTTGTCACGATTATAGTTGACTGGCGCACGGAACCTCATCTACATCCAAAGTAAGCGTCATGCGTCCGTATTTCGAACAACGCCGCCAACCAACCAAATTATACATCACTACTCGCGGATTCGGTAAAAAAAAATTAAACTCGTCAAAGTGTAAAGTGACGTTTACATGGCAGCATTTACTTAGACCGCAGTCGCAGACTTTTCTAGAACAAATTTGAATGTACCGAAAACAACCTAGCACTTCATTTTACCAGAATAATAAATTCGAGAGTTTTACATCTCTAGAAAAATAGTTTATGTTGCTATTCGCGTACTTTTTATTTAGCGGAATTGTTATTTTAGAACAATGTTAGGAACAACCAGAATAACCAACAAAAGTTAGATTTTGAATCAGTAAGATGATCGGGCGAAAATGTGTTTTTATTTCGCATTACCGCTATGGATATTCTTTTATAAATTTATTTCTCTGGAACAATACAGAACAAAATAAAAACAATGAAAAGCAACGTTCAAAATATGACATTTTTCAATATGACAGCTAACTTACTACATCTGTTGAGGTGAAACATTTTTTTCCAGCCAATGGGAGTTTTACTTTTGGTAATTAATGAGCAATAGTAAAGTATACCAAAAATAGTTGATGTGATGGATAAATCGTTTAAAAAATTTGTAGGGTTTCACAGAAAACATACGATGGTCATATGAGCATTTTAACCGATGAACGCGTCAAGGTTACCTAATAGTTACCTCCAATATTTTCATTCGAACCTATTGCATACAGTTGTAATATGTTTCGGGAATAAACGAACACGCACAATTGTTCTAGCCTTAATCGCACCGGTGTTACAGCACTTTCAAGTATTAAAGTTCAAATTCATCAACTATGATGAATATCTTTAAGATTACAGTAGCAGCGTTATTTATTTAGTTGCTATATTTTATTCATAATGCACGCCTGCTCGCATGTATTCTTATTTTGCCGTTGTCTGTTTTCTTTTTTTTCTTGGTTTGGCCATTGCTACCGTTAGGTCGCGGCGGATGTCTCAGCAGGATGTGACGTACACGAGATCTGCGGAAAACCTTATTACAAGTTCAATATTCAGGTATGTCGCAAGCTTCATTTCATCGTTTTTACCACAATTTTTATTTTATTGTTCGCATTGCATTTGTTGTATTTTTTTTTATTGTGCACGGCATGATAGCCATAAAGGTTTATATTACAAATTTTTATTTCGAGTACATATTTCTAGTATTAGTATCGCTAATATTGTAGTACTTTATTGAAACCTAAGGCCTTGCGACATTCAGGGCTGACTTCCGAACTTGCTTTCATTAAATTTCTCTATTGCAGATAACACCATGATAAAGCACAATGACGTGTAATTACTAAGAAGTAATTATTCGGTTACAAAGGAAGAGATCATTATTGAAAGCTCACGATTAATTGACTGCTTAAACATTATTGCTTTTGTTCGCAGGAGCAAGAGCCGCAGTGTGGACCATGGTTTCACGACGCCCTACGACCTGGATTCGCTACGCAGTAAGGTGGAAAGCCGATTCGAGTCGGTCGACAAATTATCAAAAGGTAAACTCGTACTCGACATTTTTTAAATATAGTTTATTATTATAATAATTAGCTCAGCCTCGGCTTGCAGCTTATCGCAGCTCGGCGGACTTGAGACAGTCTGTAACCGTTTGCTGCATAGTCCGAAGGCTGAGCCCAGTCTAGTGAGTCAGTATTTCATCGTAGGTCTGCTCCTATTCGACAGAGTCCCCAATCTCCGGAGACTCCTCTCCTGATTCGAAGCATCTTTCAACCTCCGGGCGCTGCACATAATTGTTTATTGCCTGATACGTCGTTATTGGTCCACAAATCGAAAAAAATTGTTTAGTACCTACAAACATTAGGTGTTAACTAGGTGCCAAAGTAGAAAATTAGGTGCTTGTCCGGTTTCGTGGTAAATCGAAAAATGGCGAGGGACCGCTAGCTATACTTACGATCAAAAAGTACCCGGAATTTGTCAATAAAACGATTCAATTATTCATCGATATTTATTTTATTCCCTTCAAAGTAATCTCCATCGTAAGCAATAGACATATTCCAACGCTTCTTCCAGTCTTTAAAACACTTTTTATAGGCCGATTTTGGAATCGCCTTCAGCTCCTTCTGCGAATTCTCCTTTATCGCCTCAATCGTCTCAAAACGCTTTCCACGATGTGGCAACTTGAGTCGTGACAACGGGAAAAAGTCACACGGGGCCATGTCAGGTGAATACGGAGCTTGCGAAACGGTATTAACGTTGTTTTTGGTTAAATAGTCGCGTACAAGATGAGATGTGTGAGGCGGTGCATTGTCGTGGTGAAGAAACCACGAGTTGTTTTTCCACATGAAACTCGTGTCATGCCCAAAACATCGTGCATAACGCTCTGCACCGATTCGAACGAGACACCAAGATCGGCTGATATCTTCCTGATGCTCACATGACGATTTTCGAGCACAATTTTCTTAACTTTTTCGATATTTTCGTCAGTCACAGAGGTGGATGGACGACCGGAACGAGGCAAATCATCAACCACAGTACGGCCCGCTTTAAATTCTTTGTACCACTTGTATGCTTGTGTTTTCGACATTCAGTCGAGTCCCCGTAGGCTACCGTTAACATTTTCAACGCTTCCGCACATGATATTTTGTTAGAAACACAAAATTTCAGGCATACTCTTTGCTCAACTAAATTCGACATAGCGAAATTCGCAGAGTTTAGAGACACCAACTCGACGGGAGTAGTTGAGGCGTTGGTATGGGATACCAGCGCTTAGCGAGGTTAAGTAGCGTCGGTTGCGGGCAGCATTTGGTGCGGCGACCGTGTACACGTGCACGGACTTGGTAGGATTTTAGTAGGTTTCGAAGACACCGAAAATTGTAGTCATATATAGGCGTGGGGAGATTCGGATCTATATACAGAAAGGGTAAAGTAAATCGTAGAGGGATAGGATGAGTATGTCGGACTAGGGTCTATACGGAATCACGGAGGCTCTGCAGAGGGTTAGAAGACACAGTGGGCATTCCAGGTAGGTTCTCCGTACGTTCAGCGTTAGTATTCTCGTCCACGGGCCGTCTCTTTTGCATGGCTCGTATTTGTTTTCCGGATTCGATACTCATTCTCCTTTTCGGTGGATAGCTGCTTGCACATACGCTCAATCCTGATACCACCCCTCGTTTTAAATGTCTTTCAAATTGCGTTATAATCAGCATTGAAGTTCGATATTGCCAGAAACGTCGCTCTCTCTATGATTTTTTTACCACAATGCTGGGGTTTTGGAACAACTTGCCAGACACTCGTGTTGAAGCTCTCGTTACTGTTTTGTGTGTCCCCGCCAATACATCTTTCCGATATATCGGGTTCCTACTCAAAGAATCATACACTCACATGTGCTCGCAATCGGGTTTCCTCTCGCGTAGCATACGATACTTTTTTTCTAACTTCGTTGAAATTACCACATGGTTATGCGTGCAAAAGCGCTCTTATTGTTACAATCAATGTAAGTTAATGAAAATTAGTGGCAACGCAGTTACACCGCTCACGCTATAGGTTATGTCGCCAAGCGTTCAGGGCCCCCGTACAGCTCGAACAAAAATGTTTATGTGACTAAATAAATGCTCACGAGACGTTTCATCATCGACACCCGCCAGCTGACAACTGGCAAGAGTACTATAAGTACGTGCACGTTCATAAGCAAAAGGCAGCTAGCTAAATTTTCACCATCCTTACCTATGAAAGGCAATTTAAACACTACTGTTGCATAAAACTGATTTTGCGTAGACTAGGTTGCCGGAAAAAGGATGTGTAAGTCTGGTGAACTAAATTGCACATGAATTATTTATACAAATTATTTATTAAGTAACACTTCATAATACAGTTGCTGCGTATGGAATAACAGTAATAATACACAAAAAAGCAAAAGACTTCATGTCGAATTGACATGTAGTGACAGGTCAATTCGCCACAGTGGTGGCTGTGTGTGTGAGTACATGCGCCTATTTGAACCGACGCTAATGTAAAGTGCATCAATAAACTGAGTTGAGTCACACACACAGTTGCTGATGAATAAGGCTAATTGAGCGAAAGCGATTGTAAAGAATACTTGAGTAAGGTGTAACCACGAATGTGCAATCACGAGGGAGCCGCCACATGGCAGACCGACGATTAGTTCACTTTTTTCTGATTTGAGACACTAAAAGTATTATTCAGTTTCACTGATATTTAGTCCCAATGAGTTGCACTAAGTTGGCTAAAAAGGCTATATCCATTCCTTTTAGACCGCTCAAACAAGTGTCAGTTCAGCAGAATTATTAAAAAACTAGAGTCAGGCCCTACAAAGTCAAACACAAATCAAGACGGATCGGAGACACATAGCGAGTTAACCGACGACGACTTTTCGGACGTCAGTTCGGTGGAAACGCAGTGAACAAGATGAATCTTCTGCAGTGGAAATTAAACGGTTTTTACGTACGGCGCGAATTTCTAGAACTACTGTTAAAAAAAATATCTCCAACAATAATTTGTCTTCAAGAGACAAATTTCAAAGCTGACCGCTGTGCGTCCATTAGAGAATTTAAGAGTTTCTTCCTAAACCACACGAACCATAACCGCGGGGGGGGTAGCAACCTATGTTAAATGAAACGTACCGTGTGAGGAAGTCCAAATTAAGTCTGCTGTAGAAGCAATCGCTGTATCAGTTTCCTTGGCTATGAAAATCACGATCTGTAATATTTATCTGCCAAATAGTTCGGACATGGATCTAACTAAATTAAACTCGCTAACGCAGCAACTCCCAAAACCCTTCCTAATAGTAGCAGGCTTCAACAGTCACAATCCACTCTGGGGCTCAACAAACAGAGATAGGAGCGAAAAAATCGTGGAGCAATGGCTGAAAAATCCCGAATTAGTATTGTTGAACGAAAACGAACCTACGCATTTTAACTGCTCTTCGGAATCCTTTAGATGAATAGACCTCGGCATATGCTCGTCAAATATCTCACATACAATAAATTGGTCCGCCAACGAAGAACTTTACGACAGTGATCACTTCCCACTTCACCTAAACTTTACGAACTCAAAATCTGACACGGCAGCAGCATACGCCTATCCTTCTTGGAGGTTAAAAAAGGCAAACTGGCAACTATTCTCCAAGCATATCGAAGTAAATATGAAAGACACCGAACCAACCGATCAACATGCCGGCAAAACGGTGGACGAACTACTCGATACCTTCCTCGCCTAAATCCGCAACGCCTCCGATGCATCGATTCCCAAAGCAAAGACTTGTAATTCAAGAAACGCTGTTCCCTGGAATGACGAGTGTGGAGAAGCAATAATGGCCTTAAAACACGCATACAATGTATACAAACGACATCCCGCAAATGACACAAAAATCGAGCACAAAAGACTGAGAGCTCGCACTAGAAGACAAGTCAAAGATAGCAAACAAACCTCCTGGAAGACCTTCATAAGCTCACTAAATAGCCAAAACCCGACTAAAGAGGTATGGAACGCTATACACTCTTGACAGACTCGACAGGTACTCAAATATTCGGCTCGTACGAAAAGGCCAATATACTGGCTGATACCTTCGCTTCCAACTCCAGTGACGAAAATTACAGTAAAAATTTCGCAAATTTCAAGAAAAATACCGAACAAAACGCCCGTCCCATATCACTACTCGCCAACAAGGAAAAAAACCCAAACGAAAATCCAATCAACTCATTATACAGCATGAAGGAATTGAAGATTGCTCTCTCTTTCTCTGCAAAAACAAGAGCCCGGGTCCCGACGGAATCCCAATCATGCTCATAAAACCCCTTCCTGATATCGATCTGAAAAACCTTCTCAAACAATACAACGAGATATGGACTACGAAGGTTTTCCCAAATCCTGGAGGTTGGCAACGGTGGTACCAAACCTGGGAAGGATCCAACGCGTCCATCAAACTACCGTCCCATCTCACTGACATGTAATTTATGCAATTTACTGAAAAAAATGGTAAACCGTCGCCTTAAATGGGTCATCGAATACAATCACTGGCTGTCCCCCCATCAAAGCGGCTTCCGACAGTTTAGGTCAACGTTAGACCACCTGGCACGTCAGCGCCGTCTTAATGGTCATCGAAAAGGCCTACGAGATGGTGTGGAAGCACAGAGTGATATATATACTAAAAGAAAGAGGCATAAATGGACATATCAGCTCATTCATCGAAAACTTTCTCTCGCCCTTGGCTTATCGTTTACTGCCGCCTTCGCCCACCGCTTAAACGCTTTATTCATCCGCTTTACCTCGCCCCCGCTCCCTCCGACACGGCACTCTCCATTTCCTCTCTCTCTCTCTCTCTCTCTCTCTCCCCAATACCACCAGGCTCCGTTCACGCACACTTTCATATACCCCAAACTGGTAGTTTTCCCCGCCCGCTTCATCCTCTCCGCTTCTTTTTTCATCCATTCCGTCACTTCCGTCTCTCGTACGGTTAAGTCGTTCCTAAACCAAATTCCTGCCCCTCTCAACTCTCCCCTTTTCTTCATGATGTTAATTTTGTTTTCCCGCGAGGCAAGCGTAACTACTTCGTCGTCCCCCGTACTTATTCATTACCCTCGTAATTTTGGGTACAATCTCCATTTTTGCTCGCAAAATTTGGCTAATTTCTCGCTCTACTTCCCTTTCGTTCCCAGCTGAATTTACGCCTCTTACGACTACATTTCGCTTCCTCCTCTTCCTCTCATGTACCTCCCAGGACCACTCGTCATTGCTTAAAGCTCTCGCGGTGCGTCTCTGCTATTCCGTCGTCCGTTTGATTGTGTCCAATCTCCCTCGTCAACTTGTCCCTCCACTCTGTTGCTCATACCGCTTGGCTCGCTCCCTCGTGCCTCGACGCCCGCGAGGCGTCTTACATCCTGTCGTCCGTTCGACGGTTTCTTCTCCGCCTCCCGTTACGGCCACTTTCGTTATAGCCTGCTCCCCCTCCTCCCTATACCGTCGTTCGCTCCCGTCTGCCTGGCTGCATTGATGCAGTAGACACGTTTCCACATCCTTGTATTTCTTACGCGACCACTCTCCTTCTACCCGCCGTTCTCTCTGTGCGCCGATCTCGCAACCGAACTATCTACCTCTGTGCTCCCGTCCTTTTCTTCGCACTCTCTGCTTTTCATCTTCCGTCTCAAATCTCGCACTTCCTTCATCAATTGTTCCTTCTCTTCTTCCCATATCTTTTATCTTTATACCTTAACCATCTCCCTTCCTCCACTGCCGCTCTCAGCCCCTTAACGATTTCATTCATCCTTTCACACCTGCCCGGCATGGGCGTGATTTCTTTCCATATTTTTTCAGCCAAAAATCCCCAATGATCCTTCATTTTCTTCTCCGAGTCCCGAATGGCCAGCATTATTTCCTCTATCTTCAGTTTTTATCCGTACTCATTAATTTCTATTTCGCTTCCGCCCCCACCTGTCCCTGCGATTTGTATACCCGCATCCAGCGTATTTTCCTCCTCCCCGGTGTCTTTGTACCACTCATCCGTATCATCCATATCCTCTTCCTCCATTCTCCTTCCTGCCCTCCTGCCAAAGCACCTCTTCGTTGTCTGTGTGGGTGACGGAGACGCCTTCGTTCCCACTGTTGCCGCCGCGGCGTCGAAAGAATCGAAAAAGCCTTTCGTGTCTCTATTTCCCTCGTACGTTCTCTATGACGGCGGGCGCCCTCTCTTTTTTTCTCCGACACTTGGGTGCCCAGTCCTGTCGTACCGGCCACTTTCACCCTCGGTTTTCACGACTCACCACGGCGCTGCCACTGCTCACCATTTCCGTTCTCGTCCTTCTTTTCACTCTTCTTCCACATAATCTCCTCTACACGTGTCTCCTTTTCTCCACCTTTCTCGCTTCACCACGTTAGGCACCAACCCTCCTGATTATCTCAGAACAATTCCCGCTCTTCACTTTCTTTCCCCACCGTTTTCCTCCTCTTCCTCACCCACGTACCAGCTATGATTACACAAAATACCTCCGACTTCCCACGAACGCGTCCAGCCCCAATTCTATCCCAACCGGAAGTCGTGTTATTAACATATAAATACATCCATCGACATATTTTGTAAAAAATACGGTTTTTTAAGAAAAATAATGCGCAATATTAATCCGATTATGGCGACTAATATTTGGAGTTCTTTTTGTTTATTGGATGCTCTATCAATTCACTGACGAGATTTTCTATACTACTGGTCGTTTAAAAGTTATAACTCTTTGTTTATCCGGCGTTAGGAAAACGAATGACTGCAAATTTTCAACGACTAACACTATAAAAAATCCAGGCTTTAAATCAATAAAGCATCTATCAATAAACAAAATAAGCTCCCACTTACCGGACCATTCGTATCGTTTATTCTTTTTAAAACCTGGACGAAAGAACATTTTTTCGGAAATTGTCATCAATTGATTATTTTTCAACTCTCCTTAAACCAAGTTTTTGTCAGCAGACAAAAGTTTTATATGGAAAGGTAAAAAAAACTGTAGCGTATGCCTCGCACCAAAAGCCAATCGCGGAAGGAATAAAGCGTCTTCGAGTTTCGATAAAAATGAGTTTCAAAGGATTTATTAAATCATTTATTTCTCTAGTTGTCTATACGCTATATTTGTGTATAAACGTGAAAGATTGATAGGTACTATTTGTTTCAAGTCGCGGATTGCACAGTTTATGTATTCGTTGAATTTGAATCGAAGAGTTGTGCAGCATAGCATACGTCCCTAATCAACACCCGCATTTTAGATTGTCGACAATTATCGTTTATTCGCTGCGCGTTCTCGGTTTGCCTGGGAGCATCAATAACCAGCACAATCTACATCACCCGTCTTTATCACTCTTGGCTTGCGACTTCTAATAAGAAGCCTATCAAAGTTGATCGTGTAATATCACGTGCGTTGAATCTGACGATTGTGTCTCGTCGACACTATTGTTTTTCTATTGTGTCTACTGCTCTAATGACCATGCTCTTGAACTTTATTCACATAAATCTCTCTATGAAGATCTAATATTATCTGCGAAAATACATTCGTTTAACCTAGATCCCCTCCAATAACAAGACAGACTAAAATAATCAAACGAATTCAATAATGCTATTTCATTTTCAGATTCAAACAGTGAAAGCAAAGATGGAAGTATCTCGACGGAGAAGAAACACAGTCGTATTTGTCAGCCGGAAAACACCATCGCTTACAAGGTGAGCATAATAAACTCTATTATTGCTTTGATATTACTTTATTAATTTATAATATTCATAAACTTAATTATTGCTTTGTCATTACGAAAAACAAAAAAAAAATGCGTTGTAGACGGTTCTGCAAGGGCATAAAGAAAGTGTTAACGTTACAGTGAGTTAGATCGTGCCAAGTAACGAGATTTTATTACAATAACAGAGGATCTCTCGGCTTGTGTCCACTACTGCTCCATAAAGGTGTAGAATTCGGGCATTCCTCCGAATGCGTTCACGTATCTGTATTGCTTGGCTCGTGGCTTTCACGACGGTTAACCAACCGATCCCGTGTGCCCGCTCGTCGCGGACTCGGGGCCCAGTCACCTCGAGAATACCGACGCATACAATTGAAATCTTCGAGAGACTCAATCAGTTCGATAACGAACCGTACCACTCGAAATCTAATTCTCGAAATATTTTAAAATCACTTTATTTACGTGCTTCTGATTCTACTGCGTTCAATTTTACAGCAAGATTGTTGTTGTTGTTGTTGTTGTTGTTGTTGTTGTTGTTGTTGACCTATAATCGACTTACAAGGAAAGGTACTTTGGTGTCCCCTCCGATTTTAATGCAACTCACGTATGTTGTAGAGCACCGAAAACTAAAAGACACGTATTTTTTTTTATCGGCGGAAAAACATTTTTAAGGGGTGAAATCGCCCTTCAAAAATAGGGGTGATTATGCAGTTTCACCCCTAAAAATGAATTTTTTTTCTTCAACTCCACGTGGAATTTTTATTGTCTTCAATGAGGAGTATTTTGGTTTTTGTTTTATTAAAATCGGTTGACGCCTTCTGGGTGAAACTGCAAAATCACCCCTCGACATGCTATTTTTGAAGGGCGATTTCACCCCTTAAAAATGTTTTTCCGCCGATAAAAAAAAATACGTGTCTTTTAGTTTTCGATGCTCTACAACATCCGTGAGTTGCATTAAAATCGGAGGGGGACACCAAAGTACCTTTCCTTGTTAGAGCTTTCCCGGAATAAGAATACGATCAGGGCTACCGAGCATATCATTCTGCTTGAAAGGGATCAGGAAACCCATACGCGGTGTTTTTTCCGGCATATCGATGATATCGGGCTTGTGGACACGAGAGTTTTCGCGTTCTTGTAGTCAGTTTATTTTATATCACCCAAAAAACACTAAAAATGGTGTACAAAAATTAGAGGCAAGTACGTTTACGAAAGTGTATTTATTCTTACAGAAACATTTGAAATAAATAAATAAATAACATGCATTTTGTTAATATTCAATCGTACAGTTATTATTTAGGTTAGAATACGAAATTCGAACATAACGACATATTCCATATAAAAACTGAACGATAAATAAAACAATTTAAATGTTTATAATTTATAATTTATATTTATAATTTTTATGCAACGCCTGCTTGGAAAGTTCGGTACTCGAGCGCTGTGTGTCGTGGTCGAAGTGGCCGATTAAGGGGGGATCCTACTTTAGAAGATCCAAAAATAACTTTTTTTCGACGATTTTTTTGGAAGGGACAACTAAAACAACTTAGCCCAGCGAACTTTGGGGTGTATTTTCTTATGTATTTGAAGTGTAAAAAAATATTTTTGTAAGTAGATACAATAATAAACTGCAGAGCAATGAACCCTTTCCGTGAGCGCCTTGCCACTGTAGTTTCCAATTGGTGGGACAGATGCAGTTCGTAATTTTTATCCGAAACAAAAAAAACGAAAAAGATTTCCAATTATCATATATTTTTCTACTGGGTGAACCAAGGAAAAGTTGAAATAAACATGAAATCATTTTTTTTTTTAAGGTTTGAAAAAAGAAGGGTTCTTTCAACAAAAAAAAAATCACTTTAACGTGCTGTCAAAGTTATTTAAAAATACATTTTTAACAATTTTGTTGGTTCACCTAGAAGATAATTCAATACTGAAGAGAACAAACTTTGGTTCGAGTCGATAGGTCGAACTTGTTTTAACATTTTCTGTAGTTAAGGGATATTTTTCCGACCGAAGGGGTGAAAAAATTCGGTCGTTTCTTATATCATCTGAAAGCACCTAATTAGCACTTAAATCTGGTATGCATTAAATACTTTTTCAATAAATATTTCCCCAGTGGACCGCTAGCTTTATATAAAGCTGGTGGTCCATTGCAATTTTTCGATTTGCCGTGAAATCGGACAAGCACCTAATTTTTTATTTTGGCACCCAATTAGTACCTAATGTTGATAGGTAATACATTTTTTTTTACTTGTAGACCGCTAGCTTGTCAGGGATAAAATCATTCCCGCCTGTCGGCTACATGCCGACACGCTGGCGGGTCGGATGCAGAATGCGGTCATCCGAGTTTCCTCCGTCCATTTAGGAATATGATTTTTAACTGACTCGACTGTTTACCTTCGGGTTGGAAGAGCATTAAGGCAAAATGGTTTGAAGCATCGCCCGCTATGCCCAAACGTATACCGAAACCGTACAGGGCCGATAGAATATGAGCTACTAAAGATTTCACGTTTAATAACAACAACAACAACAACAACAATAACAACGGCGATAATGATTATGGGTTCCCTCCGTTTAATTTGGTCACATGATTCTCGGCTCACCTGATCAAAGCACACCACTCACCCGTCCTGTAGGTGAGTCGGAGCCTTATAGAGCCGGTCGGGTGTTAAGTATAATACGATAAAGTTGTATTATGGTAGAGATGTTGTCTAGAATGAAATCGTGGTAGAGATGTTTTTCGGTAAAGAAATTAATGGTAGAGTTATAAATGTGCTGAGTAGTTTCCACTAAATCTGCTTATTCGTGAGCGGATAATCGAGTGGAGGTAATATTACGTCAACACACTAATGGAATTACCAACATCGTGCTATACTTTGGCAAAAAGTAAAGGGGATCTGTTAGAGTACCTTGTCTTGTCGAATAGTACCCGTGTCGCTTTACACAACACTGTTCAACTAACGTAATGTCACTTGTACGTGCCCTCGCTTATGATTTCTATTAATTCATTCGAATGCTCTATATGCGAGGCAGAACTCGCTTCAGTATTAGGCAAGTCGAAACTATCGCGTGCCCGCGTGTGCGAGACTGCGTAGTGCAGAGTTTTTTTTTCTTGGTATCATTTTTAACGGTATCATTACCACTCAGTGACTGGTGCCCAACAATTTCTGTTTATCGTATTACGTCGACTGTGGTTTTTCTTTTTTTTTTTTTGGTTTTGATCTATGGTCCAAATCGCAGCTTCAACTAACAAATATAAGTTGTAACAAACATTTTTTCATAAAAAAATATAAAAATTCAACATTTTTACGCCCACCCCTGTTAATATGACGGTAACACATTTTGCAAAATAATTATATTTTCACCTAAAGCCTTAATTCTTGGCGTTAAGGGGAGGCGACACATCAGAAAACGATTTAGCGCGGGCTGTCCCTGCGACGGTGTGTAGAGCACCGAAGGGGCTCTTGCTCCTACAGCTAGGTATAGGCGACCCGACGCATCATTTGCTAATAACAACGTACGCTTTAGGCTATCTTTCCATGATGGCCAAGTGTAACTTTCGCCAGCCAATCATGCATCGGTATTAGTTTTTCCGATATTCCGATAGACAACGGAACGCTCGATTCGAGACCGACTGACCAAGCTTCGCGTTATAGAATACCAGAGTAGCGACTACAGCCAGCTCCCGCCAAATACATGAATAACAAAAAATTATGCATGCCAAAAAATCGAATCTTGAATAACGAGAACTTCGTAAATACTGCATATAACAAGGTGAAAAATAATATATTAAGAAATAATTTTAAACTGTATACTAAAATGGACGAGTTACCATCCGATATTAATTAAGAAGTCTCTCATCTATAAACGATTTTTATAATCGTTACAGGTGGGTGACCGAGATACGCTTACGTCGGTTGCAGCGAAATTTGACACAACGCCATCGGAGTTGAGCAAGCTCAACAGACTTGGCAGCACTTTCATATATCCGGGACAACAATTATGGGTGCCGACGAGAGGTGAGGCTCGGCCGGGAAACGATCCTGCTGCTGGTACTACACTGGACGCGCCGAGTCCAGACCCATGCCGCGATCGTCACGACACTCAAGACGATTTACCTCCCGAGGAGAAAGGTACAACTAATATTTTTTAATCGCTCTATTAGCTCCTGTTACCCATATTTTTCCATTCTAACGTGCTCGTCTCTTCGTCAAATGCCAAGTTAACAACGATCGTCCAATTACTGTCTGAATTGATTCTGACTTCGAATGTAATACAGAATACAGAGAGGGAGAGTCAGCGCGCTGTTATACTCAAACAAATAAAACCGTAGCCACTCTCGTTCTATATAAGAAACGATGCTTGGAATTGGTAAATTTACACCTTCAGAAGCTATTGTATTCGGTAACAGCAACTGTAATCCAGTTAACCAAGGAGGTCACCTTAAGGTGAGGCGAAACCTCCATACTTACACAGATGTGCTGTTTCTCTTTCGCTCCGCCGTGAGCGCCATACTAGCCTATCTCTTTCGCGCTCATGGCTGGAGTTATAGATTTCGCCTCATCTTAAGGGGGGGCGAAACACTAACTTCACCGCATCTAATTTTCGGAACACACTTTCTCATTCTACACTGAATAGAATTGAATAAATTTCGGTCAGTAGATTGCAAGAATGAAAATTCCCGAAACATGACCGATGGTTTAGCTGTATGAAGGGGAGGCGAAATATCCATAAGTGCAAAAGGGATGAAGCTTATATAGTTTCGCCTCACCTGAATTCCGCGAGAGGCGCTGGTAGTAATTCAGATAGCTGTCATAAACCGGTAGAGTGAAATGCTATTGTTTACTCAGATTGTCATGTGTGTGAGCAAGAAAACAGAATTTTCCCATCGCGAATTTCTACGCCACGACTAATCTTTCGAACAACAAATAAGAACGGTGGATTGTAGAATTGTAAGACGCAATTCATCGTTCTCCTCTTTTAATCGAAATATTAACAATAGCAGAGAAATATGCAGTACAGTTTTTGCTCCTGACCGAGAGGTAGCACATCATCTTAAGGCAAGGCGAAACCTACTCAGTCGGTAATCAGAACTGTAACCCATGGATTTTATATACCGTAGACTTTTCGGGGAGAAACGAGTTAGACAACAGCCTGTTGTGTTATGCCTTGTGTAAAAGTTTGCTTGTTTCAGAAATATCAATAATCTCTGAATGGCATGGTCTAGAAAATTAGCAGCTATCTCTCTCGCACTCATGTGTCACGTGGTACATGTTTCGCCTCACCTTCCGGCTAATATGGCGCTCATGGTGGAGTAAAAGAGAAGCAGCACATCTGTGTAAGTATGGAGGTTTCGCCTCACCTTAAGGTGAGGGAAAACCTACTCACTGGGTAACTAAAAATTGTAAACAATAGCATTTCACTTTACTGGTGTGTGAGAGAGACAGCTATATAATATACTACCAGCGCCTCTCGCGGAATTCAGGTGAGGCGAAACTATACTAATTCTATCTCCTTCGCACTCATGCATATTTTGCCATGTCTTCATACAGCTGAGCCATCGGCCATGTCTCGCGGATTTATTTTTCGAGATTATCAACAATAGTTGCCGTGCACGGTTGAGGTACTTTTTCGTTTCTAAATCGCAATCAGAATGGGTGTACTGTGTGCGTTTTTGTGCTGGCTTGGTAGTGACAAACGGCGTTTTTTCATTTTGTGCCTTAAATCATTTTAAAAATAATTTTTTAATTACAGGTAACTGCTGATAATTAATCTGTAATTTTTTGTTCTATTTTCAAAATTCTACGTTTGTCACCCAAAAGGTTCACGTTTTTAAATTCTATTGACCAAATTTCATTTCATTGTGTTCAGTGTAGAACGAGTAGGTGTGTTTCGGGAATTAGATGCGTGGTCTAGATGTTTCGCCTCGCCTTAAGGGGAGGCGAAACATCCATGAGTGTGAAAGAGGTAGAACTAGTATGGCGAACACGGCGGAGTGAAAAAGAAGCAGGTCCTCTATGAGTGCGAAAGAGACAGGCTAGTATGGCACTTACGGCAGAGTGAAAGAGAAGCAATACATCTGTGTAAGTATGGAAGTTTCGCCTCGCCTTAAATGCAGAAACAGCAGCTACTGATATTCCCTGTCATAAAATCGATAACAGCTGATTGTTCCTGGTTACGGCCAATGATACATTAATACTTACTTACCTAGTTTCTACCATGCCGTCGCTCCTACGAAGGGACGCTGTTGACGCGTGCGTCATACACTAACATTTCGTTCCGTAAATCGAGCTCGCGAGATTTCTAATCAATTTAAAGATACCAGACATTGTCTTGACCCCCCCCCCCTTGTTCGTGTTTTGTCATTCGTCAATCTGACTTGATAAGACACACGCCCGAGGCTTCTCAACGTGTACTGCTTGAAGTGAGGTTATGGCGTACATAAAAGGTGTTGTATTCTTCACTGCTGCGTGATTCTACAGAAATTGTTTTTCATTCGTTAATTAACTTCAAACTCAATGAAATACATTCATTTTGCCGCTGACCGTCTCCCGTACTGATATAAATCCTAATTCCTTCTATGTAAAGAATCCTTCTCTGAAAAAAACTTTGAATAACCACTGACAGTAATTGGCTATGATTTACATTACACACAGATGTAAAATGTTTATTGTTATGTCGTGCGCGAAACAAGCGAAAAAACATTCAAACTTGCTTCAAATAAAAAGCTGTGGCTACAGTTTCGTTGATAACTAATTGTAATAGTATTACAGTGCGCCTACAGTGATGATACTATTTGCATTATCTACCAAAGGTAGCAAGCAATATGTTGATATTATTTTTTTCACACTGGTATAAATAAAATTGCTCTACACCCAATCATAACAGTCTATAATAGCTATGCAGTTGATTAGATCTGTCTTCTAAAGCTTTATGTTGCACTTGTGCCAGTGTTACAGCAGAGTCACTGTTCTCCATATGGGAAACCAGTGTTCCTCGCACAGTTTTTCTATCGGATCATTAAAAAAATGTTTAAGAATCTTAAACTCAAAGCACCTCATTGCATGTTGTTTGTTGGAAGTTGTTACAATAGTTGTGGCCACGATTGATTCATTAATTATAACATTGGATTGAAAATTTTTAGCTAGTCTAATAAATTTGTAATTCCTTCCAGATCTTTTGGACAATTTGCGGCCTGTATCACCAAAGCCAGGACACATGGAACATGTGAAAACTCCTCTGAACTCTAATGCCCTCATGGACGAACATGAACCAAGCTATAGGGAAAAGTTTTTAAAAATCAATGTCCGCCACATCACTGATGGACAGGTAATTGACCATGAAATTTCATTATCATTTTTGAAACGAATAGTGAATTGAATATAATGGTATGTATTATAAATGAGCTCATAATACATCGATCCGTGTAGATGATACGATAAGTTGATGTTGTCTCCCTTTATTGTTGTTGTTGTTGTTGTTGTTGTTGTTGTTGTTGTTGTTGTTGTTGTTGTTGTTGTTGTTGTTGTTGTTGTTGTTGTTATTGTTATTGTTATTATTATTCCTGCAGGGTGTCGTGGGTGGAGTTTTATTGGTAACACCGAACGCGGTAATGTTTGATCCGAACGTGTCGGATTCTCTTGTGATCGAGCACGGGGCCGAGTCCTACGGTGTGATAGCTCCAATGGAATTCGTCGTTAATGCTGCAATATATTACGACATTGCGCATATGCGTGTTAGTCACACGAGCGCATGCAGTACGGAGAAAAAGCCCGAGATCTACTACATGAAGAAACCGTCTGTATCGGACAAGAGCCTGTCGCCTGGTAAAGACGAACATTTTCCTGAGCTAGTGGTCGATGACAACGACAGTGTTTGTAGCTGTGCGGAACGCGAAGGGGATGCTTTTCCTAAAGCCTTCGACAGAGAGCTAGTTGCACCGAATAATCTTCAAAACGTAAACTCTTTATTTGTAAAACCTTCGAATAAACATCTGTAAATAAATAGTTCACTTAGAAACTGAACTGTAACGATATATTTTTTCTTATAGAACGAAGACGGATCAGCTTCAACCAAAGATAAAGATGACGATAACGGGAGCAGCGAAAAAGAAAGTGGCAGCGGTGGAGGACAAGCGAGCAGGACCCTCGAGGAACGCAGGCGCTCGATGCTGGATCATCACTGGGCGGTTCCTAGCAAAGATCGATTGTCCTTCTCGGTTGACGACGAGCAACAGGATTCTCTCAATTCGGATAAGGTTCGCATCCAAAGGACGCACATTTTTCTTCGGTTCCATAAAATGAACGAATTTTGTTAATCAAACTGAAAAATCCTTGCTCTAGATCTATTAATTTTTCATTACTTGTAATTGAGAATAAAAATACAAAAACTGCAACTGTTACAGACGGAGTCTGCAAAACCGATAGCCATCCCGGAGGACGAGGAGGGATCTCTAGTCAAACAGTCGTGCTACGACTCAGGTATCGATATTCGCGAACCCAACCCTCCAATTCCGGTAGTGCAGCCAATCCCATCGAAGAAAGTATATTCGGACGCGGACATAGTATTGTCTTCAGATTGGGTGCCGCCGATAACGATCGCCCCGACAGATGTAACGGGCGGCAACACACTCGACTCAATTCCCGTCGTTAACGGTAGGAAGAAGGCGTCTTCGGTGTCGTTCAGCTTAGACAGTAATGCCGAGGAGCCCGAGAGGGACGAGGAACACAAGGACGAAGACAAACAGGAAACTCGGAGGAATAAGGTAACGAAGAAAATTATGAATATTTTTCTCCAATAAATCATGTCTTGTAAATGATGATTTTCATGATTTTTACAAGCTTGTATCGTTAATACTCTGAATGAGTCTAAACATGTGAAAATAATTATTTTAAAAAATTAAGCTTTAAAGCTTCTGTTAAAAACGCTAGCATCAAACCAAAATTATACCGCAACCGCAAAAACAATTGACTGTCAGTGTAATTGCTGTACTTATTTTATAAATAAATAAATAAATAAAACATTCATTTCATTATTTTTTAACTTTTGATTGATGGACAAAATTTTTTAGTTGCAATTAACTAAAGTAACGACCGCAACGACAACAACAGTGAGAATGACTGAAAATATCAATTTGCCGTCGTGGCACGTTGACGAAAAATGAGATTTTTAGAAAATCTGTAAATACCTTAGTATAACAATTTATGGCAATGCTGCTTAATTGTCTCACCCTTAATATTTTATTCAGCAACTTGACATTTTGTTATTTTTTTTTTTTTTATTTTTTTTTGTTTTTGTTTTTTTTTTGTTTTTTTTTGTTTTTTGTTTTTTTTTCCGTATCATTCGACGTTTCTGATTTTCGATATCTCCATTTTTAGATGCTGAAAAGGCTATCCTACCCACTGTCATGGATGGAGGGTCTTACCGGCGAGAAAGAGGACGAAAGCAAAGGAGTACCGGAAAAAAATTCGAGCCTTCCTAACAGCGCTGACAGCCATCACTCGTCAGTTTTCAGTAAAGTTTTTTCGAGGTGAGAAAAATCCCTCGCCATTCGATAAAATCCAATTTTTTATTATATTAAGAATTATTATTATTATCTTCATTACTGTTATTAATGAACATTATTACGATTATTCGCCGTTGCCATTCGACCTTTTCGCGCTTGAATATAGTGGCAGTTTGAAATGCTTCAATTACTTCTTTAGTTTTGCCCAAGGAAGAGCAAATTTGTTTTGTACATAATGCAGCTCATCTAACAAAACAATATTAATATTATTGATATGATTGTGCTCCGGTAGTGGATGGCATCGTGATAACAGCTGCTACCACGATATAACAATACGCTCACTGAACTTTTCGGTCCACATTTAAAGGAAGTTGAAACCTCTGCCACGTGACATGTACCCCGTGATTGTTACAAGAGAGACAGCATTATAGGGATCGCGTGAGAGTGAGAGAGAGAGAGAGAGAGAACACACACTTGATGTCACATGGTACATGAGTGTGGGATGAGTATTTCACCTCGACTCACGGTAGTATGGGCACAGTAGTAGCTAGTAAAATGAGAGTTGCATTCTGAAAATTGAGAAATATATAAACAGTTAGGCACCCGGGTTGTAACGGTAATTTCTTATCGTTAGCATTAATTTTTATTTCCAAGGGGAAATTCGAACTCGAACACAAGGATAATTAATTTTAGACTTCGAGGTAACTAAAAGTAGGGTTTCTTAACGAAGGCAATTAAAGTAAAATATCAATGTTCGGTTTCTTGGCACCGATCGCCAGTACATTGCATTTAAATTTGTTCTTTCCTGCGATTATCTTACGATTCTTTTCGTGTATTGCGTTCACGTAATTTCTCGGTACACCCTGCTCGGTAGTTTGTTATTGTTCCGTGGGTTGGTAATGAGCCTGTCACTCGACGCACACACGCACACGAAGCGCGTCAAACTCGCTCTTCAAGCCGATATCCCAATTATACCTATAATTCTTTCTATCTATCACTCGTTTCACTTCCTTACTATCCTCTTTAAACCTACTTGCTTGTATACATTTCTAACTTATCCTACCGTTTTAAATACTACGCGCTTTAATTCTATTTGCTTATACACTATCCGCTTAATTCTATTTAATTAATTCTATGCAATTAATTCTATTCACTTAGATCCTATCTAATTTTAGATTAATGTCAATTTTTGCGAAATTTCACTGATTATTTCTCATATTATTCGAATGACTCGCCTGTCTTTTCTCTTTCTGCAGTCTTCGTTTTTCACTTTCCCAGATCCTCTCTTCTCAATTTAACGACACGTATTTCAATAAGATGTTTTAAAAAAAAACGTCTCAAAAACTAGTACTTGTGGAAAAATGTACGTATTATCACAGAAAAGATCCTTCGAATAAGAGAGCCTTTTCCTTCCTGCAGGCTCTTTTATACCCTGCCCCGCTGCCTCATTCCCCTCTACATCATTTTCGATTCCAATTTTCAAATATAACGCTTTCCTAATTGTATGCGTTACCGTCACCGCGCCACCCGTCTTCCCCTCGCCGCCAAGCGAGGCCAGCGGGTCGCCGACCTGCTGTTTACGGTAGCGAGGGAATTCCTTAAATGTGACGTCGCCCGTTTTTGTCAAATGTCGTCCGGGTTCGGTGGCCTAGTGCCCGCAGTGCTCGGTGCTTCTGAACGTAATCTCGGTTCTTATAGCCGTCCGAAATAATAAAGTAGGCTAGCGGGTGTAACTATGTTACAGGGTACCCGGGTGTTAATATAAGAGTTAACTTTACATATGCATAAGATTATTTGATTCCGTTTTATAAGAAGTATTAAATATTGAGACCAATTTTTACTCACATTGTTTTACCTGAAGAAAAACTTGAAACGTGAACATAACCTATAACATCTATTTAAACATATAAATTTTATTACTATAATTTCACGATTGATAATAAATTAACAGTAAATTAATTAATTAAAATTAATTAGTAACAATAATGATGATTTTTCTGCCTTTGGTAGCAAAATATCAATAACTATTATTATTTTGCTGCCTTCGGTAGCGAAGTAGTAAGAAGTATGATTTTTTAGTGTTTCTGGAATCATACTATATACCCTATGCTCTGGTAATTAGTCATTCACTCTCCGAATGCTAACCGATTTCAAGATTCACAGGTCGTACCGTCACTGTTAGCGAAGGCAATGACTTATCCCATTAACGCCCAATTATGTTTTGCTAGAGATGTTATGAAGCTTACTGTGGTATCCGGGGTTTTCGGGGTGCCTGATTAAAAACTTGAAGTTAAAGTTTAATATTTCCAAGTGATGAATTCAAAGTTGCGAACCTGAATCCAAAATTGACTTGGTTTAGAAGAAAGACGGTACTCAGGGATTCCTAAGATCGCTGATTTTCAATCTGAATTAATAATCCAGAAAACCATAATAGCGGACCAAAATGCAAAAAGCGACTTGATTTGAATGAGAGACGGTTATAGGAATTTTTTAAAACTTTTAATTACTAATTTTAACTTGAAATTCAACATTTTTTAATGGACCTAAAATTCGGTACTAAAATGCAAAAAGTGATGTAATTTGGATGATTTCTGAATTTTTAGTTTAGATTGTTAATCAACGAGGATAAAAATTCTAGGATACCAAGTTTCATCGAAGTGGAGCTCCTTTTTTAATTTTGGTTTCGTAAATTTTGATTCATTTTGACCTCAGATTCGTAACAAAGGTACTCCAAAAACATCTGTTACCACATTCAGTTAACCGAAATCTCTAGCCGGACATATTTTGAGATTATGCCTATTTCTGCTGAAAGCTTGCGGGTTACCGGTCTAACCTAACGACTGAGCACAATTAATAAATCAGTTGTTTCGAATTTATAGCGTTGCCAAATTGGTAAACAGTCAATCAATATGCTCACGAATTGCTGATATCAACTACAGAATTTTCATCAAAACATTCAGGACACTCATTATCTTCTAATATCGTCTTAATCCTTGAAATCTGTGTAAAATGTAACGCTTTTTGTTCCCGTATGCATCTTATCACGGCATAGAAATAAAACTGAACAAAGGACGTTCGCAACACCTTTCCACAGGAAACGATGTTACTTCTGTCAATATTTATTATTGTAGTGTAAATAACCGGTAAATACTTATTAATGTAGTGCAAATGGCCGGTAATCTTGCTTCAGTCTTCATTACATGCTCCTCTATGCATTACTTGTAGCGTATAAAAAATTCAGCAAATTATCTAATAATCAAGTAAGTGCTCATAGTACCTTAGATAGTCACCGAGCTACATGCTAGTCAAATTGACATTAGGCACAAATTTCGTATAACACAAAAACTTATGAAAGTTTTCGATATTTTTTAAATCAGTTTACAAATAAACTTGAATGTATCAATTGAATGGAGTGTCCAAATGAGCTTATTTATAAAAATTGAATAAGTTTTGTTACTCATTTGAGTCACTCTCATTTGGTTAATTCAGCGATTTCTGCAAGGATTTGTCACTGTCTTGTGTCGCACCTTGAAATTTTCATTCAAAATCTTGGGTAAGCCACTTTTTTTTTTGTCGCGTCGTAATCCTCATAATCTGACCTACAAGCAGCGTCTTTATTATTAATACTATCTAATCGAAGTGTGCATTAAATTCCGTAATAAGTTGTTGATTCAGCGACTGTCAAGTATTGTTACACAGCGTTAATTTCGGCATTTTTATGTCCAAAATTTCTTGCTGATATGATCGGTAAAGAATTGTATCAGTTTGTTAGAGCAAATCATTATGTAATACCTGCTAGAACAAGACGCCTACTTCAAGGCGAGGCGACCCCTCCATAGTTACACAGATGTGCTGCTTCTCTCTCACTCCGCAGTGAGCGCCATACTAGTTCTATCTCTTACGTATTCATGGGTGGAGTATAGAGGTTTTGTCTCGCCTTAAAGGTTCCTGCACACATGTTAGGAACTTTTTCGGTTCTAAATCGCAATCGGAATGGGCGTAATTTTCGGAACCCACTTTTTCACTTTACACTAAACAGAATTGAATGAAATTCGGTCAGTAGAATATAAGAACGTGCATCTCTTAGGTGATAAACTAAGAATTGTTCAAATTGAAAAAAAAAACAAAATGTGCAGATTCGTTATCCGCAGTGATAACTTTGTAAATAATTCTTTAAAATAATTTTGGACACAAAATGAACAAACGCCCTTTGTCAGCCAAAAGTCAGCACAAAAACGCACACGGTGCACCTATTCTGATTGCGATTAAAAAACGAAAAAAACACCTAAACGGTGCACGGGAAATATTGTTGACAATTTTGAAAAATAAATCGTAGGTATGCTATGAAGGGGAGACGAAATATTCATAAGTGCGAAGGAGATAGAACTAATATGGTTTCGCCTCACCTGAATTCCGCGAGAGACGCTGGTAGCAATTCGCGTAGCCGTCTCTCACACACCGGCAGAGAGGAAAGCCATTGAGTAGGTTTTGCCTCCCCTTAAGGAGGGTATGTTCTTGCATTGAAAACAAAGTCGTTTCACCGAGTTAAAACGAAAACATACAGAAGATTCCGAGATCGCATAAATAATTTGACTAATTATGTCATGAGAGGAGCATACACTAGTATGAAAATAATATTGTTCCGTATTAAATTAAATACGTATCGCTGCTGATTTAATTATGTCTCGGCGCCTCATAATAGGTGTCAGTGCGCTCCGATTATCGTAGTTTTGCGAACATTCATGTGTAATTGCTCAGCTAAATTACCGAAGACCTCATGTTTTTGCAACCTCATACAGGAAGCTAATGATGGTAAAAAAAATTGTTCGGTATATTTATGCCAACGTTTTAAAGATATGCAAAAATGTTCAGAATGTAGAAAAATGTGGGTAGGTGCGCGCGCGCAGGCGTGTGTGTGATTCCACTGAAAATTCGAAGGTTATGTACCTTCGAAATTTAAGCGCTGTAGCTTAAGCCGTTCTTGACAAATAAAGTTATGTTCAAGGACGGTTGGTATTGAATTTGAGCCGAATCTGTAAAGAGCTTCTGATTTTATGGGATCTTGAATTTTCGAAAAACAAGTGTGGTTATTATAGTTGCCGTAAGCTTTGATTGATTTAACTTAATTTTTTACATAAGTTAGGTAAGATTCAGGGTTGCTCAATATTGAGTTTGGACAAGCTCGGTAAAAGGATTCGGATTTAGTGGGATTATGAATTTTGTCCCTGCTATAAATTTCAAAAGATTTCAGAAATCGAACTAAAGATTTGTACGCCTATTTAAGGATGTTAAGGGATGTTTGCCATAAAATTTAATCACTACCATTGGAGATTTAAATTTGATAGAACAATCGACTTTTTAATTCAAGAATGCTGCGGCTTACAGATAAAAAGGCCTGAAATTTTATAATCTCTTGAGCAATCGATCTGAAATTTGCCATACGAGTTACGCAATAAGTTGTCGTTATTTGCTACAATGTTTATTAAAATATATGAAAGCAATGAGACCGACACTGGTGGATGTGTACGGCTCCGACGGTCTCCCGAGTTACGAGCATTTTGTGCTGTCACTACTCGGATAGGTGACCGCTTAGCCGTGCAATGACTGACACGTCAATTAGTAAGAGGGAAGCCAACTGTTCTGAGACTTATACCGGCACGGATTTTCTGCAATTTCTCTATGTCTATGGCGAATGCAGTACAGTACAGCGAAGGCGGCTTCAGAAGTTGGATTAGTCTAGCGAAGTTCAAGTAGGGAGTGCTAAAAAGGAATTACAATTGGGATGGCTCATACGCAAAAACCCGCAAGGGTGTATGAGGAAACATGAAATATATAATATTAAAGTAATGAGATTTCTAGCCCTATACATTTTTTTGTTGCGTTCTTGAAATTTTAATAAACTTTAGCTTACATAATTACTAGCAAAATGTCGTTACTCAGGAGCTTCCTCATTATTGTACATCTTTCCAACAAAGCTATCTCTATGAAGAAGCCAAAATTGCTTTCTCATAGAGGTTGCTTTGTAAAGGATGAAGAATAATGAGGAAGCAATTTGCAAGGTTCTGCTTTGCATCCTAGTTTACAACTGCGTTGGAATTTTTATGATTTCATCGACAAGTAAGAATTTTTCTATCGGCGCTACGTAACCGCTACAAATATAAATAATGCAATTAAACTGTAAATTTGGCAGTTTTTCTGTAAAGAGCTGTGTAAAGTATCGATATTTCAATATTCAAATACTCGGACAAAAAGCTAGTAACGGGTTATTAGCCTTCACCATAGCAAAATCGGTGACTTATTCTTGTATATAGATAAAGATTTGAAGGTGTGTCTGATAGTTGGTACGACACACCCTCCTTAAGGTCTAATTCTATTCAGACAATTTCCTAACCGCAGCATGAATAGCTGATCGGAGGCAACAATGTTAGAATTACATAGGAGCGTAGCTTCTATGGTTCTCATGCGGCGAAACAAACTGAGATTTCCAACTAAACTAAGTGCATGGTTCCATTTTTGTGTATCCTCACGTGAAGCATAGCAACTACTACGCTTCTATGTAAGTCTGCATTTGTTGCCGGAGAGCACGGCTACCTTGAAAAAAACATCTATCTTTGGATTATATATTTTCTTGTTAGATGTTGACGGAGGGCATGAAGAATTGCAATCAGCATGCAATGCATTCTGAAATTTATTTTTCCAAAGAGGACTCTGATCATGGCTGAAACGTAAAACAACTCTCACTAATATAAGTGTAAGACCGTCCATTGCTGAAGGACAATCATATCAATTTTAACATATGGTCATGGCATAATTTATCGTCGAAACTAATATTAATAACGGTTAGGATGGCTAACAAAGAAAAAGTAAGCGTTCATTTGTGGCTCGTCGCGTTTGGTTTATTGATCAAGTTTACACTTTGATTTTATAGTGAACTTTGCCAAAAAAAAAAAAAAAAAAAAAATTCTCAGAAAAGTCGAACGCACAGAAACCGTTGTCAAGTGATAGTTTATTTGGTAAATCATTTGGCTCATGGTGCAGCTTTGTTGCGTTTTTCTATTTTATAATCGTAAAGACGGATCCTGCGAGAACTCGAGGATCTATCGATATTCAAAGTGCGTATGGCCGCCTGGCCAATGAATAAGAAATCGATAAACCGATCGGGACGAAATTTCTATTCATCGCGAAAGTAAAAATAATGTTCTACCGTCAAATCCGTCTCTCCCAACGTTAATAACGCTCGTCTAACCCATTTTCTGCCGATCGTAAAAATTTATCAAAATATACAGAGTCACTTCTTGTGCCACTCGTTCCTTCAGTGATTTGATAAAAACCTGTAGCTTTTACTCAACTTAAAATTCAAATGAAAGAAAAACAAGTAATCATCTTTTTAGATACCGTCCAATTTGTCCATACCTTGTAAGGAAATTGTTAAATAAATATGATGTCAATGCATCTATGATGGATGCT
Source organism: Cylloceria caligata (assembly GCA_963942595.1). Lineage (NCBI taxonomy): Eukaryota > Metazoa > Arthropoda > Insecta > Hymenoptera > Ichneumonidae > Cylloceria > Cylloceria caligata. Next base: position 85,930,823 of record OZ012704.1, on the reverse strand, counting down.
ATGGTAAGCTATAATTGTATTTTCACACTACATATTGAGAATTGATCAAAATTATGTTATTATCTTGCGCCGAATGAAAATGGGTTAACACGTGGAAATTTGTTAATCGTGACTAACTGCTGAATGTATAATGGTGGTGGTGATGATTATGGTGGTTATGGCGGTTGGGATTATAAAGCTCGCCGATCAACCTGGTGAGTGACTTTAGCTCGGGCCTCTTTGCCAAAACGCCGAGCGAAGAGAGTGCCGGTAGAGCCGGAGGAACTCCTCCGCTCACCGCGGCCACTCTTTGCCAGGATACCGGCAATCCTCAATTTTCTCCGGGTCCAGGAGGCCTCATCGGGTGAGTCTCATCCCGATCAACGAGTCCCGCAATCGTCTTTCCACCTTAACAAACTCCTAAACTACTCAATTACATGTGTCCTCTGTGGCTGTCGTTGGTATATTGAACAAACCTTTATCTATGCGTCCTATTGATTGTTACTACAGTTATTAAACACGTAATATTTATATATCGCGACAGATACATAGTTTAATGTGGAATCTCCATTAAGTAACCCTTTGCAAATTGAATATTTGCTAAAAATTTTACCTTAATATTTATTGCGTTGAGAAACTGCTCTTTTTGTTCCATGTCAAAATAACACATAGAAAATGATCACAGATATAAAATAATAACACCGTAATATTTTGACTTCAATGTTATTAACTAAATCTTGTGAATTTTTAAATATTTCGGATGATTCTATAATCACCTTCCTTTTTTTGTTATATCTACCCTATCAAATCTCTGAAATAGCTGACAACTGATTGAGTCTTGGTTGCATCTCGCTCGTACTTGCAAAACTACTGAAAATCGGTTCTCTTATGGTTATTTTTTTTATCAAATTGTGATTGATATACACCCAATTGAATTTATCAATTTTCAAAGCAGAAAGCAATCGATTATATCCTAGTGCTGCTTTATGTGCAATCATCATTACCTGATTTTTTTTCGATTATTTCGACTTATTCACTTGGAATATGCATTTAAGATGAGGTCTGCAGTGGCTCGAAATTGAAGATTGATTATAAGCGCTTGCCCATCGGTTAAAAGTGTAATCGTTTAAAGAGTTCGGTTACATTTTCAGTTTTTTTTTTCTATCTGTAATTCTTGTAAAAGTAAGGTGTACATTTTCGATAGCACTATTGCCACTACGTTAGGGTAACGTAGTTTACAAATCACATACAATTTTCGCGATGTTATTATTTCGATAATGTTTATTCTTACTATCAACAGAACATAATTTTTGTGTCAAATTATAGTTTTGCAATTTGATCAATAATCACCTATTCTTTTTATCATTGTGTTATTTTGATGTACACTGGGCGTTCGTTGATTGGGATTCTTCTACCAATAATACAAAATTGCTTTATGTGTTATCCGAAAATGGTGTTCCTATTTTCCACCTATAAAGCTCTGTATCTATATGCAAAATTGATTTTTTTTCTTCATTCTGTGAAATTCGTTTTTATCACTGAGAAGCTTCCCACAATTTTCAGAATCCATCTCCGAACCTCACATTGCTTGCAGGCAATAACTACACAATAGAATACATGAGACTCGTCTATTTATCTAGCATTGTACACAACGGATGTTGCATTTTTATCATGAATGTCGTTACTTCCCCCTTCGCTCTCTATGTTGTCAATGTATATTAGACGAATTTTCGTATCGAATTTCCGAGATTAGATACTAATCAACAGACTAAAAGTGTCTTTCGAGCTAAAGTCGATGTCTCGCTCGTAAATTCGAAGCATTTGTGTGCAATGGACAACTCGGATAATCGTAATAATTAAATGCAAAAATATTTTTCAGACGTTCGTCTGTGGGTACGTTCATTCGACAACAGCCACTTACCTCCTCCGGAAGTAGCAGCGTCGACAGCAGCAGAGGAAGCAAAACTTCGACTGCTCCACCGCGTCTCGATTATCGCAGCATGGTATCCGTCGACGATATGCCTGAGCTTTTCGTCAGCTTTGATAGTAAGTTTTCATGATTTTTATTTTCTCTTGATTTTACTTTATTTCTTTGTTACAATGTCTCGAGAAAAGTTGTGAAAAGCGTAGATTTTTTATTGCAATTAGAAACAGAATTTGTTATTTAGTCAGTAACTTTATACTTTACTCGTTTTCCTCGTGCTTATTTTTTCGATTCGACAATCGAGAAATACTCTATTTACACACTCGTGCCCACGTTTGCATTTTACAAACGAGTTTCTTTTAAAATCTTGTACTTTTATTCTTCGTATTTAATTACTTTTTTTCGATTGTAACTTGAAGATGAATTTTTACTAGTCATTTGTAATTCGTATTGTTCACTGCCGTTCGTAGGAACGTAGTGATCCTGCCTTTCCTTTTACGGAGAAGCAGGTCGTTGGAATCGGAGGGTGTCGATGAAATAATAGACCTTATGTAACACCTGTACTACGTTTATTAGTTCAGGATAAGCAATATTGTTATGTAAGGTATTATCTATCGTTATTATGTAAGGTAATTATTTAATGTATTATATGAGGTGTTATGTGTTTGCACGGAGCGGTACGTTCTGGTATTTTTTTACGTCTATTCGCGAGGAAGATTTCTGACGAACTGTCCTCTTTCGCTGCGGGATCGAGGAAGCAGCCTGCGAGGGCGGTCCTATCCCTTCTTAAATATTATTAAAAATAGGCAAATATGTAAAGGAGGACACCCTCGCAGAAGCAAGCTACGTCGCCGAACCCGGTTTACTTGAATTGTCACGAGTTTAGCGCGCACAAGTAATAAATAAATAAAAATGTAAAAAAGTTAAAAACAATTTAGTACACACGGCGAGAGCATGCTTCCAATGACAACGCACACCATCGACCCAGGTAAGTCCTTTGCGGATGTTTCCCAGATGGCGAGGGCATGGGTCATCACTGGATGCAATTAAAAAAGGGTCCGATGCCCGTGGCATGGCAAGCAACGAAATTTACAATAGGCACGAAGTTCAATTTATAAATAAAACGAATCTATGCTAAAAATATACACAGTATATACAGGGTCTACTTGCACATTTGCAACACGTATATTAGACCAGTTTAACTACTAAAAATAGTTTCTTCACACTCCAATAATTCGATAAATATACACAATAGAGCTAACTAAACCGTTATTATATCTTATGAAACTTTGAACGCCCGACCGTATTGGAATTGCTGTTGAATCTTTGTATAATTGCGCGCCCGGTAATATAAACCACCCCTACTTCACTTTAACAGGCGGGAAATGTCCCGCTAATGAGAGAGAAACGGAAATGTGAAACGAATGCATACGAACAATTGCGCTTGCACCCGATGTTCGATAAAAACGTAAGCAAAGGAGAAATGGAAAACCCAACTCTTTAACCATTAATAATCCCACTCACTGATAAATCAACAATGCATTAAAAGACAAATTCCTTGATGGTTTCATGAATTTTTTATTAAAAATTTTTAAAAAATTTTATACCTTCACCATTGATGGATATACCCCTAAGTCTACCAGGTGTATGCATAAGTTTTTTCCGGTTTTTTGGTAAAAAAAAACACGTAATTTTCAAGGGAAATTAATTTTTGTTTTATTCAAAATATTGGCCATCGGCTTCTACACATTTCGCACATCTTTCAGGTAACTTATGAATACCATACCAAAAAAACTGCTTGTCTTTTGCGGCAAACCATTCGTCGAGCCATTTTCCAACTTCCTCGAAATTGCTGAAGTGCCGCTCTGGGAGCGCGTGCCCCATTGATGCGAAGAGGTGATAGTCAGATGGCGCCAGGTCTGGCGAATACGGTGGGTGCGGAAGGATGTCCCATCCAAGCGATTTCAAGGTGTCTTTCACTGCTTTTGCTGTGTGAGACGGCGCATTGTCGTGTAACAAAATCACTTTGCCATGTCTTCTGGCCCATTCTGGTCGTCTTTCGATTAATGCGTGGTTTAAATTAATAATTTGTTGGCGATAGCGTTGTGTATTAACGGTTTCGCCGGGCTTCAAGAGTTCATAATACACAATACCGCTCTGGTCCCACCAGACACAGAGCATGGTCTTTTTGCCGAAGCAATTTGGCCTTGGTGTTGAAGGACCGGCTTCGCCAGGTGAAAGCCACGATTTTTTCCGCTTCGGGTTTTCAAAATAAATCCATTTATCGTCACCCGTCATAATTCGATGCGAAAATGATTTCCTTTCGTGGCGTTGAAGCAGCACTTCACAAGTGACTTTGCGATTTTCTATTTGACGTTCATTCAAATCGTGTGGGACCCATTTACCGAGTTTATTGATCTTCCCCATTACTCGTAAACGTCTGCTGATTGTTTCTTGTGACACATGTAATGCTTCTGCTAATTGCCGTTGAGTTTGAGTTGGGTCATCATCCAATAACTCCTGCAATTGCTCGTCTTCGCATTTTTGTGGTCTACCAGAGCGCTCACTCTCTTTCACATTGAAATCACCACTTTAAAATTGTCGAAACCATGATGTGAGACATCGATTCTAATCGATGGAGCGTGTTCACCATATGTTTCTACCAGCAAACGTTGACTTTCAGCAGCCTTTTTCTTTTGATTAAATAAGAACAGCAATGCGTGCCGCAAATGTTCTTTTTCAGGCACAAAACTCGACATGATCACTGAACGATAAAACAAAGACGCTAGTTTTTGGCGGACTCAACTTGTGTGTGTTTGTTGGTTAATGTCAGATGAACAAAATGACGTATGTGTCAAATTAATACGCTGCGTACTTTTCGCTGGCGCCATCTCTTAGTTAAACCGGAAAAAACTTATGCATACACCTGGTATACTGATTTACCAAGCAGGTATACCTATCGTTCTGATATCATCCAAAGCTTTCACTCTCGTGCCTAGAGTCATTGATTTGTATTTTAGTTCGACATCTCGAGAGGTCTGACTACGATAAACAAGATGCGATTGCAAGCCTCGAAATATCAAACGGTGCAAGCCCACGAAATGTTAAAATGCCGAGTGGTCAGAACGACGACTGTGTCATTCAACCGAAATTGTCGAAATTCCGAATTCTATTCTAGCGATTGAGTATAAGCCCGACTGTATCTATATCTATTCTGTTTTGGGGCTAACTCCGGTCGTGGCAGTAGTGGGAAGGGGTCATAAAAATATTGAGATCCAAGCGACTTATGCGCTGCCTTCGGAGACGCCAAAAAAAAAGTTTCTCCACTGCTGACATGATTCCGGCCGATTGAGTAGCTGAAACCGGGAAAGGAAAAAATCTCGTTAAACTGGAAGGTATTTCCTGTACAATGACGCAGGATTTTCGAAAAATATCAAAATCAAACAAAATGGCGTAGTTATGAAAAAAAAGTCTGTTTTTTTTGCCTAAAAATGGTCGTTTTTTTCAATGCCAAATCGTCAATTTCCATCCAATTAAAAATATCCTGCGTCATTGTAGAGTAAATGTATTCAAGAGTACTCAGTTCAAATTTCAAGTCAATCGGATAATTGCTCTTTGAGTTACAATGTCAGCAAATTTGAAAAATCTCGTTTGGAGAAAAACGCGGTTAAAGATTTAACTATCGATTTTTGCAAGATAAAATGATATTTACTATAAAAACTGCTAATCAGCTACTCCTGGCCCGTACAATGGACCCTCCTCTTCCTCGAATAATGCCTGCTGAGAGGCTGAAGCTTTTCTCCGAGCTGTTCGTCCCTCTTTTGAGGATGCTTCATGACTTAACTCCGCCTGGTTGATTCGGCGGTCATCTCCGGAGAGAGATGTCCATGGCATATTCTTTTGCAATAGGACCGATGATGACGTCCATTACTTGTAGCATTTTTAGAATAGCATAAAAACCATCGTTAAATATTGATACTGCAAGGAAATTAGCGAGCTTGATCGTTTTCAATGCATTATGAAGGTGCTTTGGAGCAAAGTGCCAGAGCAAGCTGTGATAACTTACATTTTTATTCTGCGTGTTCCCTCCTTTGCATCGCTCTAGTAATTCCCTTGAACTCAAGTCAATACAAATAGGGTTCAAAGCTTTCGTAACACTCTTGTCAAGTGGCAGATAATCATGTTTGAACTCTGATACGTCCATTCCTTGAACTTTCGCGCTGCGATACGAGCACCAGCTATTCGCACCTACAGGGCAATTTCCGTGGTTCGGATTTTCGTCTGTCGAAGACAAATGACGCAAGGTAGCCCAAATTTCTTGATACATTTCATCAACATTATCTTGATGCCTGGTAATTGCCAATCCATAGTATTTCTGGAGTTTATCAATAACTTTGTCAGTTAGCTTCACGGTATTCTTACTCCTTCCTCCTAAACCTTTGGTTCGTTTAACTGTGTTGAAGGACTCCAGAGTACCTTTTAAATGGCAACGCTGATTTCAAATGACCCTATAGAGTCCCCTCTATAGTGTCCCCTCCCCCTACAGTCACCAAAGAATCAGGTAACAACACGTCAGTTCCGAGATCCGCCTCCAGGCAGATGGATCATCTTATACCTACGAGCGGTTGCTCTTTAGAAGGCTGCCATTCGGGAGTATTAAAGATAGGGCCTTGAAATTTTTAAAGGATATTCTTCAAAGTATACAAAGTATAAATGTCGAAAAAGGCAAAAAAATCGATTTTTTGAAAGTGTCACACTGGTATAGCCCCTTAACGCATTTATAACGGTAGTAATGATACAAAATGAGGGGATTAGCTATCATAGATTCTATATTGTATGATGGGAAGTTTTTTTTTTACATTAAGCAGTCAAAACACCGTCATGCCCAAAATATGTAGACGTTCTAAATAGACTGGCTTCTAAATTATAATGACTTGATTCCATTCTGCAGAACAGTACAATTGTTTTTCTGTCGCTTGACATTTTGAGACCAGGGGATTTAAGAATAAAAAATACGACATATTCACGTCACTCTACCGGAAAATATTGAGAGGCTAACATGTCGTTTTGCAGGTTTAATAGAAAATTCTGTACTTCCTCAGGTCGAACTGATATAATTAGATAATCGATTCTATCTATTCCTGCACTCGATTTGAATTTAAAGTTCGCCGTCTCATAATCGAGTTCGGTTCTTGTCTAAAAAGCAAATCTAATAATTGGTCGCCATCCCGCTTGTCAAATGAGAGTTTTGGAACACTCGTCCAAGGAGGGCATATCCTACCTATCGTGTCTCTAATATTTTGTATCTTTTCCTCCGTACAGTCATGTGTGTTTTCTTTATACTTTAATCTATTTATAAAACTCTTAATTTTCGAATAATACGAATCGAAGGTATCTTTCTATATTATAAAAATATCTCGCTGCCGCAGCCTTATAAAGGGTGATTTTTTTGAGGTTAGGATTTTCATGCATTAGTATTTGACAGATCACGCGGGATTTCAGACAAGGTGTCAAAGAGAAAGATGCTCAGTATGCTTTGACATTTCATAATGAATAGACTTACTAACGAGCAACGCTTGCAAATAATTGAATTTTATTACAAAAATCAGTGTTCGGTTCGAAAAGTGTTTCGCGATTTACGTCCGATTTATGGTCTACATAATCGACCAAGTGAGCAAACAATTAATGCGATTGTGACCAAGTTTCGCACTCAGTTTACTTTATTGGACATTAAACCAACCACACGAATGCGTACAGTGCGTACAGAAGAGAATATTGCGTCTGTTTCTGAGAGTGTTGCTGAAGACCGTGAAATGTCGATTCGTCGCCGTTCGCAGCAATTGGGTTTGTGTTATTCGACGACATGGAAGATTTTACGCAAAGATCTTGGTGTAAAACCGTATAAAATACAGCTCCTGCAACAACTGAAGCCGAACGATCTGCCACAATGTCGAATTTTCAGTGAATGGGCCCTAGAAAAGTTGGCAGAAAATCCGCTTTTTTATCGACAAATTTTGTTCAGCGATGAGGCTCATTTCTGGTTGAATGGCTACGTAAATAAGCAAAATTGCCGCATTTGGAGTGAAGAGCAACCAGAAGCCGTTCAAGAACTGCCCATGCATCCCGAAAAATGCACTGTTTGGTGTGGTTTGTACGCTGGTGGAATCATTGGACCGTATTTTTTCAAAGATGCTGTTGGACGCAACGTTACGGTGAATGGCGATCGCTATCGTTCGATGCTAACAAACTTTTTGTTGCCAAAAATGGAAGAACTGAACTTAGTTGACATGTGGTTTCAACAAGATGGCGCTACATGCCACACAGCTCGCGATTCTATGGCCATTTTGAGCGAAAACTTCGGAGAACAATTCATCTCAAGAAATGGCCCGGTAAGTTGGCCACCAAGATCATGCGATTTGACGCCATTAGACTATTTTTTGTGGGGCTACGTCAAGTCTAAAGTCTACAGAAATAAGCCAGCAACTATTCCAGTTTTGGAAGACAACATTTCCGAAGAAATTCGGGCTATTCCGGCCCAAATGCTCGAAAAAGTTGCCCAAAATTGGACTTTCCGAATGGACCACCTAAGACGCAGCCGCGGTCAACATTTAAATGAAATTATCTTCAAAAAGTAAATGTCATGGACCAATCTAACGTTTCAAATAAAGAACCGATGAGATTTTGCAAATTTTATGCGTTTTTTTTTAAAAAAAAGTTCTCAAGCTCTTAAAAAATCACCCTTTAGGAGAATCGAGAGCTGGGGTCAAAAAGGGGCGGTAAAGTGGGTCAGGAGGGTTCAGGGGAAGCGCAAGGGGGTGAAGTCTCCCTAGTAGTAAAATAAAGTTAATTTTGAGATCGTTTGCTAATAAGGAGTAGGAACTCACATGAACGGAGTTAATACACAAGAGGTTTAACAAAATAGATTAATTGAGTTTATTATAACTAATTGATATACGTCCAATTAGTTGTTCCAAGGAAATGGTACAAGTTTTTATCGCACGTTTTACTTATTCTCGAATCTAAACGAGAGACCAACCGTTCTGTTGACGATTCAAAAGTAGACTGATTTTCGTATTCCAATTGCTCACCGCAATTGCCGAAAATCGATGAATTTGCACTTTCAATATTTATTTATCTGCTCTGTGCTCAATTAGAGTAGGTCGCATTGTCCTATGTTGCTTCAGCACATTCCACACTTCATGTGATGACCAGATATGTAGGATTATTCGTATCCCTATTCAAGACCTTACTTCCGTTCTCTAGGCTAGGAAGTCTATCTGGGTCCTCGAAGTATTGAATTGAGAGAAATCAGCCTTCTCTAAGATAATGAGCTTAACGCAGTCTATTTTCCACCCTGGGTAGGTTTAACAACTTTATTCGGTGCAAGGTTCTGCCATTTTTTCAATTCGAGGTAGCATCTCAGATATAATCCTTTATGAGGCCTACAACATATTTGATCTGAGTATCTTCGTTTTTATTCATAAGCTAGGAATTCTTTCTTATTCTCAACTCTATTCTAATAAAAATAGGGTGGCGATGGACTTGCCCAAGGACAATCACCCGCCCTCCAAGCATACGTTAAAACGGGTTTATCGTTTGCAAAAGTTTGCACTATTATATGTTCAGCAACCATAATTCAGGACAGATATATCGAGTTGTTTAATCCTATTGACTATATTACCTCTTATGCCGCAAAGATCACCCCACATCGGATGGTGGGTGATAAAATCGCATCCTAATAAAACATTACCTCTAAACTAATAGAAAAATCGAGGCTAGGTCGCTTATGTCCACACCAAAGAGGGAGGGGGCTAATGTTTTCCATCTCTGCGGTCCAGTTCTGTCGCGCACAGCTCGATTTTACGTTGCAATCCACGAGGTCTTTCAGAAATAAAAATAAATATAAGTGTACTTGGCCTTTTTTTTCTATGAGGTGACTTAGACTCCTTATTAACGACCTACCGCATCTGAAACGCGACAAATTCGTTTTGGTATTAAATCGTTTTGTTATATAAGATATTAAGTTGAAGAGACACGTTAAGGCAATGAAAAGCATATTTACATTGCTACTGCGTCCTTTTAACTATAGGCTATCGATATCATTATCATAATATCTCACAAAATGATACACGTAATGTAACTCTAACATCTAAAGTATTTAGACTTTCGAACAACTACTGCCGTCTAATGTAACTCTAACATCTAAAGTATTTAGACTTTCGAACAACTACTGCCGTCTAATGGCGGCACGGGTTCCATAAAACAATAATCAACAGCCATTTTTCCGACAAATAACTAATTACAGCAATACTATTTGTTTCTGTTGTGCCGCTAGTTCAAGTATTTAATTTTGTCGAACTTGAAATCTAATATTTAGACTATGTATTATCTCATTGTCTTTACTTGCGTCTCAAGACAACGCGCACGCGTGCGCGCCTCGCAAGACCGAGGTCGAGAAATAAATAACAGAAAAAATGGAAAATGATCGATTAAAAACATAAATATTGTACAGATTTTATTTATTAAATGTAATCACTCGTTATGATAACAATGTACAGGTAGAAAATTATTTATCCCAACTTTGGTGAAAACTTATTTATCAATGTCAAATGAACAATTCATCAAACTGGAACAAGCTCCGATACACGATATCTTAACTGATTCATTCTTACCCTTTAACAATTTCAAAACTATTGTTCCGAGTGTGAGAGTATGTACAAATTTTTTTTACTCTATTCATACATTATTTATGAATTCAATCGTTGTTTTTTTTTTTTTTCTTTTCTGAAAACAATGCGAAGCATCTTGGTAGCTTTTACGTGGCATATCGAATTGACTGGATTTTAACGCAACGTTCGGCACAAATTTGACGCAATAGAGAGGAAGCAAGGCTATATTGAATTTATTTTCATGCTGTGACTCAGAATTGATCCCGCGGCCAGCACGATCCTGCGACGATCCACCACTGTACCTGAGACTGCGAACCGGAAGACCCAAGGACAAGAAAATACCACGATCGACGCCGATAATGAGCTACGGAAAGAAGAAACTTCGACCCGAGTACTGGTTCAGCGTTCCGCGCAACAGGTAACATTTCATGAATTGCCTTATTTTTTTAATTTCTTCCTCATGTTTTATTTCTAAATACACAAGATACAAGTCTATCCCATCAATCACCCAAATAATACAAATAAGAATTCTTCGAACTCGGGTAGCCGCTGTATCTCTTCCAATGTAACATTTGATTAACCGACAGAAGAATTATTGGACTTGGTTGAGACATTTCATGAAAATATCGCGCCGGCGTGATCTCTCGCCAGACAGTCGTCACGGCCGGGAGCAATAAATCAACGCTAATACCCTTACTGAATTAATCACTATATCGATCGCACTTGAGTTTTATCAATTGGGTTGTATAGATAGATTTGTTATCAGAAGCGTCTGTGAAGTGAGTGACTTCCATGTCTTTCTATGAAACTTTTGGAATAGTGTGAATTATAGAAAATATTCCGTGCAGTCAATTGCGAATACTATGTGAAAACTGACTCAAGCCTCTTCGAATCTGTGTCGGCAAGTGCGCAATGCGTAAACAGATATAATCCCTTGAATGTCCAATCCACCGAGTCTACTATTGATACCTAAATAAATCCCTCGACACCTCCCTTCGATAATAGGCAATCTATTGGACTACGTGGAGTGAACCGAGTATCGTGTCATTGAGCTCGAATCGACGACGAGGTTAAACGTCGAAAGTGAACAGGGTAACGCGGTATCCCATAAATTTTCATGAAAACACGGAAAAACAGATTATTCAATCTTCGTTCGTTAGACCGCGTAGAAAATAGTCAAAGACTGTTAAGATTTATTTAATGGTACCGTAATAAATTTATTGTTATAATTAAATTTTAATCTAAAACCCTCATTTACTATTGCTTTTATTACTTTTTCTATATGTTTTATGTGTTTTTCGAATGATTCTGAAAAGATTAAGATGTCGTCTATGTATTATAGATATTGGATAAAATTCTCTGGAAAATGGCTGGTGATGTCTTTAATCCGAACGGTAGGCACGTCCATTGGAAGTGTACCTCTTGTGTAACGAATCCCGTTTTCTGTCTATCTTCGATGCGTAGTGAAATTGCCCAAAAAACTGAATTTATATCTAATGTTGTAAAGTATTTGCAGTTTCTCGTTTTTATTATTAAATCCTCTATTAATGGGAATGGTTGAGCTTGTGGATATAAACAAAGTATATACATAGTATTTATTGCGATTGCAAAATGTCAGGCTCTCGAATGCAATTTTCTGCAAGTGGAAAGGTAAACATACGAAGACGAGCCCCGATCCTCAACGCGGGTTACGTTACCGCGAGCGGCCCTGCAGAGCCCGCCTGACGGCTAACGGAAAGGCACAGAAATTCGGCGTGGCGCTTAACGTGTTAATACGAGTTGTACGGTGATTTTTTTTTTTACATTTGTCACATACAGACCCCGCGATTCAAGAATATGGAGAAGTATTCAAACCAACAACGTTTAATTATTATAAAAACACATTACAAAAATGGTGAAAGTTTTGCGAAAATAGTTCGCTAATTACGTCAAGTTTTTGGTCGCAATAATGCGCCAAATGAATCGACAGTGAGGCGTTTAATTACAAAATTTGAGACCAAATTTACGCTGATGGATCAGAAGATCATTGTTCGTCGTCGTCCTTGTCGGTCACTCGAAAATATAGCCACAGTAACGGAATCTGTGGCCGAGAATCCAGGAACTTCCATTCGGCATCGTGGTCAACAATTAAACATTTCCAGTAGCACTATGCAACGAATTTTAGTAAAAGATCTGCATTTGCACGCGTACAGTGTTCAATTGGTGCAAGAAATCAAGCCAAGGAACCATGCGCAGCGCCGTGATTTTGCTGATTGGGTGTTGGAACATCATCAAATTACCGCGGATTGTTGACCACGATGCCGAATGGAAGTTCCTGGATTCTCGGTCACAGATTCCGTTACTGTGGCTATATTTTCGAGTGACCGACAAGGACGACGACGAACAATGATCTTCTGATCCATCAGCGTAAATTTGGTCTCAAATTTTGTAATTAAACGCCTCACTGTTGATTCATTTGGCGCATTATTGCGACCAAAAACTTGACGTAATTGGCGAACTGTTTTCGCAAAACTCTCACCATTTTTGTAATGTGTTTTTACAATAATTAAACGTTGCTGGTTTGAATACTTCTCCATATTCTTAAATCGCGTGGTCTGTACGTGACAAATGTCAAAAAAAAATCACCGTACAACTCGCATTAACAAAATGGCGGCAAATTTAAATCGCGCGCTCTTGCTGGGACACCCTTTATATATTAGGGTGTGTCATTTTGGGGCAATTTTTTTTTTTCAACTCACTAGCAGGTTGTATACTTCCAGGAAGGTGAAATAAGACGCCTGTAAAAATTTGAGCTCTTCAAATTAATATTTAGATGTGCCTCATCGCAAATTTCTATTTCCCATTTAAATAACATGCGGAACAAATTTTTTCATATTTGGAATTTTGTACTTCGGCAATGGCTCATTGTTCGATGAAACGCATGACGTATTTTATAGAGAATTGAACGCTCTACAAAAAAGATGTCTTGCAGTTTTCCAATAAACATAGCCATTCAGATGATATCTGAGTTCAAAGTTCAAAATGAACGGAAATTCATCTTTTTGTTAACATTATAGCGGAACTATTGACTTTATTGAAAAACTCCAATCGACTTTTTTGTAGATCATTCAATTATCTCTAACTTTTGTCTGAAACTTTTTCCTCTGGTGACAATATTTTGGGACTTATTGTTCGATCGATAAAGTAAGCAGTAAGTCCGAAAGTATTGTTACCAGAGAAAAAAATTACTCAGATATCATATTATATAATTAAGATAATTAGATAAGTATTATATAATTATATAAGTCTATAAAATATGTTATGCGTTTCATCGAACAATGAGCCATTGCCGAAATATAAAATTCCAAATATGAAAAAATTTGTTCCGCATGTTATTTAAATGGGAAATAGACATTTGCGATGAGGCACATCTAAATATTAATTTTAAGAGCTCAAATTTTTACGGGTGCCTTATTTCACCTTTCTGAAAGTATACAACTTGTTTATGAGTTGAAAAAAAAAAATTGCCCCAAAATGACACACCCTTAAATACAGGGTGGCCGATTTATCTGAAGACATTGAAATATTTCGAAAACTACGGATCGGATCAAAAAAAATTTTCAATAAAATTTGTTCGCCTGGAAAGGGGTCATCCAATGATACTAAAGTCGACTCCTCACCCCTACACCCTGGGGTGGGGGTGGGGGCAACTTTGAAATCGTAAATGGGAACCCCTATTTTTTATTGCAGATTCGGATTCCCCATAAAAAAATAAGTATTTTATCTGAAACATTTTTTTTCGATTCGTGATAGATGGCGCTCTAATCGCAAGAAACCTAATTTTTGCGAATATCTCGAGAAATTACGCATCGGATCGAAAAAAGAAAAAAGACATGTTTCATTTTTCAAAAAGCTATTCAGCGATACGAAACTCGATCCACCCTCCCCCCATCCCTACCCCATTGTGGTGAAAATGGAAGTTGCTTCAATATCGTGATTGGAAAACCCTTTTTTTTCCTGGTTCTCCATGACAAAATCCATTAATTTGACTTTATTGTTGATATGAAATTTTCTCACACATGGCGCTGCAATCGAAAGCATGTATTCGTTTATCAATAAGTTAACAACTACTTTTAGCGTTACCCAGGAACAGCGATGTGGACGCAGTAGGTTTTGTTCCCATCGGGGTGCTTGTTTTAGGTGAGCCCCCTTGCCTCTCACCATTGGAGTGCTTGTTTTACGTGAGTCCCCTTGCCTTTTTCTTTTTTCGATCTGATGTGTAATTTTTCGAGATATTCGCAAAAATCAGGTATCTTGCGATTACAGCGCCATCTATTACGAATCGAAAACAATGTTTCAGAAAAAAGTTACTTATTTTTTTATGGGGAATCCGAATCTGCAATAAAAAATAGGGGTTCCCATTTACGATTTCAAAGTTGCCCCCACCCCCACCCCATGGGGCAGGGGTGAGGGGTCGACTTTGCTACCATTGGATGACCCCCTTCCAGGTGAACAAATTTTATTGAGAACGTTTTTTTGATCCGATGCGTAGTTTTCGAAATATTTCAATGCCTTCAGATAAATCGGCCACCCTGTATATAATAATATCTCACCACCGCTGCCGACCCAGCCGTGTAGGAGATTCGAGAGGTGAAATCTGAAAGTGGGTCAGAAAGGATTCTCGTAGGGGCCGTTGTTGCGCGAAGTGCCATATGTATATATAATTCCCGTGTATATAATTACAGTATTTATAATAACATCCGTTATAATTACATTCTATATAATTTCAGTATATATGTATAGTTCGATATATATAATTCATCAGCCGCTGGACTCCTCCAAGAATGCCAAACAGACCAATCAAAGAGGCGGTCGCTCGTTATACTACGATTTTTACGAACCATCTCGTCACAGTAACGGCTGGATCGGAGGTGCGCATAGCGTAAATATTCACTTGTCGCGCAATTATGCCTTTGAGGTGGTTGATCGTTAAGATGACCAGGGTCACTCGGGCTAGCGCTGACAATAAAGAGAATATCCTAGAAGCGATCAGATGTCTGACCGATAGATCAATTCGTCATAGTACCATCAAAAGTCGAGACATACTTTTTTTCTTTCAAGAAAAGACACAATCGAATAATTTTGATCTTGTAGATGCATTTATAAATTTGAATTTTCGCGGAAATGGTATTTATTCACTCACGTCGTAAAGCACGTGCTACCCCGACGATAATGTGACAGAGAATGACATCGTTGCGTCCGCAGTTCTCAAGGAACAACTAGATTTTCGATAGCCCGAAATTACTTACAATTAGTTGGCTGACATTCCTCGCGGGTACATTTAATATAAAGGACCAACAAGAACCCAAATTTTGTAGTTTCATTGAAAGGTATCTGCGTTCTATGGCGTGAGGCACCTGGATTGCGCTCATATCGCTGATAGCACGCAAGATAGTACACCTAATACTAATCAGCGAAAACAAAACGTTTCTCCGAAAAAATGCACAAATCTGCATGTTTTAGCGTTCATTAGTTATGTGACAACCGGGAATCTGCGAAATTAATCAGACCCGACATTTAACTTTCTTCACTTTCAACTTGGGGGTTTCCGCACTAGACTTTGTAATTGGTTTACCCTAAAGTTATAGAGCTTATCGATCCGAAGACGCGTTACAACATGAAAAAGTTCTTAGTAGAATTAGGATTTTCACGAAACTCTTTGTAGAATTTCAGAAAGAGCGAAACAATGTTTTGATTGAGTTTCACATTTTCAAGATTATCCCTGTTTTCTTAAGGGAACAGCTTCGATATTATTTAGTTTAATTCAGTTTCGCTAATTTAGATTCACGCACCGCCTTAGAGGACTATAAGGAGAAAAAAGATTAGTTGCGATAACCGATTATCAATTAGAACTACCATAATGGTTGCAGATTCGACCAAACTATTGCTCGTGACAGATGATAGTTGGTAATCGCAGCTAATCTTTTTTCCCTGTGTATCGTGACAATCTGCGTTCTGTGACTTATAACGAACCCTTTATAAGCCACAATAATATCCTCAATCCTCGGCTCGAACATAACAATGCAATACACCCTCGTTGCTGCCTATACTTCAATTTTAAGCTCAATTTCAAGTTCCTGTATTTCGATGACGATCTACATGATACCGCATTTAGTTTACTCATACATTCGTTCGTTTGTTCTTATTATTAGTATTTGTTATAGATGTCGTTCCATCAAATTTATGAGTAAAGGGATATTTATTTTTCGAACGCAAACTTTCTTTGCTTTGCTTATGATTGATAACTATTTCTAACTTCATGTCTATATAATATTAAGTTTATCTACCTACGCGATATAAAGCTAGAATTGGAGCTCAAGTGTTGGGATTCGGCCGAGAGATCATTTCATCGGAGTACGTACTTGGTACACTTAAAGTGTGCACGTTGCACGTAAAATCCTAATGATGAAAGCTATATTGGACGCGATGGGACAAGTATTTGATTTTTGTACGTTCCCCAATTAAGGACTGCCGTATATTACACCCTGCCCTTTCTCAATCGTATGTAATTTAATTTTCAAGAGAAGAACCATTAAAAAAACACGTTAATATAACTTTTTCATTTGTGTAAGGGCTTAGATAAAAAAAACGTATTTTTATTTAATCGATTATAGGGTGGACGACCTGTACAGATTCATTCATGCGTGGGTACCAGCCCTCTATGGCGAGCTCGATGAAATTTACTGGAAAGAAAAGGGTTACATCTTATCAGACGAGGATACAGACTTGTCACCCGAGCTATCGCCGCAGGAGTCCGGTGAATCCGGTGAATTAACGGACGAGGGAAAAGGCAACACCGACGAAATCACAGAGCTCACACGAGAGTCCTGGGAGGTGAGTCTTGATCCGTCTTTCTGTAAATATATTTCCGTCTGAAAGGTTTATCAGACCGCCGACTGGCGAAATCCTTTTGCAATTATACTGTATTTATACTGTATTACGAACGGCCTATACGATTTGGCTCCATTGAACATGAGTTGGGCATTAGCGGAATAAAAAGAATTATTCATTTTATTTTTCTTATCTATGATTTCACATTGTTGTCCAACTGTTGTTTGAGATACCGATGTTATTTGAAATACCGATGTTATTTGAAATACCGTTGCAAGGACGATCCTCGAGTCCTCCACTCGTGACGTGAATTTACCAGCATTCTTATTCATGAAACTCGCTGATGCTGAAATTTGACCTTGAAGAAAATATCGTAATACGACTCGGGCATTTATTAACCCCTCAAGGGTATGCTGAGTCACAATTCTGCCGCTCAAGGGATTCAATTTGACATTTTTCTTCGACTACCGAAGAGCTATGAATATTAATACCATTGCGTTAAAAAAATCTTTAAACATTATTTTTCGTTTATCCATATGCTGGGACATCGAATTGCCGATCCGAGGATCGTCCAAGCTTTTATTGTCATCAAAAACAAAACGAATTAACGAGCGAAAAGAAAATATGTGACACTGGTGTGTATTCGCGTATCTATAGCTGATCAAGGCCCCGTACGTAAAGCTGTACAGCATTCTGAAGACCTCGAGTGCATCAGCCGATTCTGAACAGATCCAGGACTCCGAGGTACCCTATTTAAACACAAAAAAATGTCAATTTTAAATGGGGCATTTGCATCAGTGTACACAACGTATTAATTAATACTCACTAGCGACACACTAATGTAAGGCGGATGTACTATTAATCGTTCCTTGTCCCGCAATTCAATCGTTTTACTTGAAATCAAACATAACATAGAAAGACACACTGGCTCAATGTTGCTCCACTGTATGTTGCCCCTTGTCCTTCGTGTATGTGTTCAATTCATACGAAACTACACAATATTTATTACATAACATATGATTGAGATTTAGATTACAACAATGTAAACAGGAGAAAACATATAAACAGCGAACATCGTCGAAAATTTTCATTAGGAAAAGAATGCATGCATGGCAATCGCAGTTGGTAGTTGAATTAAATTGGTAAATTAATTTGAGTTCCTTACAATAGATGTGTCCTGAATAAAACGTGGTATTAATAGCATGATCTAGAGAGGAAATTCGGTATTCAGAAGTAGATGACGAGGAAGATGCATGAAACATTCCACAAAGACACAAATTCATCACAAGTTGTAACGTATTGCACGAAATAGCGATGAGTTTCTTAGCTGTTGAAAAAAAGAAAATGAAGATATTTGTTTTACTTTATTATTTATTTCCATTTGCGTTTCATATCCACAAGAAATTAATCGTTGGAGTATACAAATTTTGGTTAGGTAGTGAGATTTTGCTAAGTATAAAGTCGTTAACTGGAAAGCGAATATATTTTTATGTGAATGCTTGTATATCGATCGTTGATCAATCGTGCCAACGAGCCAGAGTTAAGGTATAGCAGAACCCCAGAAAAAGAAGTGACGCACAAAAATTTGACATAATTGATTTCTCGGCTAAGGAAATCAAATACAATTCCAAGTACCTTACAAAGATATTGATTGTTTAATTTTTTTTTTTTTTTTTTTTTTTTTTTTTTTCTTTTCTTCAAATCTTATATATTATTTCTTAGCCTATTCGCTCTACGTATCCTGTCTACTTTTCCATGTACTCTTTTTCGATCCGGCATTTCATATGAAAGCTATCGTGGATTCGCATATTTCAATTACCTAGTCCCCTTTGAAGGGTGCTAGCCGTAGCTCGGTTTGGCTCTCCCCCTGTCTGTTGCCGCTCCAGATATGAATTCTTAATCGTTATAGTTTTATTTATTTTCTGGTTGCTCCGTTGTTCCAGATATGTTTCGTACTCACCTCCACTTTATCACAAACTCTATGCTTCCATTCCATGTAATACTTTTTCCCAACTTTCCCAATATCACTAGCCCTCAGTCTCGTCCACTTCTTCATTATTAGTCGGCTGATGTGCTAATTTTCACAATATTTTTTCCATCGCTATTCTCTCTCCACTATTCTCCTATAAAAGCAATAGTATGCCGACCTACTATTACAATTTTTAAACGTACAAGTTTTCGAATATATCATTTTCTAAATTTACGTAATTCATATCTCTGAACTTAAAGATTATAAGTATCATCGCCACAGAACCTTTACTGTGACATAACATTGACTACAGTTTCTGAAGAAAGGAACTTCAACTCCGCTTTCCGGATAACCCGACCTTGTGTAATCGGAGTTCTACCGTATAGCATGATTTTCCACGAGTTTCGGTAGCGTCGAAATGCATTACTCGTGCGAGATACGTGACTAAGCACATATGGAAAAGCCACGCAGAGAGGCTCGCGTCGAGCTTCGACGATGCATTCGTGGTGGAATATTTAATAGATGAAGACGATTCGACTCAAGTGTGGTAAACGTCCTGGCGTAGCTCTTAGGTCGGAGAAGTCGACCGGCAATCGGACAGAATTTCCAATTGTTCCTTGTATATTCCACTTTTTTCGGGTTATGGCATACGGTAGGTAACCGTAGCAACGTTAAATGGCACAGGTTTTCAGATTAAAAATCGATCGGTTAAACACATTTATTCAGCATTTATTCAACATACTCGACGATGGACAAACATAATACTCACATTTCTGTATACAGGGCATTCTCCCTGCAAATTTTCACATTTTTACCCTGATACACTCTAATTATTTTGTCAATAATTTCTTCGAACAATAAGGTTGAAAACGAACCGGCACGTATTTTTTAATTTAAGCTTGCGATCAATGTTTTTGCAGTGTGATTTTCATTTATAAACGTTAATTTTTCAGTAACTTTTCGGCACTTTTTAAAACGATAATATATTCAATTCATTCAGTTTGAAATGAATAGCATGATCCATTTTGTAACGATTGAATTGACTGTTGTTGCGTTACATAGATATTAAAGATAAAAAAATAGTTATTTTAAAGTTGTGCATATGGTATATCTTGAAAAAAAATTCATTTAAAATTCTAATGTAATTTTTGGCAATTTTAAGATCTGACGCAGTATAGCAAGATTTTTTTCTGGATGTTATAGCAAACTAAAGTTTCTAAATTCGGTATTAAGTGGTCTAAAACTTTTTAAAAGTAACGCGTTATCGTTACCGTTAACTGTTAGCAGTGTGGACAAAAATTGCAAAAATTCAAGGCTATACAAGGCTCATGCAAAGTTTCAGCAACATACGGACATTTTCTAAAAACATGATCTCTCGGCGTTCTGGTACATTTAAGTACTCTGGTATTAAAGTCTCAAAAGCACTTTTTTCCACGAAATTAAAACCTCCTTTACGAGAAAGCCTAAACTTCCGTCGCGACTTTTGTTTTATAGTGGTAAATTTGGTAAAACATGAACGGCTGTTTAAATTTTACAAGAAAAAAGATTTTACAGAATTTTGCATTCTGTCGCCATAAAAACTGGGAAAAAACATAAGATCGTTTAATGATATGACTATTGGAAATCCATATTAAACAGCAGGACCTGCCATTGTCAAGTTACATGGAAGTTAAACATTCTATCCTTGAACAACATCCGCCGGATAACAGTGCAGATAAATCTGTAAATCATCCGCATAAAAGCTATAAGGACACTCAGACAAAATCTCGCCAAATTGATGCAAAGAAAATGGTGAAGAATGAAAAATAATGGTCAAGTACACAGACTTGTGGGACCCCTGAACTTAAAGACCCTCGCATAGACTTATGCCCTCCACGACTATATACGGTCTGGTTCCTCGCGAAGAGGTAAGCACGAAACCAATCCACCGCGCTTAAGGAAAAATGGAGGCTTACCAGATTTTGAAAAAGCAAGTCGTGGGGCACACAATCAAAAACATTTGAGAAACCAAAGAGGAAGAGTATCGTCACCGTACACCTGTCAATAGCTCAGTGATACTACCTAAAATTAGACTGGTATAGTTACTGCAGACCATGCTCATCTAAATAACGCCCCATCTAGTCATTCCCACCGCACGTTTCAGCATTTTGGATAAATTGTTAAGAAAGAGAAAGAGAGAGAGGGAGAGAGGGAGAGTTACGCGCGCCTGGTATTATTCGTTGGTTTTAGCCATTTATGTTAGCTATGAAATATTGAAAAGCTTAATATTTCATACTTATACTAGTATCGTACGGGTACGATACTAGTATAAGCATAAAATAAAATATTAAGCTTTTCAATATTTCATAGCTAACATAAATGGCTAAAACCAACGAATAATACCAGGCGCGCGTAACTCTCTCTCTCTCTCTCTCTCTCTCTCTCTCTCTCTCTCTCTCTCTCTCTCTCTTTCTTAACAATTTAAACCCGGCTTCGCCCAGGTTTATTTTTAGTATCGTTACCTTAAATAAAACCAATTTTATTTTTAATGACTTGACTGTTTACTGCTTCACTAAAATGTGAATTGCATTTGAAAATTCATGTCAAACAAGAACAGACATTTCCGTTCACCGTATCATAGTAACCTTTTCTTTTTTTAAAAAGCGCAAGCTATATCTACTACGAAGAATAACTTTGCTTTTTTAAAAATTAAAATTAAACGTCAAAATTCAATAATACTCTTAGAAAATTCAAATGTCCGTAACTCATTAAGGACTCAACTTGAAGAGCTGGAAATAGTTGCGTTGACCTAGAAATCAGGAGACCTATCCAAAATGTCCAAGATCACTTTCCTAGCACGCTCCGTCTAGGAGGAGTGTAAGGGACGGAAATCCACACTTTAAGAATTATAGCATAGATTTTACTTTAATTAAAATAATTATAATCCGGAAAAAAAGAAATGTATGAAGAACGATCCGAAAAAAATGCGGGGCGCTTGAACCGGGATTCGGGACCTTCCACCCTTGCCGGTCGACTGCTCCGACGAAGCACTGAGCTGCACCAGGCCGCTTACCACATTTACTCTTCGAATCGTCCTTGTATTAGGTCTGGGAAAAGGTTCGTGGCGTTTTTTTAGTAAAATTCAACTGGTTTTCTTATAGTGTGAAAATGAATTTATTTAAACTAAATATGCTCCATTATTGTCAACAATGTTTCGCCAT
The DNA here is from genome assembly GCA_963942595.1 of Cylloceria caligata. Lineage (NCBI taxonomy): Eukaryota > Metazoa > Arthropoda > Insecta > Hymenoptera > Ichneumonidae > Cylloceria > Cylloceria caligata. Next base: position 85,908,212 of record OZ012704.1, on the reverse strand, counting down.
TTTTTGGGTAGAGCCATGATGCCATCGGTGAAGAACTTCTGTGGTTTCTAGTTGGAAAACTGAATCAAGTGGTGTTCATAGACTTCTTTTGAAAGCAGCTAAATTCCATTGAGAGAGTTCTGGAGAGATCGGAATAAGTGATAGTCAGACGGTGTTATGTCTGGACTATACGGTGGATGCATCAAAACTTTCCAACCAAGCTCTCGCAATTTTTGACGGGTCATCAAAGAAGTGTGTGGTCGGGCGTTGTCATGATGGAAGACAACACCTTTCCTATTAATCAATTCGGGCCGTTTTCTTTCAATTGCTTGGCGTAATCTCTCTAGTTGTCCACAGTAGAGTTGAGAATCAATCGTCTGACCAACTGGAAGTATCTCATGGTGGACGATTCCCTTCCAGTCCCACCACACACACAGCATCACCTTTTTCGCCGTCAATCCTGGCTTCGCGAACGCTTTTGACGGCTTACCATCCCTTGTCCACGATCTTTGACGCTTCCGATTGTCTTACGTGATCCATTTTTCATCACCGGTAACATCGCAGATGTTAATTCGGTCTATCATGTTTTTCGTGCTCAACTCATGAGGAACCCATACATCGAGCTTCTTTTTGTAGCCAGCTTTGTGTCAATGGTTCAAAACAGTTTTGTGGTCAATGCCTAGCTCCATACCAATATCAACACTTTTCAAGAATTTCATCAGCTTTTTCAGTGATTGGACGATCAGAGCATAACTCATCTTTCACATCAAAATTACCAGAACGAAAGCGAGCGAATCATTTCCGCGCAGAAGATTTTGATTGAGTACCTTCACCGTACACAGCACAAATTTTTTTACAAGCCTGCGCAGCGTTCTTCCCTTTGTCGTAATAATATTGCAAAATATAGCGCAATTTTTCATTACTTTTCTCCATTTTCAAACGCAAACAACTATCCAACCACTGCACCAATTTCGATGTTTATACACTCAAAGTAACGCTCCAAGTGTCATCTTTCCAATGAGCGTTTAGTGGTGTCGCTGCGATCTCTGTTTCCTGACTTATTTGCAATTGATGCCATTTATCGGGAAAAACGCCACGAACTTTTTCCCAGACCCAATATATACAAGGAAATACACCCTGACCGAGTCGACGATGAAATATGTCGTCCATTCGATAGAATTGAATTCGTGCAACTATATTGAGAAAGATCAACATAGCGACTTCCTTCGTACAATTAATCTCTCTCTTTTTATCTTCAAGATTGCAAGATACCTAGATGAAAATTTATCGCAAGCTGAATAGAAATACGAAATACGCCTTATGTTTCATAGAAATGTTTTGCTGCTTACTCGTAGGCTGAGAGGACTTGCGCGTAATGTAATTTTCGAAATTTTGATCCCACCTATTTCTCACTTGAATTAAAATACAAAAATGAAAAAAAAATAAGTCTGCTTTCCGTAGACTACATATAGTTGGTTTCTCTAAATTTTATCCTTTCTACACACTTGCATCGCGAATTCTCACGTGGGCTGAACAAAGGATCTGCGAATGATGTTATGGACGGGACGGTTGTATGTCCTCAAGGGTCGTCGATACTTTCGCGATGGGCTATACGACATACGTGTACGAAGTCGTTGTCGTCGCTTTCACAAATCGAACCGAGGTCAAGCGAGTCTCGTGATCTTTTGGCACAACACACAACTACGACGAGATACGAGCAAGAAAGGACTCTCGATGCCGAGTCGTCTGTGGAATGGTAGGGAGTCGCTCGCTCAGTCTACCGTCGACGCACGCCGAGTTGGTGCGCTGCTCGACAACCGAGATCCGTACAGGCACTTACTTGGTCCCTTCGTGAATAAATAATGTCATCGGCGGGTAAATTTGCTTCCACCTCAGTCATTTTTAGCGCATTCAACGGAACGGATTTTCTTGACTGTGACTAATATCTACCGAAAATATATCAACAGTGACTTGAACCGTTAATATGCTATCGGAGCATCTCCAGTGCTATTTAGATGACAATTTCATTTTTTTCTAATATTACATTTCCATTTTTTTATGTCCGTTTATTGGATTTAATATTAATTAACAAGATGACCGCGGCAGACGCTTTCTCGATTCTGAACTATGTGTTTCAACATTCGTCGAGGATGTTATCGGTAAGGATGAGTGAGAATTTGAGATGATTCAACGTATCGGAAGTGACACGATAAACAGCGCGCGAGTATCAGTCCCGCCGCGCTCCCTCAATTATACATTGGGATTAAAACAATCTCACATTGAATGCCATCGCTTTTATCGATTGATCGATCAGTGCCAAGATTAACATCTGCTGTCATAATTATTTAATGAAAACTATGCAGCCGCATTATATTTTAACTTTACCTGAATTTCGATTTAATCGGAATTTTTACATTTTTGTTTTGCTTTAATTTCCATTATTTCGACATCATATTTGCATGGATTTATAATAAATTTTTCTCTAAATTTCAACCTGCAAAAGCTCTATTTAATTCACAATTATCTGATTAAACGAAGCATAAAAATATATCAGCAAAACATTTTGTTAATATTCATATTCTATCATTTTCGGACTGGATCCTTGTATTTATTTCGACTGCAATTTTTTTGCTTTCGGTCGTGTAAATTACAAAGAAAACAAAAAAAAATTATAATACACGAGCTGGCATTTTCTCTTCAGCGAAAGAACGAAAAGGAATTCTCGTGAAACATAGCAGCGATTAGCTGCTTACGATACACGATCATCCGAGTCTCGAGATAATGTGAATTACCGATTAATGGGAGCGTCGTGGGTTAACGTTTGTGACGAGCGGTGAGAGACGAAAACTCGCGACTCGAGTATAAAATACACACCGTCGTTGTATGGATAAATCGGTTGTAGGGCAGGTTGATAAACTAACGAAAAAGTTTGAGTTTCGACAGCGGTTCACCTTTGAACATCCGCCTCAACGTCCCGTTATTGCGTGAACCATGCATACACATAATATTCTTTGCATGTAATTTACTTGTCAGACGCTCGGGCCATTTGTCGAAGTGTTGCACAGAATGATAATACATATTTCGTTACGTTGATGCGCTGATGATAAGGCAATCGAAAATATATATTCGAAACAAGAATTGTTCAACATTATCGCTTCTTTCTCCCATCGTACTCGATAAGGAAAACGGCAAATCGTTAATTTTTTTTACATTTATCTTTCCGTATAATTATAAGAATAGAGAAACCGTGTGTGGGCACGCACGCATGTGGAACATAAGTCGAAGAGTCAAGACAAGCTTGAGCGATAACAGAGCCGGCTATCAGCGTTGAAAAAATAAAAGTGAAAGTACAAAAAACGTATTTAACCTTCTACTGGGATAAAAATATAAGTTCGAATATATTATTTTATAATAATATTAAAAATAGTCAATTAAATAAAAAATAATAATGATCATTCATCGATAGAGTTGGACTGATGAATAGAGAAAGAAAAGAGTGAAAAACATATATGACAGCGCGGGATGGCAGCAGCAATGCGACCAGAAACAAATGGGTGGCGGGATACCTCCCTGGTTATATTTATTTATATATAGCGGGTATTATTTTTATTATTGGGCGGTGGGACCGTGAGGGTAAAAGGGGAGGTGAGAACGAGGTCGTCTCGATCTCGGAATTGCCTTGTGCGCAACAACGGTTGACCTCAGAACCACGAGAAACCTATGTATGTCGCACGTATAAATGTGCATGGTAGCTTCTGGTGAGTGCGTGCGTGCGTGCGTGCGTGCGTGCGTGCGTGCGTGCGTGCGTGAGTGCGTGCGTGCGTGAGTGCGTGCGTGCGTGCGGGAGTGCGTGCGTGCGGGAGTGCGTACATACGTACGTGCGTACGTGCGCGAATGCCTGCCTGCCTGCCCGCCTGCCTGCTAGCCAATCGAGCGGTACAACTTTACGTAGCGTAATCATAGAACCGTAGAAACTTTAATAACTTTGCCAGGCAAGTCAATTAGTCAGCTTGCAGCAAAATAACAAAGGCAGTTAGGTAACAAAGAGTCTGACTGAAAGATTAAGGTAATCCTTTCGCAGCACCTAGTCAAAGAAACAGTCCATCGTGAGATAATTGGAAATAAAGATATTGCAACATACCGATAATTATGACAATATGAAATATCATATTATATCATAAAATATCAGTTTATTCCCATGAATTAATCATATCGAACTATTTACTCATTTTTTAAATATTAAAACAGTAGTGCAGTTGGACTCGATTTTTTCATCCGTGTCGTTATTTCGATGACGTACGTATGACAAAAACCAGGTCCGATTGAACTTATTTGCCTTCATGTATCGGAGAAAAATATTCGGTAATCGCTTCTTTTTGAGATATCTACGAAATCTGGAAACGTCAGGGAAAGTTCGAAAATATTTATTATTTATGCATGTAATCGCAAAGTACATGTATATTATTCGTTGAAAGACCGACCATTTATATTTTTCTATAATGAACATCGTCGAAATTCTTGAGTTTTAGCATAACGTGTTTCTTACGAAGCGCCGGTAACCTCTCGTTCATTGTCGTATACATGCTGGACCTTATCGCTCTATTTGAACCGTATTACAAATTCAGGTGACCATCCAATACTCATTCTCATGAAAGGACTACTTTGAAAAGTCAATTTCATATTTAAGGAATGTGGAGCACTAGAGCATCTCAAGAGTATTTCAACGATATTCCAATTCCAATTTCAAGGATTCCATCAGGAATACTAGCAGGAAATGTAAAGGGTGATTTTTTAAGAGCTTGAGAACTTTTTTTTAAAAAAAAACGCATAAAATTTGCAAAATCTCATCGGTTCTTTATTTGAAACGTTAGATTGGTCCATGACATTTACTTTTTGAAGATAATTTCATTTAAATGTTGACCGCGGCTGCGTCTTAGGTGGTCCATTCGGAAAGTCCAATTTTGGGCAACTTTTTCGAGCATTTCGGCCGGAATAGCCCGAATTTCTTCGGAAATGTTGTCTTCCAAAACTGGAATAGTTGCTGGCTTATTTCTGTAGACTTTAGACTTGACGTAGCCCCACAAAAAATAGTCTAAAGGCGTCAAATCGCATGATCTTGGTGGCCAACTTACCGGGCCATTTCTTGAGATGAATTGTTCTCCGAAGTTTTCGCTCAAAATGGCCATAGAATCGCGAGCTGTGTGGCATGTAGCGCCATCTTGTTGAAACCACATGTCAACTAAGTTCAGTTCTTCCATTTTTGGCAACAAAAAGTTTGTTAGCATCGAACGATAGCGATCGCCATTCACCGTAACGTTGCGTCCAACAGCATCTTTGAAAAAATACGGTCCAATGATTCCACCAGCGTACAAACCACACCAAACAGTGCATTTTTCGGGATGCATGGGCAGTTCTTGAACGGCTTCTGGTTGCTCTTCACTCCAAATGCGGCAATTTTGCCTATTTACGTAGCCATTCAACCAGAAATGAGCCTCATCGCTGAACAAAATTTGTGGATAAAAAAGCGGATTTTCTGCCAACTTTTCTAGGGCCCATTCACTGAAAATTCGACGTTGTGGCAGATCGTTCGGCTTCAGTTGTTGCAGGAGCTGTATTTTATACGGTTTTACACCAAGATCTTTGCGTAAAATCTTCCATGTCGTCGAATAACACAAACCCAATTGCTGCGAACGGCGACGAATCGACATTTCACGGTCTTCAGCAACACTCTCAGAAACAGACGCAATATTCTCTTCTGTACGCACTGTACGCATTCGTGTGGTTGGTTTAATGTCCAATAAAGTAAACTGAGTGCGAAACTTGGTCACAATCGCATTAATTGTTTGCTCACTTGGTCGATTATGTAGACCATAAATCGGACGTAAATCGCGAAACACTTTTCGAACCGAACACTGATTTTTGTAATAAAATTCAATTATTTGCAAGCGTTGCTCGTTAGTAAGTCTATTCATTATGAAATGTCAAAGCATACTGAGCATCTTTCTCTTTGACACCTTGTCTGAAATCCCGCGTGATCTGTCAAATACTAATGCATGAAAATCCTAACCTCAAAAAAATCACCCTTTACATTCGAATCATAAAGCAATTCACCGTCTAGATTTTCGAGCTATAATTCGCCAGGAAATTCAAATGTTATGCAAGAAACATTTCGATACTAATAAAAAATTATCATTAATAAGATTGTCAACATTTCAGTTGACTTTATTCAGTTCATTGTCATTTTTGGGGAATTAAAAATATGTTCAGAAATCGTAATCTGCGGAAACTTTGAATAGTTGTCGGCACCTGGGCAAATGAAACGATTAATATTATCGTTTTCATTATAGACGATACACTCAGCAGCGAGTGAATAAATTATTCGAAGGCGTATTGTGTTCAAGCTACGGACAATAGCATAATAATCAACAATCTCTGACCGTGTTTAATGTATTCTCAGCAACAAAGAACAGGACATTGTATTTTTTATGGGTATCTTCGACAACATTTATTAGAGGATGTTTTCATCTTGTAGGTTTTTAAACAACAAATAATAATAAGGCTAATTGGTATATGTTGAGTCGTCAGTCTTAAGTTTTATTTATTTTAATGAAGCGTTGTTGATCGTTTAAAAATGTAGCTGAGAAGTTGAAAAATTGCGCTCTTAAACATAGGATACATCAACAATTTGTTGGATGACAAGCGTCGCTTCGGCGCTCCAACTCCACGGTTATTCGGTCCGGAGAGTATACAAAGACGCTTGGTCACGATTCTCCGACTTACCTGTAATATGGCGCGAATAAAAAATTGAATAAAAATTCACTGGTAAAATGACACTGTAAATTGACAGAATATGAAAAACATAATATATCTTAGAAGCGTAATTACATGCACCCACATAATAAATTAATAAATTCTTTCTCTGATCAGTTTTTGCCTTCTCAACTAAGAAAATCCTTCACAGCAGCAAAGAACTCGTTTCCTACGTTCGTGGCGTACAGAAATATATCAAACTCGTTTTAATGAAAATTGAGTACATTACTGCTTGGTACGCGAAGGAATATAAATAAAATCGGTTGCTCGCCTTCGATTCGCTTATTCTCGTTTTGAGATCAACGTACTGTAACCGTGACCAGTCAATAACAACCGCGAGCTCTCTTTTTTTTTCTTTCTGGATCACATTCCGTTCAAGATCCTGAATCGTAAATCACACTTCTCCACTTCTTACACGTTTCTTGAAAATATAACGCAGGTGTATTATTAGGTATATCAAGGCATATGCTAATCTGCCGAAAAGGCTGTAGAATTATCACGTAATACAGTTGCCGAGTTGTGTCAATCACCATAAACAGTCCGGAGATATGCAAACTTGCATTTCCAAATCATACATAAAAATATTATATATCATTTACACTCGTGAAATTAACAAATGCCAACAATTAATTTTTGTAGTAAAAAATTTTTTTATTAGTAATAAGAATCCAGGATATAATGAATGTTAATTATTAAAAAGCTATTACAATGATATTGCATGTTCCGGTACAAAATTTCGGCGTTCTGATACCGATGGTAAATGTTCCGTGGCCGAAAACGTAAATTGGTAGAGTTGTATTATGTTATTAGCGATGTTCCCGGGGAGACCTCAATTATGATAGAGTTATTTCGTGGCAGAAATATTTATTTTCCGCATCTGGAAGAGTCGAAGATGTTTCTCGAAATTGAATCGCGAAAGAGATGTTTTTTAGTAGAAAAATGAATGGGAGAGTTGTAAATGTGCCAAATTAACTAGTACTTATAGACTATCGATCTCCATCGACGATAATTTAGCGCATTCCAAGTTTCGAGGCTAACTCGATAACTTTCCTACTCTCATAGAAATGTAATTTAAAAAATGTTATCTCGGTCGACGTTTGATTGAAATTTATATCAACGTCACGGTCTCCCGTTGCTTTTCATACACCATACTTAACAGGATTATTCTTTTAACTTTTCTATTTAACTCGACGTCAAGTAGTTGCTGCGTTTGCTGATAAATTAACATTAACATCTTACAAACAGAGAGAGAGAGAGAGAGAGAGAGAGAGAGAGAGAGAGGCGCCACTTCGTTCACAAATTTCAGTGGTAAGCGACGATAAATCGAATATAAAAGTATTAGAAGAAAACCTGTAATCTCAGAGGAATATAGGTAATAGACTCTCTGAAGCAGTGGCTGCTTGCGGAAGAGGTATTTTGAGTGCAGGGCCAACCGGCCATACACATCAACTCGTCGTCGCGCGTTACGACCTCGCGTCCTAGCGATCTGTAACAAAACGTTAAATCGATATCACTGTTGGATCATGCTACTGAACGTAAATGGATTGTCCACGATCGAAGAACAGTCCACAAAAATCAACTAATATAGAGGAAAAAACATTTTATTCGTACGAAACAGCTAGATTAATTAAATATATACTGAATCGAAAAAATGTGACTTCACGAGTATAGTGTAATTTTTATTGTACTTGAATTTCTGTAATTGGTTAAGACGTAGTAAAATTTGGACAATTTCATCTGACATCGAAAATGGTAAATTCGATGGACTCTGGTGCTACAAAAAGTTTTCTTCGAAAGTAAATTAATTATAAAATTGAAGTATAGTTTCCTTTTTGATGATCGTCAAGCAAACAGTTGTGTGGCCAAAGGAATTGTGAAATCTTGATACTCTGTTTTGAAATCGCTCCCCTCGTAGGTATACTATGTAATAATCTAGGTAGGAGTGAAAAAATACCCTGAAAATTGAAATGTTCACATTGCTTCCTCGTCATTTTCTATTACTCATGCTTCCTCTATGAAAAAACATATTTTTTAATTTTTGACTTGCTCTTAGAGAAAGAATTGCGAATAAAAGACACACGCACACACAAATGTTCAACTCGATAACGCAAGATTTGTTCGACGCGAAAACTTTTAGTACCATTTCTTAAGAATCAAAAAATGAAAAATCACATAAAACTTGAATGGTTCGACAGATTTGTTTCGAATTCAATATCCATGATCGGTCGGTAATTGTCTAGTTGTGTACAATTTTTAGCCCGATATTTCAAATCTCGTAAGAGGTAGCGAGGGCGCAGATATTTTTGTAAAAATTCGAAACCCCGCAAAATATCAACGATTACAAAGATTATGCCAAAAATTAGATTATATAATAAAGTTTGACCTCTCCACATGCGTGATAAATTTCTTGATATCCGAAGCTATTTTCAAATATTGAAGGTTTAAATGAGATATCCACACATTACGTAAAAATTTCGAAAAAACTTTTTTACTAAAATTAAGCTTCCTTTATGAAGAAGCAAACGAAAGAAAGGTGTAATAATTCATGTTCATTTTATGGAAATAGTACCCAATAGTAGCCATTTCGGCTGGAATGACATGTATTTTAATTACTTTTGTTTGTGAACCATCCCGCGGTATATCGACGGTTAACAGCTCGACGAGGTAACTTTCGAGTCGGCGTTACCTCCCACGAACAACGTTTTATTTTTTTTTAAATTTCTATAAGTTGACAACATGCCTATCGCACCTCAACTAAATCCGACTATAATGGTTTGTTACACATAAATTGTTAACAAATAAATAAATAAATAAAGCCAACAGATGGAAACGGAGACGGACCATTTCGGCACGTGCGTTTCAAGATTTAAGATTTCGATCTTAGATAAATTGTCCGTTGAAGGAGCTTTGAAAGACCAAACCATCTTCTCGATTATGGTTACTGATTAGAATTCTTTAATATATGAAGATAAATGTAGATGAATGAATAAACAATTTATGCAGACCAGAATTATTTTTCCATGAATAATGCAGCTATTAAACTCTCCACGTAATTATTTCTTGCTAAATTCCTTCAGCAGTCTCTTACCGGGTCAATGCTCGACTCAGTTGATTCTCGATCGTAGATCCTCGTTGCAGCACAAAAGAATACGCCTGAGTTTCATCGATAGAGAACAGAACGAACATAACGTATACAACACGAATACACTCGATGCATCTAGCGAATAATGTGCTATGGTTGTGTTTAGATTTAGATACGAATTAGAAATATGTTCAATGTCCAAGCATCCTCGCGTAACCTCGTTTAATGTCATTGTAAACACAATTTATGGGCTCCTCCTCGTATCGCACCGCAATGTTACTCGCGTAACATGTACCAGCATTCATTGAGCACTACGTAGTCGTAGGTTATCAGTGTAACGACCAAAGAAAAAGCAACGAGTTTGCAACAACACCTCGAGGATTATATGTATACTAAATTAAACAGTCAATATTGCTCAAGTCACACGACAAAAATTTTATTTCAATTCTTTTCTGTAAGAATTCAATTTCCCTCGATTTCGCATATTTTTCTTTGCTCGTTCATGGCCTGTCGACACATCCAAAAAATTTCATAGCCATCCAGAAGTGTAAAAATATTATAATATTGACAAATAATTGATTAAACTATTCTTGTAAATTGTTAGACTTCTCGGTTGGCTATGCCATGCACCTTAATGTGTCCATGTAGAGTAGACTCGTACAAAGATTCAGCAATATTGAAGAAGCATTATTTTAAGTTAACCCAAATAATCTCGTTTTTTCATCTTCAGGTACTGTCTATGAGCGAGGAATTCAGGCGAGCGCTATACGCCAACAGTGCGATATCCCTTGACGCGGATGTCATAGTTCCTCCTGATTTAGTCGGGACGACAGAAATTTTAAGCGACGATCACAGAGAACATCTCTGTCGTCATCTACCAGCGAGGGCTGAGGGCTATCTGTGGACCCTTATTTTCAGCACCAGCCAGCATGGCTTCAGTCTCAACAGCATGTTTCGGAAAATGGCCAAAATCGAAAGCCCCATTCTTCTCGTCATTGAAGACACGGAAGGAAACGTACGCAACTCCTTCCATGTTATCCATATTATTTACTTTCAATTATTTCAAATTGCATTCAATCGAAATTTTTATAAATTGACCTGCGCCTTATTCGATTTATAGGTATTCGGTGCCCTGACCTCGTGTTCACTCCGCGTGAGCGATCATTTCTACGGAACGGGCGAGTCACTTCTCTTTAGGTTCACACCGAGGTTTCAAGCGTTCAACTGGACAGGTGAAAATCAGTACTTCATCAAGGGAAACAACGAAAGTCTGTCGATCGGGGCTGGAGAGTGAGTATACCTTTATTTTATTCGCCGGGACTCTTACTAAATATTCTAAAGAGCTTTTTTATTTATTTATTTTATCATTGATAGGCTCAAATATCAATAGAACAATATTGTCTGCATTACAGTGGAAAATTCGGCCTATGGCTAGACGGAGATCTCTACCAAGGTAGGACACAGTCGTGCAGTACATACGGGAACGAGCCCCTGGCACCGCACGAGGATTTCGTCGTTAAGACACTCGAGTGTTGGGCATTCATATAGGACACGGCCACGTGCTGGAAAGCCACGACCACATCGACGCCCCCGCGGACACCGCAGTCCAATCTTACCGAAACTTAGGATTCGCACGGTGGACAAAACACACAATCGAAAGAACTACAACAATACCCCCCCCCCCCCGTGCCAGGAGAGATCAGCGGAAGACTAATACTGACATTGAGGAAATGAGAAGGAACCCCTTCACGGTGGAGATTACCCAAGCCGCGAGAGCGCTAACTAAGAAAAATAAACAAAAATCAGATTGCTACACTGATATTATGGTAGCTCGACGCTCCTCTCGATTCGAGTTACGGGAAAACTCGCGGCGTAATTGAGTAGTCGCGCAAGCAAAGAAAGAAAAATGGAAAGGGTAAAAATAAATAATAATGGGTAGCGAAGGAAAAACCGCATGCTTGGAAAAAGGAAATTTTCGTGAAATGCCATTACTTACGTCAACGCAATGGCCGCGTGTCCCTTGACTTGCAATTGACTCTGTTACAATCCCACACGTTATATACTTTATACTTTTTATTTAACACCATATTTATTTTACTATTCTAAGTTTATATTTAAGCTAATGGATATATTTTGCGCTCATCGATATTCTTGTGACACGATGAACCTATTATTATGATAATTATTGATTATGAATTATGATTATACTTTTTTTGCGCGGTCGTTTTTAAAAACACTCGATTATTCGCTTTGTATTCGGTATCGACGAATGTCGATCCTGTGGCGGAAAAAAAGGTAAATCCGTGCGATCGAAGCATTTTTTTTAATGTCGATAATGTTACTGTCAATAGAAGTAACCGTAAGGTCGATATGAAGGTGATGAAAACGATAACATAACACTGAAATGCAGTCGACAAACGTTAAAAAAACAACAGTAAACCAACCACCACGAAACAACGTCACCGCCACACGCCGCTGATGAAAAAGCGAAAATCAAACAATGCCTCGAAACCGCTGAGACAACTAACCGTTTCTTGATGTGTAGATAATTGTAGATAGTAAATGTAAATATATATATTACGATCGTGTTACAAAGAGAAAAAGAAGAAAAAAAAAAACAATTACTAATTTTAACACTGTAATGAGATGAAAACTTTGCTGCAACTAAAATCTCAGACACGCGTATAGTTTCGCTACATATATACTGTGACATATATATTAATTTGTTGAAAGGAGAAAGTCGGTGAGCCAAGTTCGAGCGGTATTTAGGATCTGAAAATAACTTGGGCTTTATTAATCGTTCGAGCCATTCTGATAAACAAGAAACAGGTATATCGAAAATGCGAGAAGAAATCCGTTAATCCGATTGCGGACAATGGGGACAAAGTGTAGTTTTCCAATTACTCGGTTGAAAATAAGGCTCTTAGTCACAATTTTGTAATTAATAATTTAATTTGACACTGCGTGCCAGGATAACGTACAATCTACGATTTAACTGATATCTTGGCTAATAGTGTTAAATTTGCAAGTTAATTTTTTATATGGGGTAATTGGAACGGGAAAAGCACTTTGTTCGTCACTACCCGATTGACTACTCGAAATCTCCTGTATATGACACACAAATGTAGCGAATGGAGCGTTTTGACGAGCTGAGTATACAACCAACACGAGGAGAAAGAGATCGATATCTTGGAATCTTGAGATGGATATCTTTGATATCTTGACTCGGTCGGGGCATGACAGTACAGAAAAGGAAATGAGAAAGAAAGAAAGATTCATCGTCAGTTATTTTTAGGCCTGCCAGGCTCACCTTGTACAACACGCTGCGGACGAATGTATCTGTCGATGCGTATAACTACAATATTACAACTTGATAAGCTATATATACTATACATGTATATAAATACGAAACGATGATGGGAGCTTCATTCGCATGCACATATACATGCAGACACACTATGGAACGAGGTTGAAGACGCGCGGTGTTACTAACAATTTGGTGCTTATCCTCGAGATCGAAACCACGATGATAATAATGACGATTCCGTCGCGACAGTTGGAGCACACCTCGGGATGTATCATACTCATAGTCTCACTCTCTTCATACAAGCGTGTCGCGCTTTCCTTATCCCTGTCGGTTCGTCACTCTTTTAATGAACGGTAAAACTTTAGCGCTTTTATCTGTAAAGAAATTCAGGCAAGCTTCGACGAAGCACAAGATACCGCCGAGGAATAAAGCTATAACCACTGTCGGCTAACTCACTTTTATTCCGACTTGATGATTTGCGTAAAAAAAAAATCAAACAGTCTTTGAAACAGATATTATTTTATTTCCATCACTTTTTTTTCCGTGACCGTGCCTCAAATCTTATAAAAGTAATTCATTATAATATATATATATAATGTGTATGTAGTTACAGGCCTAGCAGCATATGTCGTTTAAAGTCGTACACGATAATGACGATAATGACTTTATCGTTAGCGTGCATATCACCGCTTTCAAGCGAGACTCGTGATTCCGTACTCGTAAAACAAGCTTTGCGAGTTTACAATCGATTTTTTTTTTTTACTATATCTAGTTTAATAATAGAACGAGGGTTTGTACAGGATAGACGATTATTCCAGAAGTCCCCCGAAAGGTCCTTTGAAATAGAAAAAACGAATTAATAACATATCGAAGTCTCTGCGAAACTGGATGAGATGTTTCGACATATTTCTAGATACGAGACTGATAACGATCGAGCGGGGTTGTTTAACGTAACCCACTGTTTTTTCGACACACCTTACACACACACACACGCGCACGCGTGCGTACGAGTTTATCCAATCATTCAAGGGTTGTCATCGTTGAGAGTGAGACGCGCGTTATTAGAATGCAGCTACTGCGTGATATATTACGACGACAAAATGTAGAGCACAAGTCAGCATCAACTGTGTTTTAACGTAGCCGAAAAGGTAGGAAAAATAATAAGAGCACTCTGTAGAGCTTAGACATTTGGATGAATATACCATCTATTAATTAAACGACATAAAAATGTTGACAAAAATTAGTCTTGTCTAGAGTTTATAGATACAGAAGGAAAAAAATGCAAGAAACTAGTTTTCTAGACGTACTCGTACGGATTTCATTGCGATTCGCATTTTATTTCGTATCTTCCGAAAGAAAAATCAATTGCGGTGTCCAATTTTGAGTTTTCATTTTCTATTCCAATCGAGAAAACACGCTAGTGAAGAAAACGTTTTTGCGTACAAAAGACGACGTAGCATCTTCACTTAAAAAAAAAATAAACTCAAAGCACCGGTGTTCCCAAACTATTAGCGTTTCTGTATCGAGATAATGGAGAAACAAGTACCAAAGAATATTGGAAAAAATAAATAAAAAATGTTATGCGCTACTGCCTCATAAATTGACGAGTAGAAATTTTAAATGTGACTTAATATTACGATACTGTGAAAAAAGGACTCGCTAATGGTTTGGCTCGTATAATAAATTAACATGCGGATGGAAAGTAATTTTGCGACGAGTTCGGTTGATTGGGGAAAAAAAAGGAAAGTAGATTCGACGGCTCGCGCGGGGAAAGATACGAAGACGGTTTTGAGAAAAGTTTCATGTCGAATTACCGCGAATATTTTCTGATAAACGCTCACGGTACGGAGAAAAGTTACGGTACGTGAAATAACGAAGCAACGATGAAATCGTGCTAAAATAGAAAATGAAATTCCCAACCCGGTGTTTGGTGAGATGCATTGTTGCGTAGAGTGTATCGCCGCGGTAAAATAAATAAAGGCGCGTTAACGAGTGATACTCGCGTGCAATGACCCATTCACTCGATATCGCTAAATTTAGCGTGGCTCACCCACAACTATACCCGTGTAAATTATAATCTCGTAGTTGCGCTAATTAATCGTGTGTTATAAATAATAAGCAAAAATTGGAGTTAACCAGAGCGACGATGAAGTGGACCTTTCGATCATTGTGTCAATTAGATTGAGACTGACTACATGGATTGATAAACAAGCGTTTCGGTGCATAACTATAACCGCGTCGTCGTTCTCAGTCTTGGTTGCCGTCATCGTCAACCTCGTCTTCATTATGAATCCTCGCGTCTTCGCATGTGCTGTAAAGCTTCTTTTTAGCCAATCCGGAACAAGTACAGGAACAGTAAAATGCTACAATTTTCTTCGTCGTTTTTCCATTTATTATTATTTATATTTCTTTCTCCTATATACCATCTTATTATTTCTCCAGCAATTTACCAAGTATTGGGAGAATTCATCATTCGCTGGAATATTAAAATTGCTATATCAGCGAAAATTGAGAGGACGCATAACAAAAGTTTTACGTACGTATATTTCGCTTCAAACTTCCGATAACCCTTTTATTACGAAAATTCATTAATTTGACATTCACAAAATTAATAATGAATTCAGAATAATTTTTTTATAGATTAATCATTTTGAGATTCGTCTCGTACCTTGGACGCTTCTCTTCATCGTTTAATGCGATAGTTATCGTGAGAAGAAAAAAAAACGGCAAAGAACCGAGACGTCGGATCGCGGATGTAACGGAAAATAATTAGAAACGGATATCGAATGCGACGCTGTGATCGAGAACAGTCGATCCCGAGATGTCATAGACAAGGAAATAGAATGAACAGAACTAAAAGAGGCACCTTGGAAATAAAACAAAAAAATATATCTCTGGACCAATAATAAATTTAACGCTTGTATAAAAAACGAAAAATATATAAATGAATGACATTTTTTAAAAATTTAAGGTCCGTGATCACTATTAATCTTCGGAACCGGATATGTTGGTTATAGACATACATATATACTATAAACGATCGGTGAAGTTTCTGCTCGTCGCGTCGTGATTAAAATCAAGAGCCTGCAACGAATCGTCCTTCCTTTGACGCTATATAAATTATAAACATTGCTTCGTCTGTTGAAAATGAAAAAAATTCTCGTTATAATAACGAGTAAAATTTTTTTGAAAATAGTAATTATCGAAAGAGTTATAAACGTTATTTGGAAAAGTTGGTTATTTGGACATGCTCTTGAATCGCCAATAATTTTTTTTTTATTTCCTCGATATGATAGTTTACACGATTGATATATTTTCTGTCAGATGTATAAATATATCCTAAATACAATTTTACACTTGCAATACACAGCATGATTCGGAATAATTCTTTAAACTCGTTTATCGTCTTGTATACATCTTTCTCACGTTACAACAAATTATAATATCCTAGATAACGTAACGTATTTGATAGAATAATTATTAATTTATATAATTTAATCATTTAAAAAATTATTAAATAACTTTGCCGTGACCTTAGTGAGATGTTGAATAATTATTTCGAACGAGCCTGTACTTGCACATACGCAGAGATGAACGCCTCTCGATAATTTTTCAAATAGACATTCCACGATTATTGAATTTTTATTTTATAATAATCTTTTATTTAAAAAAATACAATACTGACAATTGTATCACTTTTTATTCGATTCTTCATATTGTACCCAAAATGTACTAAATGTTAAATTAATAGACTGGTCTATTTTAGAGAGTCGATCATCTCTGCGTATACACATTCAAGGAAATTCTCTATAATCTGGAGCGCCTTCCCGGAATAACTAAAAAGATTCAAAGTGAATATATGAGAGCTTGTTTTAGTGTCACCTCGTACTAGCTTTATATATATTAATATCTGCTAGGAACCTCAGTCAATAACGCCGAAGCTGATTGTAAGCTCATCGGCCGAATAATGCGTGCGTGCGTGCGTGCGTGCGTGCGTGCGTGATACAGATACATTATTTTATGTGGAAAAGAGACGTGCGGCTTATGCCCAAACCCCCAAACACCCCGATTGATGGATAATGAAACTTAATGTTTCATCAGCTCCAAAGAGTTATTCAGTGCGTGCCGACGGTTGTTGTTAATACCGTATCGTGCGCAATGAAACAAAAATAAAGCTAACAAAAAAACTGTAAAGCATGTATACATTTAGATTGTTGAGAAGAAAGATGAAGGTAATACTAGGCCATAGTGTATTCGCTTTGTAAATTGAGATATTAGAATACTTGAGAGAAAGAGGGAAAAATAATGTTATGATAATAAAAGTGGGAATACGAAGATCGCGATTATGATTTTGCGCGCAACACACGAATGACACGTGATGCAATTTTCCGTGTATAGAGGCAAATATGTGTGTATGTAGAGCAGTGTATGTAAACACGTGCATACTTTCGAGCGGAATATACACTGGACACAGAATTATATACACCACCGACGTATACACGCACCAAGTGTATTCAATAAAATACCAACCATGTGTGAACATTTCCTCTTCGTGTACTTTCTTTTACCTACTTTTACCCACTTGAGCTGTGCACTCACGATACTGAACCTGTACTTGTCCGATATATTATCTTCCACAATTTTCGACATTAATGCGAGGTATGGAATTTTACCGAAAACTATTTAATAAAGGAATCAAAGTCGACTGCGATACGATTCGTCCATCACCGCATCTCGAGTGACCTCTGCGACGGTTCTGCAACCTGTGGCAAGTGATTTTTTAATTGTTATTAAATGTACATAGATAAATCGTTTGTAAAAATCGTACCTGCGAGAGCTAACGCTTGATCAATTTCACGTTGCATGATTCCCAATACTACCGTAGCGCCTTTTTCGCCGCCACATGCAAGTCCCCAAAGCATCGGTCTACCGAAAAAAACCTATGGAAACAGAGTAAGAGAATGAAATAAAAAATGTTGTAATAATCAATGTTTGATCTCGGATGTTTTTGCCATTTCAACGTATCTCAACAACTAGCATTAATTATGAAAATCCAATTCTTCAAGTGTAATTGATTAGGTATAAACGAGCGATGCGACCCCGACTGAAATTAATCATTGATCAAAAATTGAAAATGGCACAAAGAAGGGCTTTGTCTTTCGCTGAGAGGTGTTGGCTGTATAAACTCAACGCATCGCTATCCAGACTGTTGAGTTATTCTTGTACCTCTGCCGCACATTGTATAAATTTTTCTTCGACCTTCATTTTTCGTCTTTTATATAATATGATAGATGTATTTTAGTGCGTTATAAACCCCGTTATATACCCCGTGAATTGTCGAACGTCTTGCACGTTACGTGTATTTCATTAATTAATTAAGTATACTGGCTTCTCCCGGAAATGGATAAATAAATAATTTATCGAAGGCTTATATAATGTACCGACTATGGAAAATAAGCGACAAGTGCGCGCCCATCGACACGAGGAAATCGGCAGTTCAACGGAAAAAACTTGTGGTTGTTAATGCGACGAGCTGATACGAGTCGACCGAAGTGTCAGCACTTTCTATCCGATAGAGCGGTAGAACGAACGCGTGTCTATCTTTAGCGGGTGAAAAATATTGCGTAGCAAATACGTAACGTTATTAGGCTGTTATTGTAATTGACGGTTGTTGAGAATTAAAAAAATATATATATGTTTAAACCGAGTAAGAAAAGCGTGACGTGGCTTCTAACAACACGTCGTGACGATGAAATACCGTCATGTACGCTCGCACCGGGACGACATTGTGACGGCACGATTTTTTGACGACACATAGTATCGAATACGTGAAAGCAGTCATACATATGATTCCGCTGTACCGTGATCACGCTTGGCTGCTCCGTGAACTCACTGTGTAGGCCTTATAGTGTCCAGTCAGTGGGGGTTTTTACCTTGTAAAAGGTGATGCAAAAGCAACTTTGAAATATGTTGTTCAGCTTCGGACCCTTTCGAAAAATAATCCAAGTTCTTGACCTTGAGAAAGAGATAGGCGAGTCGCCATCTTGAATTAAAAGTACTAGAAAACGTTTTGCTTTCTTCTTTTCTTTCAAATCTTCAATACAAACTTGAAGAAGGCAAAATTCCACACATTTTTTGTAAAAACGTTTTATTCGTAACTCTATGATTTAACGAATTACAGCGGCGAAAAGATGCACATTTTGCCAAAAAATCGTCAAATTCCCAATTTTTATTTTTAAATTTAATTATTAATGACTATTTGTTACATAATTATAATATCTTTGTAAATTCATTTTCTCACCACCACGAGGTACAGTATACGGCGCGTTTTTTTGTGTGGTATCTCCGGTAGGCCTGATCCACAGATATTCCAGTTTCGCGATTTTAAAGACGGAAATGGGCATGAGCACCTCTAGCACCTAGGTCCGGAGTGCGACTTATATTCCCTAATCTATATATTCGTGATTATATTATTATTATTTTCTTTTTTTTGACTTATTTCGTACTCAATGTCATGTTGTAACTCATTTTGCTTGTACTGGCAGATGTTTCGTAAAGTGTTGTTTCAGTGTAAGACGTCGCGAAGCCCAACGATGACAGCATGTTAATGAGTTTTTTATTAACCCGAATTTCTCGTATAAATATGTACCAACTCCGATTAAAAGCGACGCTACTAAAAAGATCGAGGTCTTGCCGCAGAAATAACAGCATGCGATAATGCCTCGCATATCCTGTTCCATTTATCGAAAGAATTGCGTTTTTTCTTCTTCGCAATTATTTCATGAAAAAAAACGTGCAAAGATTGTGGAATTATAGAATTCACTTCATTAAAAAAACATATCGTTGCCCTTTGAACGGATAACCGACAAAATAATAGCAGCTGCTTCTTTAACAATTCGGAGCCATTCTAGAAGTTTATATCCCGTGTCCCAGAAGCAGTGGTAGACGAACGGTTACTTTTCTCGATGATAAGCATGTCCTCTTCGGAAGATGAGATTTCACGGTTCGCGGTTCCGGGCGGTACTCTCCTTTAATTTGGTTCATAAGTTCATCAACGGAAAAAAATTGACATTCTTCAGAATTTTCAGCAAGGTACGACAAGATATATTCAATCGCTTCGTCTTAACGTTCGCCGCGGGCGGATATCCTCTTTTATATCCCGACGGTACTCGACTATACGGCCGCTTCTGGCATGTCAAATGGTCTTATTCCCTGCGCAGCAATCAAGTCCGTCACATATTGAATGCGCTCTATCATCTGCCGTCTCCATTCATCGCTGCGTTCTTCAGCTGCTTTTATAATCGTATATTTCACTCCTACTTTCTTCACTCTTTAAATGATATCTCAATCCGATGAATTTCTTTTTTTCTCTTCATTTGAAAATCTGTAATTTCTTTAGTACACAGAAAACATTGTTCTTTAAAATTGTAACTCGGAATACTAGATCGATGTGACGTCCAAGATTTTTTACGAAGATGGGCTGTGATGAATTTCTCATTATTATAATTCTTTTGACATGCGAGATGTACAGTTACTGAAGATAATCTTTCCAACATGCGTACATGTTCGCGATTGCCCCGTGTACCGCTCGATTTCAGAAAAGTCTGCACGCTTCTCTCCTTCACAACAACTGAGCTCACCTTCGCTTAAATTTTTATAACAAAAATACAACAAACCTTTATTCAGGTATTCGCCATAGCTAAACGTGATGTAACCACGGACAATCCAACTGCAGGCTACAAACAAGTACACCGATTCACTGACCCTGATGGCTGTGCCGCGTTTTCTAACGAGAGGGGAAAGGGACATTCTTTTCGACTATCATAAGAGAACAAGGGACGACGATGGACAGTCTATACCTTCTCTCAGGGACATCTGTTACAAGAAAATTTATATGCAAGAAGAAAAATCACTTTGAATTGAAATAGATTTCGCTATATCATCTCATTTTGGTGTGGAAAAACATTTCAAATATTATTATGTAATTTGTTCATACAAAATTTACCAAGAAAAAAAGAGTTGGACGATTTTTCGGATAAATGTTTATCGTTCCGCCGCTGTAACTAGTTATATATTAGAGTTACAGAAAAAAAAAACATTTGTACAAAAAATGTGTAGAATTTTGTCTTCTTCACGTTTGTATTCAATATTTTTTGTCGTAGAATCAATCGGTGAGAAATAATATTTTTTTAAAAATTATTTTTAGCACCGTTGATCCACGATGGCGACTCGCGAATCCTTTTCTCAAGGTCGAGAACTAGGATTTTTCGTAAGGGTGCAAACCTAAATAACATATTTCGAAATTGCTTCTACACCACCTTTTGCAAGGCCATCAAGGCCTTTTTTGATCCCTACTGACTGGACTATCCCCGTGTCGTTAAATTTCTATTTGGGAAGGGTCACGACGTAACGATCAAGTTTTTTTTTTTTTTCAATTGAACAATCAGTATGAGTTTGATAGTAAAGATAGTTTTGCATATCGGATGGCAAAAGCGTTTATTACCATTTTGGCTCCGAGCGCTAATGCTTTGAAAACATCAGTTCCCTGAGTGACTCCGCCATCCAAATACACTTCAGCCTTATCGGTCACTGCTTCGGCAATTTCGGATAACACTTCGATCTAAAATCAATACACCGTGCATAACGACAATCTGATAGTTTTTAGACTTGAAAGAATGAGAGAAGAAAAATAAAGAAATAATAGAAACCGTGGCGTGAGTTCCGTCAATTTGTCGAGCGCCATGATTCGAAACGAGAATTCCACTGGCCCCGTACTTAACCCCCAAAAGTGCATCTGACACGGTAAGAATTCCTTTTAGGATAATCGGCAGGCTCGTAATGCTACGGTTGGAACAGTATCTCGCTAACTATATTATGCATTATCTTCGTTTGAAATTTAAAGAAATGTGGTGCGATCTAATGGTACGGAGGTGATTATGTTTAGTCGCGTATACCTCTTGAGCCACGTTACGTCGTCCCAGGAGAGCGAGTCATCGAAGAGACCAGACACATACTCCTCGAGTCCGGAGCCTTTTGTCGATAAATTAATTTTATTTGATAGAATACCCTCAAAATTGGCAAACCTGTTAAATATAATATTCCCACGATATCAATCAGCATTATTAACGTACTTTTTTTCTTCAAAATATGCGAGACCAAAGTAGACCGAATTTACTTAACGAATTTACTAACTTCAAATGTTGTGGTAGCGAGAATTTGTTTCTTATGTCAGCTCTTCTGTCACCGAACATTGGAGTATCTACCGTTAGAACAAGAGCTTTGAAGCCTGCTTTCTCGGCTCTTTTTACGAGGTTCAGAGTTACTCCACGGTCGACGTAAACGTACAGTTGAAACCATTTGATTGCTCTTGGGGCAGCTTCCGCAACCTCTTCGATGCTGCTTGTCGATAATGTCGACAGAATAAAAATGGTACCCGCAGATTGGGCAGCTGAAATACATTTTTTGTACATTACCTTTGATTTCCTATTTACAAAATAGACATATTTTTAACACAGTTAATTAATCACCAACAAAAAGTATACATTTTAATGCAGTTCAATAATGTTACGAATTCAAAGATTCGAACAGTATTAATTCAATGATTGTTGAACTTTGAATCTTCGCATTAAAGTCTTGAAAGTCTCTTATCAACCAGTCATCATCATGGACGACATTTGCTTGAAGAGAAAATGCATTTTATAAAATGATATCTACAATCATCGGAATGGCGCCAAAACCCAAAAAACCACGACAAAGTCGATCCAAAATCAAGGTTTTGTTGACCGTTTTCTATGATTGCCGTGGTGTGATCCACTCCGAATTTCTTATGCCAAGCCTAACAGTAAATAAGGAGTATTATGTAAGCGTACTGAAGCGTTTGAAGCTCACACATCTCATCTTGTACGCGACCATTTGACCAAAAACAACGTTAATACCGTTTCACAAGCTCCGTATTGACCTGACATGCTTACGATGGAGACTGCTTTGAAGGGAATAAAATAAATGTCGATGAATAATTGAACCGTTTTTGTTTTATTGACAAATTCCGGGTACTTTTTGATCGTAAGGTACATAGTAAATTTCTTTCGTGTAATGGAATTCTGACGATATTTGTGATGTTTAATTCCCGGAAGTTGTACGCCATTATTAATAGCACTTTTAATGTCTCAGATACCACAATATTGAAATCAGGTATTCAGAGAACCTTAAAGAATCGACATCCGGTTCGGTTTAACGTATGCGACTTCCAGAAAGGTTTGTATCCTACAAAACAGACGCTCCGTTGACGTTTCGAGCAGCCATATTGATTTTCTAAGGGGTCGGTAAAATATACGATATTATTATTACTTTTTGCACCTTTTCAACCGAAATTCGACCGAACGTCGAAGCGTTTTATTCATATAACAGTTCTGTACAAAATGGTGAAATAGCCTATTTTTACCAATCAAAGTCGGTCAAAGAATCCACTCTTAACTTAATCCACAATTAACACGAATTGTCTATTAGCAAGATGACATCTTGCATCACAGATATCTCCAATGTCAAATGTACTCACATCTATTGCATTCATTTGTCGAAGAGATATAGCTAAATGTGGAGTGAGAGTTATTGAATGATCAGCTGTATTTTGGTGAAATAGCTACACCAGTTCTCTCTTTTTCTCTTTTAAATGTGACATCACAATCGAAATTCGGTATAACCACATTTTCACCTTGATTCAATCAAGTTTCACTCAGCACCAATATAATGTTCAATTTCTTGCAACTTCACCTTGTTTACAAGGTGAATATGGTGCGTGGAATTGTAAACTTTGACAATGGAGTGAAAATACCAAAAATCCTTTTTTTTTAGATATGAAGTCGAGTACTTGTTGTCCCACTGTTTGCAATTTTTTAAGACTCAGTCTTTTGAATTCTGCCTGTAAATCTGCTGTTGATATTGATGCTCTTCTTCCATGATAAAAAATTGGATCATCTCGAGATGTGACAATATACAGTCAATACTCGTGACTCTCGATAGCGCCACGTATAACAACTGTTTTGCGTAAGATTTCTCGTATTCGTAGACAAATTTGATCACTGACATTTTATGTCATTTTTGTCGGCAGCTCGCCTCTTGTTATGCATTTCTACAGCCAACAAAGATATCCATAGCGACAGAGGTGATTTTATTTTCAGCCGAGTTAAAAATGGATAAATTGTACTCATTCACCGACATGTTTGCTAGGAATAACCTAAACCCGTTAGTGTATAATCAAATGGCTTCTTCTTTGGTGAAAAACCATGACTCGATTAACTGTAATTCATTTGCCTCCAACCGCAAACCATTACCAATTTTTGTCAATACGTCGGAAAACATTCGATTTTATTGTCTCTTCACTTCATTTAAATCAAAAAATTTCAGCTCGCGCCATAAAGTTGGTCCTGAAATCCTTTGTTTTATTTGCTTGAAGATTGGTGTTGCTCGTACTGGCAGTAATTGTCTCAAGTCTCCAATCAAAATCAGGTCAAGTCCTCCAAAATTCGTTTCATATTTTCCCGTTATTTGCTTTAAGCGAGCATCGATATGAGAGAATGAGTTCGCGGCTAAGTATACTTATTTCATCGTTAATAAGGACTTTGACGTACTTAAATAAAGCTCGAAATTGTTGTACAACTTCACTTGATAGGGGTAACAATTTTGAGAATGATATTTTCAAAGCTGTGTGAACTGTGGTATCGTCGATAGCGACAGTAGCTTTTCCCGTTGATGCGCATGTAATATACGCATTACAATAATTATCGGTAGGTGAATATAGATTATAAATTTCCATTAACAGACGTATCACGGAGGTTTTTCCACAGCCTGCAGGACCAGTAAGGAAATTTTGAAATGGTGACGGACCGTCAGAAAGGTTATAGTGAATGATGTGCATTGTTAAATCCTTCTGTCTTTCATTGGGCATTCTCATGAGATCATAATAGCGATCGTTTGGCATCAGGTTCTCCCCTCTTCTTGCGATTACACCGAGTTTGTGCAACGTTGCAAGGTCAAGATCGCGATTAACATCTCGATGTTGAATTTCTCGCAACGAATCAGGCTCTGGTTATCTGTCTACCAACTCTACCAACGGTATATAATTATTTACCTCTTTCTCTTCCCGGCCTAATTCTTTACAAAGTTCGATAGACTATCGGATGTCTAAATTTGACTCAAATTCTTTCCGTCGATTGAGAATTAATTCGTCATTTTCATCATAAGTTTAAACAAATTTTAATTCACTTAAAATTTCATTTTCTACGTTTCGAAAAGGAATATGCAACGTGCCCATCTCACGTTTGTACTCGTTGAGATCTGACCCCATGTCATAATTCCTAAACCGCACAACACGTGATTCTTTCCGTTTCGTGTAGTTCTCACCAGAAATATTATAATTTGCGACACATTGTGCCAGAGTACACTCCTCGAGATTTTCGGGTCTACTTTGGTATTTTTCGAAACAATTCTCTTTACAAATGTCTATCGATTCATCTTCTAAGCCCATTTTCTCCATTTCTTCTCGTGTCTTATGCACTCGTTGACGCTCCACAAGCCACATTGTTGGAATGAATACAATCATACATGAACTTTTGGACATTGGTTCGTGAAGTAAGAACCACGCTGGCTCTTGGCGTGTAATTTCCACAGCATTTAGCATATCCACTCCCATTTTCCTAGTGACATCAACCAGATCAAACTCTGGATTATTATTCATTGCTTGAAGTATTTGACGCTGTAAGTTACTGACACGTCTATTTGTTACATTCACTAAATAAATAAATTCACTAAATAAATTGAATGTCCGTATTCGACTGAAAAACAAAAAATGAATGGATTAAATGCAATGTGCCACTTTTCTCAAGGCTGACGTTTTAAGAAGACTCTTGGTCATGTTATTCCAGCACGAAGAATATTTGTATAATGCTCATCTGAGGTTATATTGTAATGCTCGTAAAACTCGTCCATGTCTGAGTAGATTTGATACTCCAAATTCGCCCTTATTTTTCCATACTATTGACGAAGTTGTAGGAAATTATCCTCTGTATGCTTCATCGGAATCAGTATCGTCGTCTTGTAACGCGTAAAAGTGTGCTTATGTATTTGAAGATTTATATTTCCAGATGCCTCTTTAGTCGAAACTGAAATTAATTTATCAACTATTGCAATGGCATCACCTCTGTCGACATGAAGTGCATCAACTGGAGCATTCTCAATCCAAAACAAAATGCGAGCATGAGGACACCCACGGTGTTGGAATTCAATCCGTTTGAAGTAACGAATCACTCGGTATTCTCCGAAGGGCTTTTTTCGAAGTAAGCAAATTCATAATGACATTTACTATTTTATTGAAGTAAATAGCACACGTTACTGCGTCTTCATTGACTAATGTGCATTTATGAATACAACTCATTTGCTCTAGTAATTCATCTGAGAGATCGTTACCATTGTTTTTCAATTTATACAATAATTTCAGTAACTTAACCCAATCGGTTTCATTAGCACTCAATGTCATAAACATAGTTGGCTTACCATATTGCCTGCTCATAGAGAATAAGTCCTTTTTTCGGTCAGCCCGGTAGTACGTTGAATTTGGTATACATTTCAAAAAAGTGAGATTGGTTTCTATTGACTGATTAATGTACTCCTCAGACTCAATTTGTTGTCTAGTAATTCTGACATTTGAAATGATGATTAATTATATTATAATTAAATGCAATTGTCAAGGAATCACGTACTCTTTGTCGCATGATTTTCATAGCAACATAAAGGAGGTGATGAGGCGTGACCCCACGACGAACGGCACGCCTCAGTTCACTGGTAGCTATCATGAATGACGTAACATAAATTCTTCCCTTAAAAACCTTGAAATGTCCGAGGTAAATTCCTGGAAATGAAAATTCTTCTGCGTGATCACCAAAGAGCAAACTATGAGGTACATTTATTTCACCCGGTGCAATTCTTAAATACTTATCTTCATTCCACATTAATGTTTGCTGCTGGGCAGTGAGACAGTATTCATTAGGGATATATCTTCACTAATTTCATTAACTAAAATTTGTTTATTCGCCGTGTCATCAAAAAATTCATTTCATTAATTTTTATGTTGTAGAATTTGTACAGTGGAGTATCAAAGAGATACTGCAGCCAGATTTTCAGATTTCTTTTGTTCACGAAACCAGTTAGATAGCTTGATTTGTGTATCAGTTTACACAAGTACAGAGGGACATTGATGACTCGTCCAAGAATTCCATACTGACCGCTCATGTGTCGCATGTGTCTTCTTATTTGAATAAAGGGCATTCTCAGTGAAATAAGTTTTTCAGATATTTAATCCAACTCTGTTAAATGTGCTGGTTTATCTGGATATTTAAATCCACTTGTTTTAGCATATGTTGGAATTTTGTTTCGGTTTAATGTAGAAAAACAACACTGACATGCCTTAAAATTCGTAATGTCGATCTGCAGAAAATCTCTTTGTAATAACTCGTGATGACGTTCTAGTATGATTTTCAAATCGTTTTTGAACCATAATCTGTTACAAATATTGCTCACATTGCCAAAACCATTATCTCCAAATTTTTTCTGGAATTCTTTCCGTACATTTCCGTGGGCTGTGAAATCACTGCATGGCAATATTGTGTTCGTAGCATCAGGTAACTGATTTTCTGGTGGTATTTCCATAGGTTCTAATAATTCTTGTGGTGACGCGAGAGTCGATATTTCAGAATTCTCTGTTGAGGCACTTGCATTGGCTGCATTAAATGATGCCTTTTTACGCGCCAGCTGTACTCTCGCATCCGTTCTCTGGCACTTTTAGGCATCTCTTTTGACAGTTTATTTCCACGTTGTCTCTCATAATACGCCTTATTTGTATCTGACTTTTTATTATTTTTAGTCATGATGTTGAATCACGATCTCTATTTAATTGAATAAGACATAAGAACAAAAAAACACTCCACTCCAAAATAAATTACACCTATAAAGTCAATCTCAGAAGTTTATAAGTCCTTTTGACATTTCAAATCATAGTATTTACAGAACAAAAATAAATTGCACTTATGAGCCTAACCTCGCAAATCTATAAGTCTTTTTTATATTTTAAATCACACTATTCACATAAAAATGCATTATACCTATGAAGTTAATTGCACAAATCAATAATTATTTTCTACACGAATAAATAAATTGTAGATACTTAAAATAAAATAGTTAAAATATTGTATCGTCAATGGCTAGACGTTACGAAAACTGAGGTATAGACAAACATAAGCAGCGTTACGAGAATTCAGTAGCATCAATGCTGCGTCATTTCTATCCCTCCCCTGCCGTCGCCCCTTTTATAGACCGCTTGCGCATCCATCGGAGTGGCATCGCCTCTGAGGCACTCTTCTCTTCAGCTGGTCCCCCTACAAAGTACCTAGTCATTCCCTTCACGCGGTCTTAATTTTCGTAACGCTAGAAAATTGTTGCCCTCTCAACAAAGAAGTTTCATTTAAAAAAAATAGACAACAGTTTTTGTTTGATACCGACTGTGGTATGTCATAACTTTCACCAATAGAAAACGTGAGTCTGATTCGACGGCTCTCCGCTGAACGCGGGTGGCGCTTCGAAGCCGAAATAAAAGTGGGTTAAGAAAATTGCGCCCGTTGGCAATCTCCCTGCTTATAAAATTGATTATCTCGGCGGTCGAGACCGTGGAGACCGGTTGAACGTACCTATCTTCGTGCTGCTGCGTTTGACGTTTCAACATAAGCAGTCCGCGTCAGTCGATTGAGTTTGCGTTACGTTAATTCAACAAGGTGCTGCGTTGAACGTTCAAGATACCGCGACATGATCATCAAGACGAGATGATGAAGCGAAATGTAGTTAGCTTAATGAAATTTATATTTCTCGCCGCCTTCACCGTTCTTCTAACCATCGTGGTGTTTCGTTATATGCGTCGCGGTGGTTCAGCACGTACCACTAGCTGGTACGGTAAAAAGAGTCTGCCAGTGGAAAACGGCGGTGCCGACGTTAATCCAGACAATTCCATCGATTCCCCGCTTCAGAACGAGCCACTGGATTTGATTAATGAGGTAAATGAAAGAAAAAAAATAACGAGTTAAAAAAACCTAGAGATATTGTATGATAATAGAGATTGAAAGTTAATATATATAATATTAGATTTGATTATTAATAATCTGTGGGAGCTCTGAGAACGTAACGACGATATTATTATTATTATTATTATTATTGTTGTTGTTGTTGTTGTTGTTGTTGTTGTTGTTATTATTAACCAATAATAGAGAACAAGAGAAGCAAATATTATAATTAGAATTATTATAGTTTTATTAATATTCGTTGACCGTTGCTATTTAATGTTGTTATCCAAATACTAATTCGACGGGCATTGACATGTACAAAACTGAATGAAATTGACGTAATTGAAAATTTATCAAAATTTTATTTACGAATGTATTAAGAAAATAAAAAGAACGACGATTAAGATGAAAAAGTTTTGCGCAGGACCGAGGTGAAAAGATTGACTGGCACGACTACAAGAAAATGGCAGAAGAGAAGAATCGTCGAGGAACGGGCGAGCAAGGAGAGCCGGGATTTCTCTCTCGGTCGCTCGACACGAAGAAAGAAAAACTCTATCGCGTAAATGGTTTCAACGCGGCGCTGAGCGACGAGATATCACTGAACCGTTCGGTACCGGACATAAGACATCGGGACTGTCGAAAGAAGAAATACGCGACCCGTCTGGACTCCGTATCCGTTATAGTCTCGTTTCACAACGAGCATCTAACGACATTGTTGAGAACGTGCTGGAGCGTCGTAAACAGATCTCCGCCGGCGCTTCTCGAAGAAATTTTGTTGGTCGACGACGCGAGTACAAAGGTCGAACTTAAAGAAAAACTGGAGGATTACGTAATAAAGTACTTACCGAAAGTAAAGATAGTCCGATTGCCGGAGCGATCGGGACTGATAAGAGGGAGATTAGCCGGTGCTACGAGAGCGAAAGCTAAAGTCCTGGTGTTCTTGGACTCTCACAGCGAAGCCAATGTCAATTGGCTACCGCCACTGCTCGATCCGATCGTCAGGGACTACAAAACATGCGTCTGTCCCTTCATCGACGTCATCGCGTACGAAACGTTCGAGTATCGGGCCCAGGACGAAGGCGCTCGCGGGGCCTTCGACTGGGAGCTATACTACAAGAGACTTCCGTTACTTCCGGTGGATCTCGAGCGTCCATCGGAGCCTTTCAAGAGTCCCATTATGGCCGGCGGGCTTTTCGCGATAAGCGCAAAATTTTTCTGGGAATTGGGTGGTTACGATCCGGGCCTTGACATATGGGGCGGCGAACAATACGAATTGTCTTTCAAGATCTGGCAGTGCGGCGGACAGATGTACGACGCACCGTGCTCGAGAGTAGGACATATTTACCGCAAATTTCCTCCTTTTCCGAATCCTGGCCATGGCGATTTTTTGGGTAAGAATTACAAGCGCGTCGCCGAGGTCTGGATGGACGAGTACGCCGAATTTATTTATCAACGACGTCCCCATCTGAGAGTTCTGGATCCCGGCGACCTCACCGAGCAGAAAGCCCTTCGAACGAAGCTCAACTGCAAATCTTTCAAATGGTTCATCGAGAGCATAGCCTTTGATCTCATTGAGGTTTATCCTCCGGTCGAGCCGGACGATTTCGCCTACGGGGAAATAAGGAATATCGGAGCTTCCGATCTGTGTTTGGACAGCAAGAGAAGAAAAAAGGACGAGTCGATAGTCGTGGACACTTGCGTAAAGGACAATCCAAAGATAATCGCGCAACAGGAATTTAGATTGACCTGGCACAAAGATATTCGGCCGAAAACTCGAACCGATTGTCTAGACGTATCGCGCGACGACGCTAACGCGCCAGTTACGCTGTATCCTTGTCACGGGAAGCAGGGCAATCAGTTGTGGCGCTACGACATTGAAAAGCAATGGCTCAAGCACGGATACTCCCAGCGATGTCTCGATACGGATCCATCGAGTCAAAGTGTATTCGTAGCCGCTTGCGATTCGTCGTCCTCCACGCAAAAGTGGAGGATCGAGACGGTTAATATGAAAGCCATGAACAACTGGGAAAATGTTGGATCGAAGATCCAATGATTTCACAAAAACTGGAGAATCACCGATACGCGACTATCGTATTATCATAAAAATAAAAATCAAGTTTTTTTCTTTCCAATCGGATACTTAATCGTCGACTAGTCATTGGTCATCGTTATAGGCGAGTAGCTTAGCGCACGACGAAATCGACACTCGGCCAAAGGTACAAACAAAGACACGAAAACAACTGAGAAACTTTTATATTGTAACATAAATAATTGATTACGCTCGATGAGACAACCGCGGATACCGGGTTCCCGTCGTTCGCCCGTACATTTTTCCAAGGATCGATCTGCTCACATTGGAATAACAAGAATGAACTATTTCTCTGTACGCTCTGTTGTGCCTTTAATAACGTTAATGCATAAAACAGTATTCCGATTGCGTCTCGCTAGAGCGTGTAGCTCTGTCAGCGGGATCAACATTAATTGCTCAATCAATCATTTAATTAACTAGTTAACGCGTCTTCGGGGAGATAACGACAGTTTATAACTCGGTAATATCGTGAAAGAGAAAGATTTTTGTATGATCCTTCGTTAATTTTTGTATATATACGAGTATGTACTCGGTGACGCTTCGTCCTCATTCCGTATCTTACATTCCAATACGTATACTCTATTATTATTTTATTATCCTGCTCGGACGAATCCGGGGGATTCGTCGATCGACGCCCAACACAAAGGGATTGATATGTTAATTGACTGCAGAATGTTTGCAATCTTGCCATTAGTCCAATAAATTCTTTATGCATATTTAATATAACTATTTTTATACTATCATTACCACATATACAATAAATTTTTATTAAAAAGAAAAATATCATTGGACATGCTTATTTTAAGACGACTTCGATCAATCCTCTCACCTCTCGCATTAGCACATTCACCGTCGGGATGAGCCATGCGTTGCATCGCCGTCGGTGAAACTCCCAGAGGTATCGAAATTTTTTCACCCAGTACCATAGTACTCGTATTTCGATTCGAAACGTTTCTCAATACTCTCGGTCTGATACGATACCTATGAAAGAATATTATTTTTTTTTTAATTTACAGCTCAATGGATCTCGATAAAGCATCAGCAACATGAATCTTATACAATCTTTCTCTAATAACTCGGAGCTTCTTTTATTATATTTAAATGCTTTTCAAAATCTATCGAGTAATCTCTCCCGCTTTGAATCTTATCAAATAAAAATGTTATAATTACGTACCTTTTGAATGCCTCTCTGTTCCATTTTAAAGTCTCTTCGGCACCCGCTCCACTTTTATAATAATCTCTGACTGTCGGTGGAAGAACTTTCATCGCCCTTCGTTCAAAGTCTTGAACGCAAATCAAACGATCCATACCTTTAACGTCTGTATGCCATCGTTAGACTTGGAAAATAATTCGTTATTTAGGAATAAAACGTTACGAATGCTCCTCGTACGACGTCCGAGAGGAGACTAAACTTTCTGGAGAACATTTTTAAATAGATAACGCGGTTAAACAGTGGCTCTGCGGATACGCACTATCGTTGATAAACGCCGCTCAAGACGCTCGTGTATTTATCATTCGATTTTAACGAACAAGCGAGTTCAGTTCGCTCGCGACCCCTGTGACACTGAAAGAAATTTTATTACCTTATCAATAATTGAACAAACGAAAGCACTGTTACAAATTTTTCATTATCGGGGGGAGGGGGATATCCTTTTCAATGAAGGCTTCACGAGACGATTCAACATTTTATTACATTTCTTAGAAATAATACACAAACGCTGAGGTTTATCTCGAAATGAATAAAACTTTTTTTTCTTCGTTTTCACGTGTTTCTGCTTTTCTTTTATACCGGAGCGAAATTCCTCAGTGGTGCCTGCAACGCCTGGCGAGATTTTACTTTTTTTTTAAATCCCACGTTATATTTATCGTAGAAGCCAGATTAGTGGCAGATTATTGAACAAATTTTATCGAATACTCGTAATTATTATTTTCGGCATTGCAGGTATCGCCGATACGAGGATTAGTTTTTCGTAAATCCTCTCTATTTTACTAAATGAGATAATTTCTTTGTTTTATTTTTCGCGAAACACACGCAGCTCTAGGATGAGCGAATTCTATTTAACGTCTATAACGCGCGCAATTTATACAAGTCACACTCTTCTCTGTCTCTTTCTTATATATCGGTCAATTAAATATTTATCGATACTGGCAGCGTCTCGGGGCTTATTTTGTAACTCAAACATGTCGAAGGGAGGGAAACGCTACTGCTTTATCTTACGTAAAATAATAAAAATAAAAATGCCTGAAAGCAGACAAGCTGCCGAGAACTAGAATAGAGATGTTTTATTTTCTAGTTCTAAGCTATTTTTTATATTTGTAGTTATTTTTGTGAAAATTTAACGAAACGAATTAAAAGTGTCATTTCACCAATGTTCTCTACATCCGATACAAGCGACACAGTCGTCCGCGAAAATTTTGATACTATTTACAAGAGCGCCATTCAAAGTTACACGCAAGTTGCTTTCTTCGTAGAAATATGAAATGCACGCCGAACGTTTCTCCTCGTGCTTGTATGACGAAAAAAAAAAAATATATATATATATATCGATATATTTTTTTTCTTCCATCAATCGTGCCGAAAATCTTATTATACTATCGCATTACTTTATTCGTGTCCCAGTATCATCATGGCACACTCCTTATAATTTTATCGGCTTTTTTGCATTACCACTGAAAAAACGTCGTCGTCTCACAGGTATAGGACTTTAGGTAGAAAAGGTTTACATATTAATCGTTATAACATAACATTTTGCTCCGACTTATCATTATCGCGTTTTAACAATCGGAAAAATGCAGTGTTTTTCCTTTTAAATCTCATTTCGAGAGCAAAGACGCAGAGATTTGCTGTATCACGCGGCGATTTTTCCGTCAACGAGGCAAAGAGCGATAGATATCCAACGCGTTTGCTCCCGATATAATTGTAAGAATGACGACGCGAATGTTTCGACATGACAAGAAGAAAAAGGCTGAATAGGCTAACGGTGTATATTAAAATGTGCTATTTCAAGCGAGTCGATGAGCCGCGAACGTAAAAAGTTGCATGAAAGTAAAACATTTTTTTTGAAAAAATACGTTACTCCGGGGTTGTTTGTTACGCACGCATTCGGAATTATTATTATTTATTCTACGAAAAAATAAATAAGAGTGCGGAATAACGAAAAGCATATTACAGTCATGTGTATTATTATGTATTAGTGTTTTTATTAATTTTTAGTCCTTTCGAGTTCATTTACTCTCATATCATATATAGAGTTTTATGTACATGTGTGTTTGATTTCTTACAGTAGTGACACCTTGTTTCGCTCGTTACTTAATTTTTTTAATTTATCTGTCATTCGTTCAATTGCCATTTATTGCAATTACCATAAATCTCGGCTACTCGCGCGACTTTTATTCAAGCACAGCGGTGTTTATTTAGCGGAAAAAGAGAATCTT
The DNA here is from genome assembly GCA_963942595.1 of Cylloceria caligata. Classification (NCBI taxonomy): domain Eukaryota; kingdom Metazoa; phylum Arthropoda; class Insecta; order Hymenoptera; family Ichneumonidae; genus Cylloceria; species Cylloceria caligata. Next base: position 85,873,410 of record OZ012704.1, on the reverse strand, counting down.
CTTATTTGACTTTGCGAGTCTTGTATTCCGCTATCTTCGACGCGTTGAGCCAGCAGCAGCAGCAGCAGCAGCACATTTTTATTTACTCTCGTTTGTCGCCCGTTTCTTTTTTTTTTTTTTCAAATTAAATAACAAGTTTGTAGAACAAGATGGCGTTTTATCGTATTAAATTATGCACGATATTCTTGTTATTAAGAAATTCTATTCAAGATTCAAGCGAAACGTACATCATTCTCGTAATATAATCATTTTAACTCTCAAAGCATGTTAGTATAACAAAACTGGGCATTACGTCGTGTAATCCTTTGGTTTTGGTAAGAATATTGTTCAAACGCGATTGTTTCTTTCCGTTGCTTTTCTATTTTCACTAATAACCAACATATTTGCTGGTACATTTGAATCTCGAAATTTTTCGTTAAAGTGTCATTCTTCGCACCGTTTCGGCACGAATCAAACACAATTTTTCGCGCCTGTTTATCGATTATTCGAAGCAGATATTCTTTTTTTCGCGGCACCGTGCTCCGCCACGCAATTGCTATCGTTAATAATAATAACAACAAAACTGAATGAAGACTTGTAAAAGCGAAGGATCGTGAACGCGATAGTCCAACGACTATTTCATTGTCGAATCACGGTATCTCGCCTTTCCCCTCTTCGTTTTTCGCAATATATCGTGTTAAGCGTGCACGTGATTTTACGTGACAAATATTCGTATATTCGCTAGCCTGCCTGGAGGATCACAACACGGATAATAAGCATTTCAACGGGAATGTACCTTTAACAAAGTTTAACAAACGTTTGTTTGACCCTTTAACGCTGTGTTTCTCTGTCGAATTGACTAGAATGCCGATCAACCTCAACATGTATGATTGCCATCAGCTTTTTTTTTACCGGTGTGAATAAATGGTTATCAGTCGCCTGTACAAGAGAAAGAAAAAACAAACGGCGCTGGTTTCACTCTGCGAAAGCCGTCTGTGAATCAAGTGTGACGATCGCCATTAATTTTTATCATAATTCTATCACTTTGTTATATTCCACACGTACACTCTTTTATTTCTATATGACGTTCCGAGTTTCTTTTCAAATATCTACCCACGCGTAACACCGTTTTTCTCAATCTCATATTCGGTTTCCACAAATCTTCTTTCACGAGCTTGTCAAATCTCATCGAATCTTTCATTCGGACGATCGGACAGCGCTGGTATCACGCTCCCGCTGCTTTCTCCATATTTGTTCTTATCACGCGTTACCAAATGCTTCAGCCGTTTTTTTAATCGCCAACCGGCGGCGATACGCAAGGTCGTCATCCATATTCGAGCTATTGTTTCAATATTTTTTTTTTATTCGCGGTAGATTAGTAAATTCCTAATTATAAATGAAACGAATGATAGCCGCGTGCGTTTGCGCGTCGTCCCAATTTTATATCCAGCATTTCCGTGCGCTTTACAATGAATGCACGCTGTTATCAGAGCCTATCGACTTTATTTTTCATGCTCTTTGTCCTTTGTTCGTTTCGTATTGAATGACATAATTTTTTCCCCATCGACAAACGATGATTGCGATTAGTTATTTCATCGACGATCGAAAAAACGCGCGCGCGTTTGTCTTCCCAATCATCGGCTAAAAGACGTTCATCGGTCAAAATACAAATTAAATATTAAATAATTATCAACTACACTCTGAATAACAAAAAAAAACTTAGCATACGATAGTCTGTGTACAAAAACCAGGATTTACAACAGCGTTTTCTGCTCCTCAATGTATAATACGAATATAGTAATTTGTTTTTTTTTTTTGTTTCGTTTATCACATATAAAAAGCAGTTGTATATGTACATTATGTCTGAATAATATTAGGTACCATCCGTTTAATATCTTTAGTCCTCTCTGCTTGCAGAATTCCAAATTGTCGTGTTACACGTCTTGTCGTTTTTTCCCTCTTTTTAAAAAATAATTATTAATTCTCAACATTTTGTTAGTCTGTTCGTTAAATACACATGACGATTGATGCGATGTTATTGTTTCCTGGTGTCTTGGGGACAGTCGATGGTTTTTTCTTCTTCTCTTCTCTCCGACTTTCTCTCTTTTATCCACGAAAATTCCGAAGTTTATAACACACACGTCTTGCGCTTTTGCTTTCTTCGCACTCGCTCGTTTATACCTTCTCTCTCTCTCTCTCTCTCTCTCTCTCTCTCTCTCTCTCTCTCATTCTAACACGAATAACTTCATTTCTCTTCATTAATATTATTTTATATAATACCTATATAACACACGTTACTATTAAGTTTGGAGCTATGATCTGTTCACCGAGTGTTTTTATTTCGCTATGCTCTCTCATATGTATCTCGTATGAAAAATAAAACACAAAAAAAGAGACCAATTGCCTTTTCCGAAGATGAAAGAGCAACGCGCGGATAAACGATTTGTAATCTCTCGCTACTTTCGCAATTTTTTCACCCTGTTACCTGACCGTGGCGCGCGGGTTTTTCGCATTTAAAATACTGCAACTCCAATAACGATGGTTCGTACGACATTACAGCCTCACAACTGGCGTTTTTCGTTTCCATCTATTCCGTCTCGCGGCTATCGTTGTGTTTTGTCATGACCTCTCTCCAGCTCCCCGATAGAATGTCGATCACGCTAACGTCTTCTTTATCTTTTTTTATTTCCTGCATTTGTCGTCACGCCAGGTGTCACATTTTCCGTATATACCGTCAACTGGACACCATTTACCGATGCACTCTCCATCGTTCACGATAATTAGAAATTTAGGCTGTCGCGACCGTGGATCATCCGATGCCAAAAATCAAAGGGGGAGAGAGGGGCTTTTTATTCTCTTGTTTTTCAAAAATCGATCTATCAATTGACTCTCGGTCTGCAGTCTTTCAATGCAAAAAAAAAGTGTCTCCGTTTCGTGCATCTCATCTGCCCGAGGATCAACATGTGGTTTTAATGGTTTTAATGATACTAGTGCGGATGTGAAATGAAAGGCACGACTCGCTCACACAAACACACACGCACGCACGCGCGCACAAAAGTAAATAAGCCCACGTTGTGGACAGGCGGAAGATATATAACCAAGGTGATAAGCTGACATATAACTCGCAGGCTCGATAGACACGTTTACGTTTTGGTATCAAAGATAATAATAATTTTTTTTTTAAAATAAATAAATTTTTATAAAATTTAATAAAAAATTAAAACGCTAAAAACCCATTCAGCTCACTTTCATATTCGTCATCTTTGCTCGAGATTAAGTACAAAATCTTTATTTTCTTAATATCGTCCAACTAACGAGACTACAATATAGTGAGTGAATCAATAATATCGAACGATCGATGCATCGGATTTAGTTACTTTTTCTTTTCTCCCGCCTTTTTATTTCTTCTTCATATGCGACACGCCGTACTGCCACGACGATATCGGTGGTCATTCTGCAGTTTCCTTTTTTTCCTCTTAAAAATCCCGCTCTAAGAGTGTTATATCTCACGTATCCTGGCTCCTGTTGTGTGTTACTTCCACGACCTTTGTCCCTATCGAGAGTTTTCTATTTCATTTGTTCATTTTTTTTTTAATAACAATATGTTCAAATTTACATAGTTTATTAACGGAAAAATTGTGCTCGCTTCAAGGTTTTCACTCTCTCTCTCTCTCTTTTGCTCCCTCTTTTTCCGTTCGACAGATACATGGATCACCCAATAAACTCTACTCACTATACATTTATACAACCTTTTGTCGTTCTCACGGGTTCGGCGTTTTCTTCGAACAATCTCATGTGATTTCCTATCATACCCCGCCCCCCGCCCCGAATTAAATCGTTTCTATGTTCGGATCGCGGTACAGATCGGTGTTGAATTATCGTTTTCATCGACCACGCTCGTACATTTTCATTCGCTCGAGTATCACAACTTTTTTCTCATTCGTTAATTTTTTTTACGAGAAAATCCGAGATTTTATAGGCAAGGAACGAATCGTGTGTGTTGATCTGTACGTACGGTGACAGTATTGTAGCTCGGCACGAAACTGCTGATGCACCAGTAATACGATCTAAATTATGTGACGAAATTCTCATTACACTGCAATAGCAGTGGCTGTATCGCCGATCGTAGCTGATTGTCAGCGTTCATTATGGATCCTGGCTCGTGCCTTGCTGCGGGGATTCGCTATTCTGTGAACTCTGTACCTGCTGTTGCGTCATGGGAATATGTGTTGCGTGTACCGGTGACGGACCCACTGTTTGTTGCTGTTGTTGCTGTTGTTGCTGCTGTTCTTGTTGTTGGGGAGACTGAAGCTGCAGCTCCTGATCCTGTTGCTGCTGTTCTTGTTGTTGCTGGGGCTGCTGTTCATCCTGCATTTGTTGCGTGAACGTAACGTCCGGTTGCGGAGTGTAACTGAAAACGAACAACATACGTCAATAAGATTTTCATAAAAAAAATTACTTACGGTACAAGAAATAAGAGAATAACAAAAAATAAATAATAAATTTAATTTAATAATAATAAAGACTAATGAGCAAAGTAAATCAAGTATTCATTTAGTTATAATATTAATACGAACGCTGCTGCTAACCGTTCAGCGGGTTCCCACAAAGGATTGCGTCCTCGGTTTCTGCCTCTATTGTGATTAAAATGTTCTTTTAGCCGCTGATACACGTCGGCTTCATCGACGATACAGATTCCCTGTGTCGTGTGTACCGGTGATGGCCCTGCTGCTTGTTGCTGTTGCAGTTGCTGTTCTTGTTGTTGGACAGGCTGAAGCTGCGGCTCCTGATCCTGTTGCTGAAGCGCTTGCTGCTGTTCTTGTTGTTGCTGGGGCTGCTGCTCATCCTGCACTTGCTGCGTTACCGTAACGTCCGGTTGTGGAGTGTAACTGAAAAACAAATAAATATACGTCGATATGATTCTCATGGAAAGTTATTTATCGTACAAGAAAGTACAAGAGAAGTTAAACTTTTGAGAATGAAGTACATCGAGAGTATTTGTTTATTTATACTATTTATACGAACGCTGCGACTAACCGTTTGGAGGATTCCCACAAAGGATTGCTTCCTCGGTTTTTGACTCTGGCGCGATTAATGTGCTCTTTTAGCTGCTCAAACACGTCAGGCTTATCGACGCACTCCTCGGTCGCATCCTCGATCTCCTGCTCTTCGTCCTGGCAGAGCTCGAAAGCGCGTTCCAACGTTTTTTTAGCGCTGTTACTGCGCTCTAAGAAGTAGCCGGTGGTCGACTCGTTCGATTGGGCCGGGGGGGACCAGTTATTGTACGCGTGTGTGTACGGAGCAGCTGATGTGTATGGCCGCTGAATATTTTACAAAACCGATTACGCATTGAACCGTAAATTTAGTTTAGTGCCAGCACTGTAATTGTTATTTTTTTCCCAATGTAGCCAAGCAAGGTGGCGGAGAATCAAATTACCTTATCAAGTTCTTCCTGCAACCAGTCTATGGCGTGAATCCATTTTTTCTTAAGATCCGGACTGTGGTACAACAATTGGTGGGCCAGTCGGCATTTACTAAACAACTGGACGATGCACTTGATGCATTGGTATGCTCGTTTCTGATAGTGATTCTTACTCCTCTGAATCGTATCGAAGAGACCCTCTCTTTCGTCAGGCACTCCTGATTATAATACAATATCGAAGTTTTATGTATCAATAGTCTTCTTATGTTTAAACATTTTTTATCGATGAATGTTTATTTATCTTACCTTTAAGTGCATTGTGAACTCGATGGGTTTGCCACGAGTCCTCCATGAGGAGCATCGCAAGCAACAATTCGGTATGGTGTCTGAGCTCGTGAGTGTAGGCGAGACCGATTTGCCACAGTAATTCGCTGAGGACGGTTCTAGATAAATGCGGGTTTTCCCAGCAGCAATACTGCAGCAGTTTCTCCGTGTCCTCGGTTACGTTCCCATCCTCGATGAGCTTCTTCATGTAACTTGTTCTTATGAACAGTATGTCGGCCGCCTGAGGCTGAATCGGCATCAGATACTCCGATTGACAGGTGGGATCACCATAAGGGTTCGGCAGAGGCAAAACGCCCGAGGGCGATTGACTTGACTGCGTCTTGGACGATACGTCGCAACACCTTATCAGCATACTGACCACTTGATGAAGCTTTGTTAACTCGGGATACTGATATTTTATCGTCGGACCTGGACCCTCATCTATAGCCACCAGCATAAATGTCACTGGAACGTTCAGCTGTGAGAATTAAAAAAATTATATAATTAAAAAAAAAAAAAAAAACAAAAACGATTATATGTATTTTAACCTCAGAGCTGAAGAAAGTACTCCAAGCAAAGTGTATTTAGAGTATCACGTACTTTAAGTACATGTGTTTCAAGTACTTTTGTATCGAGGCATCGATTTTACATTTTTCCGTTGTTGTCTTTTCAGTATTTCGGCATTTCCAGAGCTCGTACGATTGATTTTTTTTTCTTTTTCAAACTTAACGTACCATTATGGTCTTATCTGATCGGAAACTGTCCCAAATGATTACGCATGTGCAAGAATTATTATTTAATTTTTAAGAAATTATAGTAAAAAATAAAAACAAAAATACAACACGTGTTTTGGGATATTTAGTAGGAAATTGAAGGTTTTAGCGAAAACGAGCAATGGGAAGATGCATAGAAGTGGAGTAGGATAAAAAAAGTATATATATATATATATATATTGCTCATTTTCGCAAAAACCTTCAATTTCCTGCTAAATATCCGAAAACACGTGTTGTTATATATAAAACATTTTTGTAATGTGTTTTTACAATAATTAAACGTTGTTGGTTTGAATACTTCTCCATATTCTTAAATCGCGTGGTCTGTACGTGACAAATGTCAAAAAAAAATCACCGTACAACTCGTATTAACAAAATGGCGGCAAATTTAAATCCGGCGCTCTTGCTGGGACACCCTTTATACAATTTTCTACTATATATATATACATAGTAGAAAATTGTATATATTGAAAAATATTGTATAAATATTGTATAAAAAAATATTGTATATATTGAAAAATATTATTGATCGTTCAAGTTCGATAAAATAATGTTGTATTCATAAGGCTATGAATATTTTCCTCTGACGGCTTTAAAAATAGAGATACGGGGCACTTTGTTAACCCGAGATTTTTAAATGAAATTTTAATGAAATTTTTTATTTCAAAAAATTTTATTTCATACTATATATGATACCACCAGAACTTCTTGAAACAGCTAATGATGTTGGAAGAAATTTCAATTACACAGTTCTCTTGAATTTAACTTTCCAAGCAGGCTTTACATAAAATATTGAATACCACAGGTGCGCGAAGTGACGAATCTGACTATCGGGACTTTACAACATTCGTTTTAAGGCTTATGTCACATTTATATAAGCTTAAGCTCATGTTGCAACTTTACGATAGTCAAAAAATGCGCCACTTTGCGCACTTGTAGCATAAACTACTATTAAAAACGTAAGAACTATTGTTTTACGTTTTTTAATGTTCAAACATTCGTTATTTACAGAAATAACAAAAAATTCAAGACAAGCTGAACTGGAGAAAGTACCGATTGTACAGATTACGTGAAATATCATGTACTTCAAGTGGACTACGTGTAACAAAAAAAAAAAAAAAAAAAAGTAAAAAAAAAATGAATTAACAAGTTGTCCAGTATATTAGAAAACAAAAAAACATAAATCAAGTGAAAATGTAATTTTACCATAATGAATTTCTTAATTGTACTCTATAGCGCTGCTACAGTGCCTTTTGGGGCCTGACTAATGTATATTGAGCCATACCTTGAGCAATTGAGACTTTGCAGCTAGGCCCAACGATGCGTAAGTATGAAACAGCGTAAAGTAATGCGGAAGGTGTCGTCCGTGATCTGCAATTTCACGATGAAGCAGAGACAACACCGCGTGCAGCAAGTGATCGCTCAACGTCGCTGTCGGATCTAAAAGTATTGCTGAAGCGACGAGAATGAAAAAATAATTTATTATCGAACTGTTGGAATAATTTGCGATAAAATTGAAAAAAAATTCAGCCCGGTTAACTCACTCGGTGCATTTAGACTAGGTGGAGGACAGGGGCCGTCCTGCAGCGAAAAGTGCGCAAGACATACGAGAATCTTGAGAAAAGCCGAGCGTACTTCGGTACTCGGACAACTCAGCAGATATTCACAAAATCTGCAATATTCATATTGTAATTAATGTTTATATTCGTAAATATAAAAGAGTATAAAGACGCAATATAATTAATGATGAACGGTTATTGAAAGAAATTAGCGAAGATTGTATTTCCTACTACCTGTGAGGACAATTGAATAGTACGTTGTGAGCGAACCACGAACGCACGGCTTTGCTACTTCTCAAGTGATGACACAGGATGTCGTACCAGTCCGTGGCGGTTCCTCGTAACGTTTTTTTTGTGTGGAATCCAGTATAGAAGAGAAACCTAGAGGCCAGTTGTACCGAAAGCATCGCCAATTCTTCTGCTTCGGGACTCTAAAATAATAAAAAGGCAAAACAGGAAAGAAAAAAAAACAACCAAATGAGCACGAATATAATAAACAGTTGTATAAAATATTCGTGAATCAACGGGAGAAGGCTTTTATGACAACTTACAAGTTTGTCATTCAAATTCTGACGATTAGCCGTGTGCACGGGATTACAAGACACGAGTTTTCTGATCAACTGAAAGTACTCTGCGTTGAATTGATTGCGATTGTGCATGAACTTGATGTTCTGCTTCCTTACGCTGTGCTCGATTGCCGGTGGCATTTTCATGACGCCCAACTTCGTGTCTGTGTACCAATGAAATCATTTTTTACAAAACAGAAAATCAAAGTATGCCGATCGATCTTTAGGCTTGTTCAAATACTGTACACACTAGATTTTTTGCTTAAAAATGGTTAAGGTCAACAAAGGCTCAATGTCAAAGAATCTTTGTTAGAACGTCATTTATGTAGAAAATTTTAATTCGATAACTTGTAATTTGCACAAAGGATCATTATATTTTTTATTTTTATGGGGGAAAAAACCCATATAATATTAAGTAGCAACATTTCCGCCTCTGGCGAGTCAAATTTTAGTACGATAATTAATTTTAATTGACCTATTACCGCACACCGGACATTTATTCCAGATGCCTTTTCTCAATATTTCGGACAACTTTGGAAATCCTTACGTTAAAATATCAAGAAAAAAGGACAAGAGCGCGCAATTCTTACACAAAGATAATTCAGTGACACTTTTCGTAAGAGATTCCGCTTCGACGTCCAGTCTCGTGTAGAAAAGCATATAAGCGTTCCACCATCGTTTCTGTCTACGATAGTTCATGCGTTTGAGCATGTGATCGAATACCTCGCCCATATACTCGCCACCGAAACACTGTGACTTCATTTCTTCCTCTTCCTGCATCTTGCATTCAGTCACATCACCGTCGTCGAACTTGTACCATTTTACGGTGCCGTCGTTTTGACTACGCAAAACCAATTGTATTGATATTTATTTCTATCGACAAGTAATTAAATAGCTACATAAAATCGGGCAATTTACCGGTGTAATATATACGAGTAGTAATGCCCGCCACTGGCTTGTCCGCTGTGCACGACGATGCCGGACAATCGATATTTCGTGCAAGTAGCTTTGTAAAGTTGCTGCTCGTAATCGCAGTCGATGACCTCGCCCTCGAGTTTAGCGAGGCCGGAAACGGTGTAAGGTTCCATGTCCAAGTTGCGTGGAAATTCGAAATAATCGTTGAATTTAATGGCACAAACGCGATCGTAGTCGTACTCGAATCTTTTCAGCTGTATCGCCAATATCGGCGGAAGCTTCTTCACGCATAATCTTTTCACCGTAACGACCTGTCAACGTTATCGATAAAACTTTACCAAAATGTCGCATTTACAAAATAATAATGAAAAAATTCTTCACGCCCGATGAACACATATAAAAAAAATGTTTTAACAAATATTCTTAAATCGTTTTGCATGTTGACGAAATGTTGCGCGAGAAAATATATTTTCACTTGCCTTTTTGTTACACTTGTCGCAGTGATAAGCATCGGCACCCTCGAGGAGTTCACCCTTGACGTACTGCTCCAAAGAATCGAGCAAATTGCTGTGATTCCTTATGTCGACGCTTATCACACTGAAAGGCTCTTCCTTCGAGTACCTTGGAGAATAAGACGGTATTACGGCGAATTAAGGCGTAACGAAGAAACTATGTGTAAGCGGTGGATGAAACTATCGAGTACCTGTGAGGGCAACCTTTGCAAATTTTTTGATCGCTGTAAGAACCACCGAGTATTTTTCCCATTATCTGCTCGTGACCAAGCGCCTTCAAGGCCTCGTCCAGGCTCTCCACTAGGCTCATGAAGAATTCTACGGCATCCTGTTGTTCTCGAAGATTCACGGGTTCCCCTTGCAACCTGAAAGAAGGACATAATAAGAATAAATAAAATAAAAGTAAAGAGGTCAAGAATGTTTCGTTTAAAGCAGTAAACTACTCGCTTGAAATGTTTCCAAAGTCCACGTGGTATGTAGTACTGTAATTTGCTGTAAGCCAAGTGTCCGAATATTGCCTGGACTTGTTTGAGGATACCGACGTTGTACTCCTTTCTGGATTCGTCGATACCGCATTTCTCTTCGTTCGTGTCGTTGTCGTTGGCCTCGATCGTTTGTTCGCCATCAACGCGTTCTTCGCCCGAAAAATCTTCGTTGAGATCGAATGCGGCGCCCTCGGCAGCCAACAGTCCTATCCTGATACTCTCGACCATGTACAACTGTTGCAATACCGAATTCATGTAGCACGTTGCACCGGCGTTCTTGAGACCCACAAAACCCTTGAGGGGTCGGGGTCCGACGGGCGGCAGATAATCCCATTCGACGAGAGGCTCGTCCTTATCCGAATAGAACATGTCGCTGAGCATCGTGACTAGAAGTTTCATGTTAGGCACGCAACCCGTGCAGAGACCAACGAGCAAGTCGAATGCTGCGCTGATCGACTGAGGCGTGGAGCATACCGGAGATGCCTGCGACGAGGCGAGCTCACCAGTGCTTCGCAATTGAAGCATCATACACGATGCCGGAAAAACAAAATCTTCAACGAGCTCCTGAAAAGTTGAAATTAATTAATTCTGTACAGCTCGTAGTGGAATCTCGATTTATCGTACAACGGTAGAATACCTTGATCATGTGTAGTCCGCGTTTTTCGTCACTTCCAATGCCGTACTTGATAGACGGCGCCACGAAAGCAAGTAACTCTTTGCTAAGACTGAGATAACCCTCGAGGAGAGCGTCTTCGACTTGGCTCTCACCACTTTCCTTGACGGTATCCCGAACAGCTTTCAGCCACGTTATCTCAATTGACAGAAACGTCTCGGCGGTGGACAATGGGCAGCCCGACATGTGGGCGTAATTAAGTAGCCGACACAAGAGCTGAACACAAACGCATACACACAGAGAGAATTTTAATTAAAAATTGACGAAAATCACTTGAAATGCTTATGTCGAGAGCCAAAAAGACCCGCAACTTACCTGAAAATATTCGTGACACTGTTTAGCATTTTCCACGACAGTTGTATTCAAAACGGAAATTAGTAGCAATATCAATTGCTGAACCGCCTGATGACCGTTACTGCACCACGTCGATACGAGTAAAAATTGTTCGGCAGCGGCGATTCTTACGGCTCGCGAGGTGCTCAGGAGTACGAGATCAATTAAAAACGTACGCCACATCTTGTCACGCGTGAGCGTAACGAGAGCATTGGGATTGAGAACAAGGGCTATCGTGAGGACCTCCAGAGCTTCCTTGCACACGAGTACGTCATTCGCATCCAAATTACGCGAATTAGTCTGATTTGCCTCGTGCATTATGTGTATAATGTCGATAGATCCGTCGACGTTTACAAGATTGCCGGTCGAAGCGGCCCAGGCGACCCTTATGATCGCGAGAATCGTCACCATGTCCGGCAAACCCCACGAGAATGCCTGACGATGCACGAAGAGCAATCGGCATCTATCGGACTCGGCACCACCCGCGAGTATCCGATTGGCAAGTTGCTGCGCCAACTTTGCCGCGACACTTCGCAACATGTACTCGGTATTCTGATTTGGCACGCTGTGTAACGCTTGCTTCAGTACTCCAACTAGAGTGCGATTGTTCGCGGGAAAATCGTTATTTTCCGAATTTACCGATGGCTGCGACTGCGTCTGCGGTTGCACCTGCGGTGGTTGTACCTCGTCCATAACACACGCCATAACGTTACCCACAACCGTCAAGAGCAATTTACAGAGTTTCAGTATAGTCAAGTATGCCGATCTTTTGGTCGTTTCGTCGACGTTCTTCGAGCGAAATTTTCCCCTGGTCAACATGTCAAGAACTACACCAGCCTCGCCGCTCTTTATGAAATTGTACTGGAAGTCAAAGGCGCTTTCCGACATTGGATCGAGCGCCGGCATAAGGAGCGTGTACAACACCTGAAATTTTATTAAACAAATAATTAATTCTTTCTTTCTTTCTTTCTTTCTTTCTTTATTCCCCAAAGATCGAGAAAATTATACGAACCTCTAAATTGTACAAAACTTGGCTAGGACTCGCTGCGAAAAAGAGACTCTCAACGGTTATTTTGAGTTCCTCGCAAGCCGTTACAGACGCTGGTTCCTCGCCCTTGTCAACACCGAATACCCACTCTAATCGCATCACCGTAAGTACATCGGGTGGCACTAGTTGCAAAAGATTGCGAGCTCCGTCGCGCAACTGTTCGAGCTTTAACGTACAACCGAGATCGGCCAGTTGAAAGAAAAATGGGGCGTACTGAGCTCGCTGCGACATTAACTGTTATAACCAGTCGAAGCGAAAAATTAGCTAAAAATCTTATAACGTTCTATACGATTGAATGAATCACCGATATTTCGACTCGAGTTACGTTAGATTACTCACAACACCGGGCAGTCGATTCTCAGCCGCCAAGTTTGGTCTATCGTACGTATGGTGAGGTGAACTCGTCGAACTGTCGGAACTGCTGTCCGGCGAGCTTGGCATGTTGCTATTGACCTGGCTCAATTTAGCCGACAGCAACTGTGTAAACGAAATATGAATCTAGATGAAACGTTACTCCTTGTACCAAGGAAAAGGGATATTTCAGCAGAACAACGACTGACCATTTTGTCTCGTAGAGGTATCTGAGACAAGAGTTTCCTGTCGTCCGGCTGTTCGAGCGATTCGCCGTTTATAAACAAGTCGAGCTTCACGTTCGTACCACTGGCTTTGATTCTACGCAATATCTGACGTCTCAGTGACGCCAGGGTATCATTGCTATGAGTAAAAATATCAATATCGTCGACGTTGCGTCCAGGATTCGCGAATCGTATTACCAGCGATAAGTGCTTGCCACGCGCTGCTCTATAATTACAAGAAAATGTAATTAATAAGTGAACGGACCAAGATTCTAACTTAAAATAATTCACCTATGGAGAGGTAGCACTCTTCGTTCGCCGGGAAAAGCCGTGTCGCATTCGTTGATATATTCCTGTAATACTTTCATAACGCGACACATCTTGAGGGCTTCGGAGCCTATCGTATTCGCCATCTGGACGTCTTCCTCGTCTCTCTTGTCGCGGTTGTATTCCGAGTTCAATACCGACACAGTGTCGTAGTGGGCTTTCAGCCTATCCATACACTCGGCGATGAAATTCAGGTGAAAGTCTAGAAAGGCCGATTGCAAACGCGGTCCTAAATTCGTATTGACTTCTTTGAGTAGCTCTATACCACGGCTCGCTATTTCTTCGGGGCTGTTCGTCACTACCTGGAGGCATCGAATAGGTCCACTTAGCATCGGCCTTTCGTGTTACGAACATAAAAGTAATTGTTATATTTAATAACTTACTCTCCACAGATAGTCGGTGCCAATCAAATCAACGTCATCCATCAGGAAAGTCCGTCTCTTGAGCACGAGTTTGCCTTCCTTTGAATTTACAGCTTTGAAAAATCTCTCATAACACTTGATGCCGCTTTCCGTCAAAAGCGTAGGATCAAACTGCAATATGTTGTTCTCGAAAAAGTCCTTGTTTATCGCCGGATCGAGATCCGGCTCCTCGCCCATCAATTTCGAGAACCACTTAAAACAGGCCTCGCGATCCGACACGAACACCGACTGCTCCGCGAGGCACTGCCATATTTGCTTCGCCTGCTCGGCACAGAGCCAGAGTTGTCCGTCCTATTGATAAAAAATAATAATTGTTCAATTGCCCCGACATTCACCGAGAGAATTGATAACAAATGGACCTCGAGTTTCAATTGAATCAAGGTGATTTGTAATTAAATCGATGGACTGACCTTCAATAGGAACCTTAAGAAATTGAGCCTCTCCTGAACTTGCGTAATATGATTGTAACGGCCGTCGGGAACAAGCGTCGTATCATCGATTTCGGGATAGTCTTTCTCGAGCTGACGCACCCTATCCATATAATTCGTTAAGCTGTTTGTCACGAGAATCACGACAGAATGTTGATGCTGCAGACGTTCTATGACTTCTTGCCTGAAGAAATAATGTTGAAAACAATAAATGAAATACATTAAATTTTGTGAATTAGCAATTTTAACGATTTAACCGACCTATAATATACATGATGACTACGTTGACTATTGCCAATGTTTGGATTTGGCTCGTAAAGGCAACAGATTTCACGAATCTGCTTTAACGCTGGTAAAGCCCATTTATCACTGCTCTTCAGTTCCTCGACGCATTTGTCGAGCCAAACAGTTTTCTGCGCGTCTCGCTCCTGTGAGCACGAGTAATCGAGAATCTTCACGTGAGCGTTCAGCGCTTGATCCATTATTTCCGTCGGTACCTCGTCCGAGTGAGCCAAATTCCAAAACAACGTCAGCACCTGCGTCACAGCAATTACTCGATGGGGTTCAATCGAAAAATACAATCGGTCTTTGATCGAGAAAAAGCGATTTAAAGAAAAAACGCATATAAAAGCGGACCTTGTGCGCCATCACACCGTCCTTGTCGTCCTCGGCGAGCCTTCGAATAAGTTCCAACAGTTTCTCACGTTGCTTTTTATTGGCAGTCTTCCAGCTAGTCTGTAACGATAAGGCGTATAATGTAGACATAAAAAATATAATTTTTTATTAAAAACCGATAAAGATTATCGCGAGATTTACCTGAAAACATTCGAACAAATGATCAAGTTGCTCGGGACTGAAATCCCAAGCGAGCTTAGCCAGTAAATCGTGCACGTTCTTCACTATAGCCTCGTGCTTTCCGGCTTGTGCCGCCCACACGGCATCCAGATCTTCGAGTGTTAGAGTTCTTTCCTTTATTATGAAACGCAATATCTTCTCCAATTTTTCGACGTACTGAGGCTGATGGAGCGAGTCTCTCAACACTATCTCCAGCACGCCGTTCTCTTTTATCCATTTCTGGAAAAAGAATGTCAAATATCGATTGATCGAAAATATGTTTATTAGATTTATAGCAAATTCGTTGAATTTATTTTTCTCGAATATTCAGGCACTTACGGCCATGCGTTCGGCCGTGAGCCACTCCTCCTCCTCCAAGCTCGGATTACGATGGGGATAGTAAGTCACTCCACCGATAACTTTGTTAACCTCGTTAAGGGCATTCATCTTTCCGTTGAACGACGATATTTGTAAAAGCCTCAAAATCATTTTCAGTCTCAATATTTCCAGACTCTTGATCATGTCTTCCTGGTGTGGTACGCGTGATACGAGACATTTCGTGGCTTTTATTATAGCCGATATAGTATCGTTCTTGGATTCGTTCTTAGCTTCCTTCTTTAATTCTTCATCGGTCAAATTGTCCAGTATAACAGGCACCATTTCCTATTCTCAACAGGCAACGGGTAATCGTTTTAGATCATTTTGTCATTGAAATTTTTCAATTAATCTGCGATTAAGAAGTTAAAAATAATTTTATCGTCGATTAATACTCACCACGATGGGCATGAGGTACTTGACTATCGTGTGAACCGTGAGTAGCTCGTAGCACAAGCCGAATGGTCTGAGCAACGCGTGAATCACCTGTATAGTTAGATTCCTACCACTCTGAAATCTTGCTAGCAATACGTTGAAACCTTTGAGGCTACCGAACCTGAGTAAAAATTAAAAAATTAAAAGATAAAAAGGTCCGCGGATGGGAATCGAGAAATTTCGTTGTCGCAAAAGTGTACCTATTGATGAGGTCGATCAGCCAACCGCGCGGACTTCGCGAATCTTGGGGCGGTCTTGCGTATATCTCCTCATCGGGTATATTGCTACCAAGGGGCACACTTTCCGAAACTCTCGCAGCATTAAAAGTATGAAATCTTGAAGAAAAGGGCCAAATTTATACTCAATACAATGTTGCAATAAATTCAACGATCGGAGCAAGATAACTTACTTATTATTTGGATTAAAAACCATCGCCAACAGATCAAGAAGAGGAAACCAGTCCTCGTCGAGCTTGAGAACGCAAAGCTCTATCAAACGCTCGCAATTAGCGTTTATGCAATTGTGAATATTGAGCTTCCAACTGTTAACAGCATCGTCAGTGAGAATCTTGGTAAAAGATATAGTGAGCCCTTCTCGAAAAAAGCGCTGACACGCCTCACTCTGTACATCGATTCCTGGAATAAATTTGTCAGTTCCATTGTCCATTAAATTGTTTTTAGCGGTTTGAAAGACTGCAAAAATCCCACCTTTCCTGCAAAGCTCTATACTGGCTTGCAACAGGCTCTCCAACTCCTGTTCAGGCAGTACCGGTACCACCCATCTTGGACTAGATATTTTTTCATCCAACATGGCCAGCTTGGCATGCGGAAAATCTGGCTCTGCACGCTGCTGCGTATTGCCGTCTTCCACTGAGTTTGCAGCCTCGCTGTTGCATTCGCTTTGCACCAAATTTTCGGTCAATTGAAGGCCCGATATCGCATCTGTCAATTGTTGCGGACCTTGAGGACTATGCATCTGCAACGACGACAAATACATTCTCGATTCATGGTCGTTGCTTATTAGTTTGACAGTTAATAATTCAGACCTGTGCAGAGGTGGTGGTTTGCTGGCTATCGGGAGGGTCTACGCCCACTTCCTGTCCTCGGGTAGCAATCGTCATTCCGCCTAACGACTCAGTGCCCGCCGATATCCACGAAAATCCGGTTTCTGATAATGGCGCACCACTGACAATGACCATCCGGCTCATCCACTGACATTAAATACAGATTTATCCTAAAGGCCTTGTTCCATTAATCTATAGCTACATTATCTGGAACAAAAGGTACGTCGTAACTTTCTGTAATATTCTTGTAATATTTCAAATTAAATGGCTATTCGTAAAAATTCAGAACTTTCTCACTCGCAGAATCGTCCTATGGTTTTGGTTTGCAGTTAAATTTTAGCCAATCTCCCTGATTAATTTTTTTCGAGCCATCTCCGCCGAGAATAGTCGTTTTTTTTTTTCCTTTGCTTTGTCAGTTAATCGTGACATTCTCTAAAGTTATTTATCATATTGTCTCTCTACATTTCAATAATTCATTTATCACTGATTATAAATTTAACTTAAATATTTATCTTCAAAGAAATTTCCAACATTTATTATCTACATTAAATTGCAATTTGAAATAGAAAATACAGGTAAATTATTTTTAATCGTTATAAACGAGCCTTTTAAAACTTGTTCAATCGTCTTAATAAAAAGTTAAAAGTGTTGAGTTTAACCCACCAAAAATTACCAAATACACTTAGCCAGAGAAATAAATATATTTCTCTGACATTTACCTATCGCCTTTTCATTTTTTTAAATAACAACCTCTTTGAAGCTTTGTCGATTCTACGCAGTTCTTAAACAAAAATGTTAAATCGACTACCGATACTGTACTGCAAATAAAAAATTTTTACAGAAAATTACTAAAACTATATACCTAGGATCCATGTACAAAGGGTTTTAAACTAATGCAGAATCACGATTGAAAAATTTTCAAACAACTCTTAGCAACTCGTACAGGAGTACAATTATCAATTCTATTGTCGCAGCGTTGATTTACTTAATCACTTTTTTCTAAGATATTTACCAAACATTTATTTTCAACTTATCAAAGAGCTAGTCAATTTTTATACATTGAAGAAAAAATCAAAAAATCAATTTAAATCTCAACTCACACCCCGGGCAATGACAAGTGTATTCGCGTCAACGTATCGCGTTACCGCAAAAATAGTATGTCCAGTGGGAAAATAAAAATGTCTGAAACCCGTAAAAAAACGGTGAAGGGAAAACGGTTAGTAAATTAGATTAGAGGGGATGATTTGGTAAATCTGCGAGGGCAAGAGGTTTGGCGGTGGGGGGTGGGGGGAGAGAAGCTTGACGAGTAGACAATGTCGTACGTACTACGTACAACGACCCATCCTGATCGACGTGGATCGTCGGGACTCGGTAGAATTGTCAAAATCGCTTTCAATTGACAGTCAATAAAAGTGCGTGCAAGCTTGCAAGCTGGCTAATTCGTACATGTTTAAACGTACCAGCGGAATGTTGCAACAAAGAGGTTTCGGGAAACGCTCGGTACGAGAAAAAAGTGAGAGACGTAAAAGTTTATCACACACGAAGCCAACTCGAGAGCCGCAAATGTTTGCACGTTGGTGGCAGGACACAGAGAGCGCAGCGCAAAAAGCCAACAAGCGGCGCGATGAAAAGGAAAAAAAACGAATTTGACGGGCACACGTTGATGCGTTAGAGGGGAGGGGGTTTTTGTCGGTTCAATAAAATAGTGCAGAGGTTGAAAGACCGGCCACCAATTATACCCATACGAAAGCGAACCATCTTTTGGGCGAGGGTGCACCTATTCGTTCGCCCTGTTCACCCGACCGGGCTATCTTTCCGACAAAATGGCGACCCACCTAACGATTAGCACTGCCGAGCGAATAGACACGAAATATTCGTCAGTTGTACTCGTTTACGAACGTCTAAACTTTTCGGTTCAGTATTATAGAGCCTGCAACCAACGATAATGCATTACGATTTAATTGAATAAACGCACCTTTACATAGTAAATCGTAGTTGATTCCCGTGTTGCAGTTTTGACGTGACGTTACGAACTCACTCACCACAATCTGTAAACACGACTCGTCTGCGGCGCTACCGTCGCGCCCCCTCGTTCAAGCTTTGCTATCGCTGCTGCTGCTTGCGCGATTCCACACCGACGACGGCGCCTCGCTTACGGAAATTCACGCAAATATCCTCAAATACCAACCCTTATGGTGGTTACGGTTTTTCTTTCTTTCCACGTACACCAGATCCAACGTGACCAGTTTTCAATGAAAATTAGATATTTTATATTCGTATTTGACGCATAGTCTTCGGAACTGAGAAAGTAAACTTTATTGTCAAATTTCGAGGAAACGCTTTGCATCTTTTTGAATGTGACATAATAATATTGAAAAGAAAAATAAATAAATAAATAAAACAAAACATTTTCTTTACTTGTATGAAATATTGTAAATTCAATAACGAAAGAAAATATAAAATATAGCACACGGATAGCGAGCACAGGGACGTCGATGGTAGTTAGGTTCTGCATAACTGGTTGTTGTTGTTGTTGTTGTTGTTTTGTTTTTAATTATACATTCCCACCTGCTGCGTCTTTTAAAAATATAATATATTTATACTGTCTTGGATGGTAGCGACAACATACATGAACCGATCTATGTTCTATCCATTTTGAAATGTGCTTTTCTCTTGCCTCTAGACATCAGATTTCTATCTGATCGACCTCATCGGCTAGTCCCACTTTTCTATTTCCTTATGCTCCGTTTCGAATTACGAATTTCCTATTATTGTCCTTGACGCGCAAATATTGCCGAGCAAATCACAGTATCAATTGCTGTAGCTGTTTTGTTAAACCATCCTCGGTCTTGATCTTGTCCATTTGATTCCTCTCGAGCTGCTCGCCCGCTGAAAATCTCTCTTTCAACTTCGATATTTGATCCAATTTCTGTCAAAATAAATGACGAATTTTTGATTATGTTAATCGGTGTAAAATTCGTTAGAGTAAATAACGAAGAAAAGAATTATTGAGTAAACGCTTCAATCGAGCACGAGTGGAGTATTACGCATTTGATTCTCTTGATAATCCTATTCTTCTCAGGATCGTCGGTGAGATCGGGATCGGCTACAGTGGCAGTGGTTTTAACCGGAGGACAATTGACCCGACCGTTAACATCGACGATGTTGGCTAGCTCCGCAACAGCCTCCACTTCTTTCTTCGCTTTCTTGGCTTCGCGTTTCTTCTTCGCTTTTAACGCAGCTTTCGACGGAGCCGCTATAACAATGCAAGTTCGAATCATCAAATTGTCGAGAAGATCACGATGGCCATTCGGTAATCAAGCAAATTGCGTTGGTACCTCTACTTTTTGGTGCTGGGTCGTCGATATCGTGAAGATTAAACGTCATCGTGTGAGACTTTGCGGATGGCGGCCGGTAAACTTCTTTCGAAGCTTTCAATCATAATAACAAATATAAAAATAGAAAGAATGATGAAATTTGAGAAAATGTGTGTTAAAAGAATAAAATAGAACTAATACCTTGCGGCTGACTAGGAGTTATGCCTTCAACCGCCTTATAACTGATTGGTTTTTCGGCGAAAGTATTTATCGCGAACTTTTGCCATACAACCTCCCAAAGTTCTTCGGGCTTGTCCCACGGTTTTTCGTGCAACAATGTGCCGGTATAGTGCCAAACTTTGTAGCTGAAAAAATATTTCCAATTGTTCTTATTAGCTATTTTCAATAATCGGTGTTAAAAAAAAGAACTAAGTATTTATAACGTGGTCTAACGGTAAAATGATGACCTACCCATTGGCTATCCGTAATCTAGGAGCTGTCGTGGCGGTCATTAAGTGCTCGCCATCCGGTGACCAATGAAGCAGAGTAGTGTAAGCGGCTTCGAGACTGGTGATTAATCTTTTTTTTTCCATATCCCAAAGTTCGACGCTACCTGACAAATTACCGAAACCTCCCAATAGAACAAGTACAGAGCGGTTAAGGAAGTAACAAATAAGCTTTGCGCATCGTCCGTCATAGATTCAAAAAAGGATATTGTTCCCAAACGGGTTGTAGTGAATACTGTTGCGATGTTTTTTTCCAAACTCGAAGACAGGCTCGCACTTGACATTGAAAATCGTCGCTTTTGACGGCATGTATCCGTAGATTACGCAAAACTCGTCGCTTTTCGGCGACCATTGTACAGCGTGTATGGGACCCTCCTCACCTAAAGTTATGAATTATACGAATATTTATTTTAAATGTACAGTCAATAATATTAAGTAATGCGGAAATTGTTGAATAACCAATGAAAACCTTACTGAGAGTCACCAGAGCAGTTTCTCCCTTCGTACTGAGATAATGCAAAGCCTGTTTCCCATAATAGGAAGCACCGGTTTTGTCAACGTCCATCGTAGTCATTACGAGGACACTGTTACCCCGCTCGTTCCAAAAAATGTCGACCCTGTCTGCCTGAAACACGCCACTTTCGCCTCATTTCTTTTCGCCATGTAATTTCAAGTGTCAACAAACGACGTCGTTTACCTGGAAGAAACTCTTATTCGCCACAGCCTGAGTGATCTCGACCTTAGGATATTGGAATAATCTCGCGAAAGACGGCTGTCCCGTTTTTTCTGCGATAATAATGTAATATTTTTATTCTCTTGTTAAATCCTATCAAAAAAAAAAAGCAATTTGGTGAAGATAGTCGTTACTACCAGGCATATAGCAGAGAATATGATAGGGCACGTTGCCAGGTGAAATCCTGAATTTCCCAAGTTTGGTTACACAAATTTTTCGAGTGTACCGCTCAAAATCGGCATTTTCGTAGAGATATATCTCGCTGTTAACCAGCATGCCACATAATTTTTCGTCGCTCGACCACCGAGGTTCCCTGTGTAGTCGAATAATAAAATTATTGTGTTTGCGTCTCTCTACGATCGGATTTATCGACAACGAAATCGATAGTAACCAAGATTTAGCGGAGTAAAAAATGTTCACTTACCAATCGCTTTGTCGTTTTTGAACGAAGCTCTTAACAAGTTGGCCATTTTCCGATTTCCATATATGCATTTGGGGATATCCGTGGGGATTATCTTTCGATGCTGCAACAATAAACCAACCAATTGAATTTTTCTTTATAGAATTAATATATATCAAAACAGAGGATAAAACGAAAATGCCACCTTTGCCTGCATAATGCAAAGTTTGTTTTGTCTTAAAATTAAACTATCTAGAAAAATCAGTTAACTTTCTTCGTTGAAGAAGTTATTTCTGTATACATTCAACTTCATAAAGACATTCATTGTAAAGACGCTCGATTTGCAATTTTATAAACAATTATACATTTTTTATTTACAGTTATGTGAAAAAAAAATTAATATTTTAAGTTGAAGGGAAATGGTAAAAAAGCATATACTTTATATGAAATTGAACATACCTATAAAGGGTTCCCAAGTCGTCAAGTAATTTCCTTTTGGGGAAAATTGAATCCCACAGACTCTAGGCCTCTGCACAACGGCAATAAGTTGCCAAGTGTCGGAAAGTGCAATTTTTATGCTAGGCCCGGATATCCACGCGAAATAGCGGCCGTCTGGGCTAAAGAGCATGGCCTTACAAAATTTCCCATTGTCTTTTGTAAATTGGGAAACCTCGTCATAAGCGGGTGGTCCATTTTTAATACAGACGCCACTGGAACCTCGCACTAAAATTCGATGGAACATAAAGAATGATGAGCAAAGAGAATAAATATGTATATATTTATTTATTTGCTACGATTTTTGACTTTACGGAAAATAATAAGATTTTCGGAAATCCCGGTAAAGATGATTTTTCGATTAACCTATAACATACGGTTTTAGAGTAGCTCCGGTTTAACGACATATTCAACTAATTGTCGCACAGAAAGATTTTATAAATCGAATATAAAAGTTAATTAGTAGAGGATAAAAAGTAAGATAAACCGAAGGGACAGAAAAGCAAGTAAGTCAATAGATACCTGCGAGACAAGGTAGATTCACCGCCATTGTACCTCCTCTATTACAATGTGGTATTCTATTTGTGTACAGACATATACATGGAAGTGCATGGAAGCACAGGGCCCGTGATTTGGCATAGGAAAAGTAGTTACGATTTTCGCCTGAAGAATGCGCAGGGATGTATCGATGTGACATACGCATAGAACGTATCTCATGGCACTCCCCTTTTCCGTTGTCTCAGTCCTACTCGTGTCTAACACGTATTCTCTCTCGCACTAACGTTGGAGCAATGCTTTCGCCGGAGACTGGTGAGATAGTCTACCGTTCTCTCTCACGCTCATGCATCCATAATGCTAATATTTCCGGTGATCGTGTTTCACTTAAGAAGCGTGGATTAGTTATTATTGTCACTTTTTTTTTATTGGTATGTATATTAAAAAATGAAATAATCAATAAGGTCATAACTTTTCAGGTACTTTGTACTATTTTTCCATTTTTTTTCCGAGAGAAAAAGTAATTTCTTTCCGACATTCAGAATATAGACAGTTTTAGAGAGAATATTTAAATGGTATAAAAGTCTGAATAAACAAGGATGCAAAATTAGAACCTTGCAATTATCTTTATATCGAATATCAACTAATTATTAATAATCTAGAAAACTGCTTTTTTAAAGAACACATTCAATACTCATTTAACTGTACGCATTCCATAATGTTTTGATAAGTACTTATTATTATTTTGACATCATTTTAGCTCGAGGATCCTTTTACCATAAAATATCAGATAAAATAACGATAGATGTATTATCACATTTAATCGTTAATAAAATAATAAACGTTACCATCATCAGTCCGACCATTTGTTTTCTTTCCTGTAAATGGAAAAAAAAATGACAGGTGTGCGAATCGAATAGAGATCTCCCGATTTCCGGGAAAAAAAAGAGCACATTTTATACAGCTCGACGGTAGATTCGTTGCACGTAGGAGCTGTGTAAGTCGCTGATGATATGATCAACTCCGTTTGCTTTGGGGGTAGTTGCGTGAATACGAGCGAGAAATACCATCGCACTATAAAGCGCACACCGCTCGCAGCAAAGGAAGGGTGCGTCGGAGCTAACCGTGTGGCGGTGGATTTGTGCACACCGGCATACAGGCAGCGCTCATGGTAGTTGGAATAATCACTAATCGATCACCTCAAAAAAGTCTGCCAAATGCTCCCATCTACATCTATGTTCTCTTATGTAGCTGGAATTGACAAGCCGATTGGTATACGCCCACTGTGTGGCACGTGTAGCGCCCCTCTCGCGGCTAAATTTGAAACTCGGTAGATGCCCGAACGCTATCGATGTTAGCTCGTGAATCCGCAGTTTTAGTCAAGTTGAGGCAAGGCAAAACCTCTAATTCCAGCCATGAGCGCGAAAGAGATAGGCTAGTATAGCGCTCACGGCGGAGTGAAAGAGAAGCAGCACATCTGTAAGTATCGAGGTTTCGCCTCCCTTTAAAATCTCCGTTTCGATTCTGTACTGTATTGTTAATAAAAATGTCAAAGCCACGAATCGATGAGCCGGCCGTGCAGCCACACTGAGTTTTCATTATCGTGCGATCTCCATTTTGCTATAAAAATTAATTCTTTTTCTTAAAATACACCGGTATACGATCATATCAGATAGCAATCTACCCAGTAAGAAAATCGTGCCGTGACGGATAACGGCGGAATACCTTCGTGTACGTCCGCGCCAGGATGACATTGTACCGACAGAACTCTTTAACAGCACAACGTGCCACTAGTCACTACCCTGTCCGTACGGTTCCAGCAAGTCGTAAGGCCCTACGAAAACCGGGGCAGCGACGCGATCGAACTTTCTTTCTTTGTGTCTCTCTGTTCTTTATTTCGGTGATATTATTTATCCGTCGCTACTAAAATACTCCAAGTGCTCTTTGTGAACCTTCAAAAATCGCTCTGACCTCCCAACTTGTTCCTTACACCAGGTTCCCCGCATACAGAGCTGCGTCTAGCACCCAATAGGCGCAACCCATCCTGGTCACAGCTCCAAGACGGATTTGCTCTAAGGGATTTAGAGCAAATCCCTTTCTCGTCAAGTCCGCCACATCCCCCTGTTAACAGGTTGGCGTTGAAGCTGACAGCAACGGACCCCTCAGCTCTCAGCTGTGATAAACGACATTATCTCCACTTCCCTAGCACTTGTTATCAATCACCTCATTCTAGCGCTAGGTTCTCTTGGATAAACTCAACCCCGTTATCACTACTCTCAACTCTCTTCTGCTTGCTTCCTTCTCTCAAACTCAATATGGCGCACAATAAAAAATTGAACATTCTATAATGGAATTGCCATAGTTTGCAAAACAAATTAGGTCTTCTAGAAAGAAAAACTGGATCATACGATGTGATAATTCTTTGTGAGACCTGGCAAATCCCCGATAACACTTGCAAACTAAACAGCTTTAAAGTTATTCAAAAACACAGACCTTTAAATAAAAGAGGAGGTGGCTTGGTCATTTTCATAAAAAAAGACGTAGCTTTTTTAGTTGTAGACTCTACCTTCCACTCTCCAAATACCATCGAAACTCTATCCATTTCTATTCCAACCTTTTCTGGGCCTCTAAATATCGTTGCGCTATACAAATCTCCACCCTTTGCCATCCGGGCGGTGGACTGGAAGCTTCTCTTTGACTCCATCGATCTATCCGAAAATGTTCTCATCGGAGGCGACTTCAATTGTCACCATATCTCGTGGGCTTGCATTTCCAACTGTACCTCGGTCTCCTGTCTATTCAACACTCTTTTAGACTATGACCTTTCGTGCCTCAATGACGGCTTGTACAGGTATGAATCAAAAGTTATCAACCAAAATCCATCGGCCATAGATCTCAACCTGGTCTCACCATGCATCTTTCCCTTCTGTGTCTGGAATGTTGAGTCGGATGCTCTACTCAGTGACCACCTTCCCATCTTCATCTCCATAGGTATCTCCTTCTCTACTCTCCCTTCCTCTTCACACCGGCCTCCCTCTAAATAAAATGAACTGGAATCTATTCAAATCTTCTATCGAAGCTATGACTCCCAACATTCCAGACCCCTCTTCTCTAACTTAATATAAAAACATTGTTAACTCCATATATGGAGCCATCAGACTATCTTGTCCAGCCGTAGACCCAGAAAATGACAAAAATCCAGAAATAAGACAATACCAATTTCGAGCTGCTATCTGGCGGAACAAGGATTGCCAGAGGAACAACGAGGCCCGTAGGAACGCTCGTGCTGTCTACAGACGACTCGGAAATCACGAAAATCTCATTGATGCAAAAAGATGCGATGACATTGAAAAAACATTTTTAAAAAGCTGAAAAACAATCCTGGATAAATTTCACTGAATCAATAGACTTTGGCAGGTCCCCAAGCCTGGTTTGAAATAAAGTTAAACGACGTCGAAATATGAATCTCTCAGACCCGTCTGACCACCCACATGATATCGCCACCATCGAGAAATTTACCTATCTTATCTCTACAATCTGTATTCCCTCATGCTTCACTACTAATTTCCCGCATATATTCCACGAAAATCCTCAACTTAGTGTTCCGTTCACACCATCAAAACTCAAAACCGCGATTGCCAAGGGCAAAATGCAACGCGGCTCAGGGCACTGACAAAATATATCGCCTCCCTTCTCAACACCACTAGACACATTCTCCTCGATACATTCAACAACCTATAATATTATCAAACGGACTTATCCGTGATGCTTGAAAAAAATGTCTCATCTTCTTTATTCCTAAGTCAACATCTGGGAATTTCCGTCCGATTTCGTTGGTATTTTGCCTTGTGAAACTAATGGAAATACTCATTCACACTCGCATGATCCACCAGTTAGAAAGCAACCTCTACCTTTCTCCGTCCCAATTTGGATTTCGCAAAGCCAGATTCTGTTCCGACAAGCTTTCCATCCTCACCACCGAAATCTATGCCGGCTTTGTAGAAAAATAATACACGGCATAGATTTTCTTAGCCATCGCTAGTTCGTTCGACAACGTTGACCCGAAGTTACTCTGTCACCATCTCGGAGTCATCAGACTCTCTTGGTTATTTTGCAAGTTCATCTAAAATCTTGCCTCTTCATGTACAATCTCCTTCAAAATAGCTGGACAAATCCACGGCCCATTCTATTCATACAAAGGCGGACCACAGGGATGCATCCTCAGCCCGGTGCTGCACCTTCTCTACACGAAACGGTTTGAAAAATAACTACATTCAAACAGTTTTTGCCTACAGTTTGCCGATAATGTTGCCATATACTCTAGGTTAAACAACTTGGAAGATTACATTTCTTCCATTCAGTCTAGCCTGGGCAATGTCTCGTCTAATCTGCATTTGAGAGGCCTGACTATCGAGCCATCCAAATCCAAACTTATCATATTCACTCGGAAACACATGGATCCTCTCTCACCACTTGTCCGCATTGATACCTCCCTCGTTCGAGGCTGCCACGAGGTCAAATTCCTACTCTTAACCCCAGATCACCGCTGAACTTGGACACCTCAACTTCAAATCCTAATTTCAAAATGCAAAAATCTCATCAACGTCATAAAATGTCTTCGCTCCACATGGTGGGGTGTTAACCCATCCTCGCTACCAACAATATATAGAGATCTCGTCCGGAGCTCATTCGAATATGACTCTCTCATTATGCCTTCAAAACTCACCCACTCGACAAAAAAATCAAGATCATCCATCGTAGAGCGTTGAAACTTGCAATCGACCTCCTTAACTCTACTCCAAATAATGTCATCCTCGCTGAAGCAGGGGAACCTCTTCTGCATCTTTGCCTTCAACAGCCTGCTAACAAGATCTTTCTAAAGGTCTTCTCCACATCTTGGCATCCTCTCCTTCTCTCTGTCCTATCGTTAACGCGTTCCTTTCTTCTCCAGAAATCAAACCCCTACTCCCAGCTTTTCCACCTCCCCCTTCTCAGAGCGTTCGATAAGCTAGGGCGTTTCAAACACTTCATCGAACCACTTAACTTTCCCCCAATATTTAGTATAAACCCTTCTCTTCCTTCGTGCACGTTCGACACCAACTCAGGCAAAACTTTTGAAAGCCTCTGAAGAACCCAATGCTAAATTCCAATCGATCTTTGCCAACTCTCTGGCCAATGCCTCTGTCTTCTTTACCGATGGCTCCAAAATGGGCTCAGGTACATACGTTGGATTCGCCATCTACTCCCTCCCCTTATCTCTCTCCCTTAAATACAACATATCTTCCTTCGCTTTCGTCGTTTCGGCGGAAGTAATGCAATACTACAAGTCATCAAAATCATAATATTCAATAAAATGCTCTCTTCAAGCTTTGCAAGCTCCAACCCTATCACGAAATTGCTCTTCCATCATTGCAACCGCTTACTAAGCCTTAATTTCCTCGTCCACCTTAAACCTTACGATAAAATTAGTGTGGATCCTGAGTCACGTTGGTTTCAAGGGGAACGACCTGGCCGACGCTTTGGCAAAATCCGCAACGCTCTACGAAACGTCTTTTACTTCTTCCGAGTTTTTCAACACCGTCCGCGAGGAATGCAATTCATCAACCGACCAAGCCTCGCGAAGGGTCGGCTTTCAAAAGAGAACCCTATATTTCGGTCACTTCCACTACTCCTTTTCTAAACGCTGGTTCCAAAACCATACACGCCTGGATAGGAAATACATCGCTACAATAAGCAGGATGCGCTCCAATTACTACAACCTTACGTCGAGCCTTTTTAGGAAAAACTATCATCACCGGCCTGCTCGTGCGGTTTTGAGACTTAAATCACGTCTTCTGGGCGTGCCCCCGATTTTCCGCGCATCGCACTAGATTAACACGATCACGAAAAACCCTAGGAATCCTCCCGCCATACGATATCGAATCCCTTATCGCTAACCCATCCCGACCTTCAATAACTCCTATCTTAGCCTTCTACAAAGAAATTAATCTCACCTTCTAATTCTACAGCTTAAGGGGGGATCATGCTTTAGAAGGTCCAAAAAATCGTTCTTTTTTATTGCCTAAATCGATAGATAAACTATCCAAGAATATATTTACAAAGTTACAGATGCCAATTCGAAGTAGTTTCGGAGATACAAAGCCGAACGCAGAGGGGCTATTGGAAATTGTACATCAGGCAGTGGAAATAAAATGCAACAATAGTTGAGAGGTAGAAAAATGATAAGTTTATTAACGGTCCTCTCTGATGAAGGTTCGAATAAAGACTAACGACTCACAAAGAGCACACGGGCCTCTTGGTTTCAGTACCATAATCTTTTCTATAAGTTCTTTATTCCCACCATGGTCTGTGGGTGACGCATTTGTTTAGTAAACAGTTCAATGAGGTCCACGAAGACCGAGATGCGTTTGAGACACCAGACACGTTGAATCACAGTTCCGTGAGCTGATGTCGAGTGAATTATTTTGTTAAATTCAATAGGGGCGTTGAGCAGATGTGTGCGCGCGCGGTCAGGCTCGGTCGCGTTTTCTCGAGTTTTATTTTTTGCGATTTTTCTGAATTTGCAGGCGTGATAGCAAAAAATTAAACGACCTATCGACTCGAACCAAAATTTGTTCTCTTCAGTATTGAATTCTCTTCTAGGTGAACCAACAAAATTGTTAAAAAAAAGTATTTTTTAATAACTTTTATAGCACGTTAAAGTGATTTAAAGAAAAAACCTTTTTTTTCAAACCCGAAAAAAAAAAAGGTTTTCATGATTATTTCACCTTTTTGTTGGTTCACCCTGAAGAAAAATGTATGATAATTGGAAATCTTTTTCGTTTTTTTGTTTCGGACAAGAATTACGAACTGCATCTGTCCCGCCAATTGGAAACTACAGTGGCAAGGCAGTCACGGAAAGGGTTCATTGCTCTGCAGTTTATTATTGTATCCACTTAAAAAATATATTTTGACACTTCAAATACATAAGTAAATATGACCCAAAGTTCGCTGGGCTAAGTTGTTTTTTCCTTTCCAAAAAAATCTTCGAAAACACAGTTATTTTTGGGTCTTCTAAAACAGGATCTCCCCCCCTTAACTAATCACACTCTTACTCTGTACATCACAGCTACAGACCATCTGCCGCAATAAGTTTTTTCCATGACCGTATGATTACACCTACACTAGTGTAGAAATGGAAACCAGTCCACAAAGATACGAAGAAGAAGTGAGGCCCTACAACATGCTGCAACCATGCAGACGCAGTGTTGGCGCACCGTACCGTCGGAACGTCGCGATAGCACGGAAGCCGTGCCGCCGTGCCGCCACCGTGTAGTCCCCGTGGTGCTACATTTTTATCTGGATACCTTGTGTAAAAAGCATCAAGTAGTTTATTATTTAAAACCACAAACACGTGAGGCTCTCGCGCGCTAGAACTGAAACTTCTTAGGTTCTAGAAACAGTTGATTTTATGCATTACATGTGTTTTCGATTTTATAATATTATTTCAGGATTAGGAATATGGGATATTTTAAGTAACTGGAGAGTCCAATAAACTAAATCTTGGAATTTTTATAATACATAAAATCCTTACAATCGCTCTCTGGCATCAAAATAACCTCAAACGGTAGGGTTCATGTGATAGCTATAGTCGATGTAGTGGAGGTGGCCTATCATGGAGAAAAAATTGATAGATGTGAATGGCTACTATCCGGCCATCTCCAAGGTGATACATTTCGATCGTGTGTTTGCAAACCCTTATTAGAAAATTTATCAACAACCTAAATATAAAATAAAGCAATATAACATTTAACATTTAACATAAAACTCATTGGAAACGTACTCTGTTATTTACCGCATTAACTTTTCACCCCATTGGCCTCGCCCCTCACAAGTATTCCACACGCAACATTTCATTAAATATCATTCAATAATTATTAATAACAATTGCATGCCACGTTTCTCGAAAAAAAAGTATATAATTAAAAAAATTGTAGTTAAGAATAATGCATATATAGAACTACGCTACATCAACGGGAGAGCGGTATTTTCCAAGGTATAAGTGCTATTACTTGTCTATTATAATTAATTCGGCGATAAATATCGCGGCCTAATTAGTAGAAAATTATTAAACTTAACTCCTGACAGCCTTAGCTTTTGACATGGATCTTCGACGAAATAAATCAAGAACGATACTTTGAAAGCCACATTGTACATAAACCAAACTCCTTTTCATAATATATCTTTTGAAATTTTATGAAATAATCATACCAGAGCCTTGTAACATAGTTACACCCGCTAGCCTGCTTTATTATATTTCACTGCCAAAACAGGCGAGATTTCGTGCGAAGGCACTGCGGGCACCAAGTCTGCGAACTCGGACGAAATTTGACAAAAACGGGCGACGTCACATTTAAGGAATTCCCTCGCTACCGTAAACAGCAGGTCGGCGACCAGCTGGCCTCGCTTGCGGCGAGGGGAAGACGGGTGGCGCGGTGACGGTAACGCATAAAATTAGGAAAGCGTTATATTTTTTAATTGGAATCGAAAACGATGTAGAGGGGAATGAGGCAGCGGGGCAGGGTATAAAAGAGCCTGCAGGAGGGAAAATGGTCTCTTAGTCGAAAGCTCTCTTCTTTAATAATACGTACATTTTTCGACAAGTTTTAGCTTTTGAAACGTTTTCTTCTACATTTTATTGAGATACTTGTTCTTTTAATAAAGAAAATCGAGTCTGTGAAAGTGAAAAACCAAGACTGCGGAAAGAGCAAAGACAGGCGAGTCATTTGAACGATAAGAAAAATAATCAGTGGAATTTAGAAGAAATTTATATTAATCTAAGATTGAATAGAATTAATTGAATAGAATAAAGCGGATTCAATTAAAGCGCACAGCATTTAAACAGGTAGAATAAGCAAGCAGTGTATGACCGAGTGGGTTTAAAGTGGATAGTAAGGAAGTAAAACGAGTGGTAAATAGAGAGAATTATAGGTATAATTGAGATATCGGCTTTAAGGCAAGTTCGACGCGTTCAGATTTGAGTGTATAGGTTGGGTGACAGGCCTACTACCAACGGCCGATACAATAACAAGCAAAGTAGCTATGTGTACCTACATAGAAGCTAGAAGCAACATGAACGAAATACACGAAAGGAATTGTAAAATTATCGCAGAAAATAACGAGTTTAAATGCACTGTACTGGCAATCGGTGCCAAGAAACCGAGCATTGATATTTTTATTTCTATTGCTTTTCTCAATAAACCCTACTTTTACCTACCTCGAAGTCTAAATTAATGATCCCTGTTTTCGAGTTGGAATTCTTCCCCTTGGAAAATAAAATTAATGCTAACGATAAGAAATTACCGTTACAGCCTACTCGTGCCATACTACATAAACAGGAATCCCAGCAAGCTGGGCATCCACGCGTTGTCACCATTCTCCCGGGAGATCACGCAGCGGTAGGCGATACACTGTGAGCGTACAGGAAAGCAAATCTTTATGCGATTGTGAATAATCAGTTTCAAGGCTTCCACAGAAACATAAAAATGGGTCTGAGCCTGTGTTGAAATTCTTGGAACCCCCCTCCACAAGCTCGATCGATCAATTTTTTGTACATCGAAGCTGCCACTACAATCGCCGTTGTTGTCACAGGGAGGAGCGCGTATTTTGCGTATCGCGTAACCGAAGCCAGCCAATGACGAATCGTCGTTAGATTTCCGGTAGACAAGGGAAAGAGATTGAGGTTTTGCAATTGGACGCGCAAGTTACGGGATACGCAGATTACCCGCTATATAAAACCAGTGCCGGCCCGACTCCAAGTCCCGGTGCATCGATATGAAAACTCGGTACATCCGGTCGTGCTATATTTGATTAAAAATTATTCTTGACAGGCGCGAATTGCACCAATGATTAAAAAAAATGTCATTATCGAGAGTATCAACCAATGACAATGACGCATAAGATACAACGCGATATTAATATTACTATAGATGGGCGACAAGTTGATTTATGGGAAATAGGCGAGACATTGGAATTTCACTTTCGTTTGCCCGTTTTATTCTATCGTACTCGCGTATCTTCCGAATCCCGGGAGGAGGGAGTGATGTTTGACGACGCCAAAGTCGAGTAGACAGCCCGTACGCGTACCGAGTCCTTGTGCCATATCGAATTTCATTGATAAACGAATGCAGTCGTCCCGGAATACAACATTTCCTCTTGTAAATGCGAAAACGCAACCCTCCCACGTAGGGTATGGCCAGCTCATGTTTTAGGTAAGTAATAACTCGTGGAAAATTGATAAATAATGTACAGCTCTACGGAGTTGTTTCGTAATTTAGGTTAGGCGGGCAAACATTTCACTGATATCTAACAATAAACATCATTTTAATACAATAATCAACAAAGAAACGTCTCAAAGAACAATCGCAATTGTTAAGACAAAGAAAAAAAACAATAATTAACTATCGATGCACGAGTAGTCGGAGAAAGCGATATACGATTAAAAGAAACAGAATCTATTTTCTAATTAAAGTACATTGACACCTTTCACTAGCAATGTCGATGAGTATGGTTTCGAAAGGCCCAACGATTTTGATTATGAAACCTATGAGGATTTTATGTCCGAATACCTCAAAGTGCTGGCGAAAAGAGCTAAGAAATGGGCTGAACTGATAGGAGAGGGAAAATCACTGCAGCGCTCTATAACTATTAAAAGATATGTACGTAAAGGCATTCCAGGAGAGCACAGGGGCCTG
Organism: Cylloceria caligata; assembly: GCA_963942595.1. Classification (NCBI taxonomy): domain Eukaryota; kingdom Metazoa; phylum Arthropoda; class Insecta; order Hymenoptera; family Ichneumonidae; genus Cylloceria; species Cylloceria caligata. The sequence continues at coordinate 85,839,683 of OZ012704.1, read as the reverse complement.
GTGAGTTTGAGCAAGGTTTATTCCAGTTGTTAGCTTTTTTCTTTTTACCTTCTTATGTAAGCACGATAAATAATAGCTTTTAACATATAGCTAAAAGTTTATGAAAATATATCGCTGAGTCATTCGGAAAATCGTTTGTCGCGATCAAACCGATCGTCTTGTATGTAATGGAATGATAACTTGTTATATTTTTTGACAAATTTTATTTGGTATCGATTTATGCATTTTTTAAACCCATTTCGGGAGGCTAGCGTGAAATTTCAGAGCTCGAAAGTAGGGTGATAAAGTACATATATATACCAGACTGGAATATAGAACGACGATGCAATTTTTCTATCCACAGGTATGGCTCGCGGTGAGCGGAGGCGAAGAATTGAGAAACGCATCCCCCGATCTCTATCGGCGATTACTGGAGGGTCCGCACAATGGCAGAGTTGCCGATATCATCAAGACGGATTTACCGAGAACCTTTCCAGACAATATATTCTTCAACAACACGGAAAATCATCAGCATCAACTGTACAACGTTCTACTAGCTTTTGCGCACCAGAACGAAACTGTTGGCTATTGCCAAGTGAGAATATCGACACGTTTATCTTCCGCTCATTTTTTATGAGACTATATCGCCGATGTTTTTTTCTTCATTCTCAGGGACTCAACTATATTGCAGGATTATTATTATTAGTTACAAAGAACGAGGAAACTGCATTTTGGTTGTTAAAGATGTTGATAGAAAAGATTCTGCCGGACTATTATACACCGACGATGGACGGTTTGCTAACCGATATAGATGTTCTAGCCGAATTAGTCAGGTGAAACGTTTATCGAACGTAGAAAGATAAAAACGACCTTGGCTAAACACCGGCCCAAGCGTAAATGGTTGATAGCAAAAAAAAAAATCTTATTTCAGGATAAAAATACCAGATGTCTATCGGCACGTAACTGACTTGGGTTTACCATGGGCGGTGACTACCACCAAATGGTTCGTCTGTTTGTTCGCCGAAGTATTACCCATAGAAGTGAGTCGATATTGAAATTGAAGAATTGTAAAAAAAATTCTGACGTCTCGCCGCTAACGGAAATTAATTACAGACAACATTGCGGATATGGGATTGTCTCTTCTACGAAGGAAATAAAATAATATTCCGAGTTGCATTGACGCTCATAAAAAGGAACAAAGAAAATTTGCTCTCGTGTCAGGACTTTGCGTTACTGGCTGAATGTTTCAAGGAGATCACCAAGGACAGTATTGTTTTGCAATGCCACGACTTTATGCAGGTAGACGACGATTCGTCGATTTAAAAATGTTCTTTTCTATCTCGGTGTAAGACTGACCGGTCGCCAGTTATTTCTTAAAATCCATTGGATTTTTTATGCAGTCGTTTTAATTGTTTAACGCAAGTAACGTTACAGTAAACATTTCATATGATTTTCCAGAGCATTTTCAAAGTACCGGGATCGATGCCAGCGAGCACGGTAGCGAAATTACGTACGAAAGTAACGCAAGACAGGATAAATGAGAAGAAAGCCAAGTTGAACAGGTAGTAGCGGTACGGATTAAAAAATGATCGGTACACAACGCCGTCATTGTGCTCTAGTCAATATAATGGTATAAAAATGAAATTCGCCGTAACCGACTAAGCGACGAAACGAAAGAAAAAAATTTAACTCAATTAATCACGTCCATCTATGTAATATACACCGATCGTAATGTACATTTCCTTATTACATAAGCAATTTTTTTAACGATTATTATTATACAAGGCGACACGTTTACAAATTAGATGCCACGCATAGTTTGTAATGATTTCGAATTATCGTGAGCTATATTAGTTTTGTCATTAACAAAGAAACAAAATAATCGATCAAATGGGCAGGGAGTGCGAGACTACATGGAGCAATCTGGTTCTCGCAATTAAATAGAATTACGCATCTAGGAATGATGGGAGAAGAAAGTAGCGCTTATTTTATAAATAATTATGTACATTGAAAATTGATTTCTCACTGTAAAACGAATGATTTGTTCATAATAAATAAAATATAGTATTCTATGACAAATTTTTTTGTTTTGCATCTTACTAACTCGATTTTTCCAATAAATCTTTCGCCTCATTGATCTTTGCGGCTAGATAAGGCGAACCCCCGCGATCCGGATGATTCGCAGACATAACTTTCTTGAATTGCTCTTTCACCTTTGCTTTGTTCGCCGTCGGCGACACGCCGAGTATCAAACTGGCTTCTCGTTTGTTCATCGTTGGCTCAAAGCCCCCTTTGTAGTATTTACCGTTTGCCAGAGCCTGAAACATTTACGTATCTATCGTTACTAGGATAATCCATATATTTGGACAATTTTAATTTTACCTGGGAATCTAGCTTGGGCATTGTTTTTAGGGCTTCGGCCATTTTTTGTGTGACCATCGGCATTGCTCTGATAAGGTATCTGCCACCGAAACCGACAATGGCAATGCCAATTCCAGCTATGACAGCGGTACTCGCCTGAAATATCAATAAACTACTTTATTTACCGGTATTTCACTTACTCAAAGAAATGTCTTGTAAACTACATTTATTTACGATATTTAACCTCAAAAAAACGATAAGACAACGATCTTTGGTACTTAATCCGGAACGATTAATAAAAAGTTAACTGTCTACAATTATCTATTGTTAAAAACAATAGATAATATACATTTTTTTTTGTTTTACCCTAATTACTGTGGAAAATCGTTCGAAAACCAATTGACGCGATACGTTTGCCTGATATTACGAGTTTTATTTACATAAATAACAAAGACGTTTAATTTAAAAAATATTTACCATTTAAGAAAATAAGTAAAATTGGAAAAAACAGTTAAATTTACGAGATGATTGCTTCGTCCCAACAACCGAGAACGCGTAATTCGGTGAAATTCATGGGGAGGCAAAAAAATCTATTATATATGCCGTGCGACTGAGAGCGAGATAGCGCACCAGGTGTCGCGTCGTACATCGTGTAAAGAATGCTTCTTTTTGGAAACACGAGAGGCGCGAGAACGATTAAACTTGACGCCAGACAGCGTAGCGTGAGAATGCTTCCCCCATGCCGCGTAACTTGCGTACGCGTATCTCGCGGATGTTGGTTATATGACGAAAAATCACTAGCTGATTACGCTATTATTTAGCCCCGAATCCCCATGGCGTGTATTTCGGTGAAGAATGCGTAAATCGTATTTAGCGCAACCAATCGGAGATTGCCAAACATATGTAGTACTAGAACAAAAACCGTAATCGGAATTATCATTGGATGCTGTAAAGTAGCGTTGCGCTCAATATGCGCCATGGGGAATAGATAATTGAGACGCGAGCGTGCGTGCAGCGGAATATATGGGCCATGTACGCAATTAATCGGAGTTGATCCGAGTTATAACCTGAAACAATAAGAGTTTTAACCTATAAACAATAAAACATAAACACAGATCAGTCTCAACATAAATTGGTCGCAGAAAAACACACTTGAATTAATAATTATTCTGTATTTTTGAGAGATTACAGTCTAGATGATAGATGATTGTTTACAGGTTATAACTCCGATTCTTCGCATACATAGCACATATATTTTCGCATGTGAAAGTACCTATTCTCCATAATGCGTATTCAACGCAATGCTACTTTACAATATCTAATGATAATTCCGATAACAGTTTTCGTTCTAGTATTACATATGTTTGGCAGCAATGAGCGATTGGTTGCGCTAAATACGCTTTAAGGTTATGTGGTACACGCTTCTGTCGATCTCTCTCACTCTTTAACGATTGCCAATGGTGGTATCTCACTTGGTCTCAAGGCGGCTCAGTCAGTTTACGACATCACCTTGAGCAATCTTTAGAGAAATACGCGCCATCGGGATTCGGTGGTAAATAATAGCGTAATCTCCTAGTGATTTTTCCCCATATAACCAACATCCGCAATTTAGGCGTACGCAAGTTACGCGGCATGGGGAGGCACTCTGTGAGTCAGCTATTCCGCGCGAGTTGTGTCTTCCACGGTCCGGAAATCCGCAAGTACCAGACAAAGCAATACATTTTTCTAACATATTTTTCTTGCATCTAGATTTATTTCATATCGTCGGATTTACGGGTCTCGCTCCGTGCCCACAAAAATCTGGGTTCGATTAAATTTGTGTTGAAAATTTTGAGATGAACCGTTGGGTATCGAGCCTCAGGCTGGATTTTTAATTGACCGCAAAGCGCTTTTGCGTCCATAAGTGGAACAGAGAGCGCGGAATAAACGATGAATCTTATCCACTCGCTCGCGTTCATCGAAAACGTTATTTCGGGTGTTGCGGCTAGTGCAGAGGACCCACACGTCCTCTCCCGTTAACTCGAGCCCGACCGGCATCAAAAAAACTGTAATTCAATCTAGTCAGAGACACGTTTAACCTTGGACGGGTCAAGAAATTCGGGCCAGAGTCGATGGACGAAGAGAAACAGAATCAATTTTTTTTCTCAAATATCAATCGACTCCGAGTAGATTTGATTACAGTTTTTCGTTACCGAATGAACATTTACGAGCGAGAGCGCATCACTCAAAGGCATTCCCCCCACGCGTGTGTGGCAGTATCGCCGCAGCGAAAGCATGACAATGTTGCAATCGAGACAGGGTGCTGCGGTATATTCGAGAGTTACATAAAATATATACGATTACACTTGAAATTTAATATGTATACAACAATTGTTTAAAACAGGGGTCTCCAAACTACGGCCCGCGGGCCACATTCGGCCCGCGGACAGATTTTGGACTATTTCACTTTTTACCACCGGCAACAATGATAATATGGTTTTGGCCCTCGGAACTTACTGGAGTAATCAGTATGGCCCTAAGGCTGGAAAGTTTGGAGACCCCTGGTTTAAAAGAAAAGGGACTAAATCATTTTCAAAATGGCGTGAGTAGATGTCGTTTTGATAAACGCAGGTTATTCCCCTCTTTGCATATTAGTTTTACCGGGAAATAGATGGGACGGAGGTCGACCACTCGCGTCGTATCGGTCTAGTCCCTACGACATCATCGAGCAACTACGACAAGACGATCGATTGTCCGTCAAAATAAAGATCCGCCGTTTAAACGTCAAGTCCGCAAGCGGATCGTCACCACATTGATAAACATACGAAAATATTCATATCGATGTTTTCGATCAATTCACTCGAGTGAAAAAAGAAAAAAAAATGCGAGTCCAAGATGCATTGAGTTATGTTCTATTCACGAACCCGATCAGCTCCACGGCAGGAACGTATGCCAAAACTGTAGCCTCTGCCGTAAGTAACGAATATAAGACAAACAACGAGAGCCACTTTTTGAAATTCCATAGATTTTTGGGTAACAAATATCTTAGGCTGGAAGAAATGAATTGTCTGTCGGTATCGTGACAGGGAGCATTATTACAAATGTCTCCTTCATCCGCCTGCCATTGTTTGCACCTACCGCACTAACTTAAACTCTTTTTCTTTTTGTATTCAACCCAACGAATTATAGATATCAAATATTTCCAACTATCTCTTAGTGTTTTCTCAGTATCGATAAGATGCTCTAATTGGAAATTGGTCTATAGGTAGTCAATTACACTGGAATTGCTCCAAGAGTAGAATATAGGATGGTAACGCCGGTTCCTCTGTGGAAATTGGCAGCAGCGTCCGGCCCTTATGTACGACTAGCCGCGCTTGCTGGGGCCAGCGCGGTAATCTTCGGCGCCGTCGGCTCGCACAGTAAGTAGGTTCTTATTTTGTAATATTTTGCACAGGCATTTATTTTTGTCGACCATTTCTTATCGGAGTTTCCAAGGGTAATATGTATAAATGGAAAAGACCAAGCGTCGTATAAGGGATTCCAGCGACGAAGCATAATGGGTTTGGTGATTTTACAGGAAATTATCCAGAGGACAAGGGTGTCGAATACAGGCGTGTCTTTGAAACTGCAAATAGATATCATTTTTTTCATGCACTCGTGTTGATGGGCATTCCCTTATGCAGAGCGCAGCCTTTGGTAAGAACATCCGGTTATATTCTTAAACCTCCCTCCTCGATTATGATTTTTGAATATTTTTTCAATTAACAAGAGTAGATTTTTATTTCCGTTAACCACAAAAGGCAAAGTGAAATTTTATGCTTGTCTCAGCTTTTTTTTTATCGACAGTTTCTGACACGCGCGACGGGCCGTACTCGGATGTAATATTGTCGTTTGACTAAAATAAAACAGGTTAACAATTTCAACTTTTTCGTTACAACTTGGATTCTTGTAAGAAAAGTTTGGAAATTTGTCATAGGCGTTTAATTTTCAGCAAGACAAACCCTCGAATGCTCCATCAGAGTCAATCCCGAAGAGCCCGAGGGGTCGATTATGAAATTTAACATTAAAGATTCCAAGCCTGAACCTTGGATAGTTAAACAAAAAGAATTGTTTACTTTAGCAGAGTCTTTTAAGAGCTTATCCGATGAGAATTTTTCAGCCGATATTATCGTCAAATGCGAAACTTGTCGTTCGATCAAGCCCATTTCGCTCACTGAAATAAAAGTAAATGGTTATTTGAAATACTTGGACCGTTCGTAAGACACTGGACTACCGGTCCAGTAAATAAATACAGATTTTGGAAAATTCATAAAAACGGACATTTCGTTGTTTATTTTTGCAGGCTGCGTCGTTCCTAGTGTCCGGGATGCTGTTGTTCTGCGGATCGTGTTACTACTACGCGTTCACGGGCGATGACCGCTTCAGAAAATTCACACCAATGGGTGGTACCTGCCTGATTCTAGGCTGGCTTGCAATGTGCATTTGAATCCGACATCGAGATTCTTCGGCTTTTTGAAAATAAAAATAATGATATATTTTTAAATAGACAAAGAAGAAAAAATATGTTAACTTGAATACGTTGAATATTAAAAAAAGGATATTTATTGGGATGAAAAATCGATTTGACGAAATGTTATCGCGCAACCACGCGTTTTCACTCATCCGTTTGAATGTTAAGTCGGTATTTATTGAGAAGAATTTCATGGAAACAAAAGTATTTCAATCAATTAAAATGAACTTGATTAATGCCTAGCCGATTGATATAAATATAACTTTCGTTTAATAATATTCCAGAGGGTTTCTCGAACCGTTACACCACTTTGATGCATACCTACATTTTTCGTTTTTTTTTTTCTTTTTTCAATCACCAGTTCGCTCCTTGCACTTAACGCAAACATATTCCGATACTTTATTTTCGGTGATTTTTCTTTTTTTTATTCCTCCTGTGCTTCGATATATGCTATTACTCACCGATCGTGGCTCTTATTATCACGCGGTTCAGACACATACAATACAAAATAATGCTATATCCCGTTTAATAATGGCTACACGAATAACATATTATCTATGAACATTGCCGAAAAAAAAGTAAATATATCAACGAGGTCGATTCGCCGCATCGCCTGACCAAACGCGCGGGGGTTTTGTCAATGGCACAACGAACGAGCGACTAAACGAAAATTCGACTATAGATTGCGTCAACGATACACCGGCCTCCACTCCCCGTCTAATCGGAGTACATCATCATCCTCCTCCTCGCCTTCTTTCTCATCGTCTCTAACAACTAGTTTGGCAAGCAATTATCCTTAAGTATACAAGCGTCCGACAACGGCAACGAAATTTCATTCGACCGAGCGATTGAGTAAATCGCGTCGAAAATATGCACAAATAAAGTCACAAGCTTGGACTGCATTTTCTCAAATAACGTTGAATCGTTGATATTACTGTGGATCTCATCGGTGAATTTTTTTAAATTTATGTCAGCGCTTCTCGAGTAAATGCTTTATTTTAGAAATCATTTTTATAAACTTTTATAAATTAATTTACAAAAATTTGCTAAAACGATTTGAAAAATGTAGAACTCGTTTCGCTAGTGCGCCGCACAACTTTAAGGACGCGAACACACCACGAGAATGAAGAGGACGACGGTACCGGACGGTCTGGCGATGCTCGTTTGCGACGCCGTTAACACAACTCGGCTAAGCAAATTAAACGATTGGGACTACTTGTATCTCGTCTACGAATAGATTAAATACGAAATAATCATAATTGGTGACATTATCGCCTTAAAATTAAATATTACTATCAACTATATATGTATAGAGATGTTTGCACGTTTCGGTTCGATTTGCACGTAGGAGTCGCACTGGCTCTTCGCGATACGAACAGCGAACACAAGAGATCGAATTACAAAAAAGAACGAAAGTCGATTTTTGTTTTTAACGACGATGCGATACACGCGATTTATGCTTTTTTTCCTGAATACTTTCTACGGGACGTTAAATTTTTTCTTTAGCAGAGAATTTATACGGTTCTTTACGGGTTTTTGTTTTCTCGTGCCCTCCAAATTTTGCGCGTGCCGGCGACAAACGACGAATGAATTATACGACGGCGACAACAACGGCGCGATGTACGTTGATCACGAGACGTACCACTGATATAAAACTTCACTTACACCTAGTAAATGTCCTTTCGATTTTTTCTTTTTTTTTCCCCAGTTGTAATTCCGATAATAGTATCAGTGCTTCGTAGCGGTATGGTTCTTGTTACTATTTAATCGTTATCAATATTGTTATTGTTATTATATAAAGTATTTATATAGACTTGCGTATATCAAACTGTCTCGAGATAACTATATTTACAGTTTCTTGTTGTTTTGTGTTTTTTTTTGCCTTTTTTTCTTTCTCTGTTTCGTTTATTATCTTAATACACAAAAGACAAAAGCGTCGGAGCGTGGCTGGACCTTTCCCTCCCCCTGCTTGAGGGACGCGTCTGGAGCGCGACGTACCGGTATCGGGATCAATCGCCGACGTTCAGAGCGAAATCAACCATCTTTCGTTATTATTTTTTCTTGCTTTCTCTCGCTCACTCGGTCTGATAAAATAAATATCACAATCCAAACTAGATAGGATAAGACGGTACAAAAATAAACACCAGACTGGAATTTATTTGCGGATGTGAAAATTCATGACGGAATAGACGGAAAGAGGCGCGAAGAACGTTTTTGAGAAAGAGCACAAGGAAAGAAAAAAACCAGATTGACGAAAAAAGAATTAATATGAAATGTAAAACGAGTTGTTCTCCGTTTCCTTTTTGTGTTGATTCATTGTTGGATTATCATGTTTAGCTTTGTTTTTTTTTATCACGCGATTTCAGCGTTTAATCTCTTGCCGTTCATTTCTAATCGTCGAATCTCGGCCCGGGGGAGGTACGAGGCAGTTTTGATAATGATCGAGATAACGGAAAGACACAGGAGACGAGAACCAAATAGTCGTTGTTTTTTCTTCGTCCGTTTCTAGGACAAGTGGAACGAGTGCTGGCCCTCCTGCGCGGCTATTCGTAATTTTTCGCGCATTATTTCCAACGTTGTGTAATCCGGCAGTTTAAGGTAGTTGACGCAAGTCATCACGGACGGTAGAAAATCGTCCGTCTTCATAGATTGATCGAAGGTCTTGCGTACGATCGTGAGAGGCGGAGTTAAGCTTTTGAAACCTATAAAATAATTAACTCGGCATTAGTATAAATTCATAATTTATCGGATGTCCAGCGAATAAAAAAAAAAAAAAAAAAACATGTAGAAAATTCGGATAGAATGTAAATTTTGGCAATTGAAACTGACGACACAGCTGGAATTATTTTAAGCTCTTTGGGTTAAGAATAATAAAAATTAGGTCTGTTTACCGCCAACGGGTAATCGCGGCGATCCCGTAACGAACTGTATAAATTGCCTCTGTTCCTCGCTGTCGTATTCCGACATAACTTCGAAAAGAAAACGAATAGCCCGAGAATCGGGCGTGTAACCGTGATCCGTTCGACAACATTCCAACAGAGTTTTAACGTCCCACTGACCGCCGGCCTGTGCATGCCCGCAAAACACCGCTTCCAGTTCCTCCGGAAAAAACAGACGCAGCTGACCAGGAGGAAAGACGGATTCGAAGCCCTCGCGGAACGCCTCCATTTGGCGAAACACTCCCTCGTACAGGAACCAGTGAATAACCAGCTGTGAGAAATGCAGTAACACGTTGATTAACAAAATAAACAACAATATATTTGAATGCATTTGCAATAAGAAACTCAAGATCGATCCTACCTTTATGTACTGATCTAGATTGTGGATGGTAACTGTAATTTCGCTTCCTCCCTTTCTGAGCTCGATATTCTCGTATCCCGGGAGCTCGAAGACGAGTCCAAGGTCAGCGATCGAACATCCGTCAAGATCGAGAGTTTCGACCAATTGACCTTTTTCTCCGGGTCTCAGCGTCTGATCTCGCTCAACGGCCTCTTTTCGTCGCACGATATCCTGCAGCTTGTTGAGACTTCGATAAACATCGGGGCAAACGTAAGCAAGATCGGATAACGTCAGGGACTGTTCCTCACCCAATAACCACCGATAGAACGTCAGACTAAACGGCAAATCGATCTGACGAACGAATAAAAGCGTGCATGTTGTTGTTGTCGTTATTATTATTATTATTATTATTATTATTATTATTATTTGTTTGTTTGTTTGTTTGTTTGTTTGTTGACAATAACGTACCATTCGCGAGTCGTATATTGCCTTGGCCATGAACTTTCCGAGAAACTTGAATTTCGTTTTGAGTTTAGCGAGATGCGATACTTTGGTGTTCCACGGTACGGGAGTTGTGAAAAGTCCGTGAGGCGTGTTCACGTAACCCGCTTCCGTTGGATTCGCACTGCCGTGCCATAGCTCGAGGTCGCCGCGTTGCAATTCTCGTGAAACCAGAGCGTAAAACTCCAGTGTCGGACCGAGTCCAGTACCAACCTGTTGGGAATTTGAATTTTTAACAAATATAATTTACCAATAAACGCATGACATATAAAATTATATATAAAAGTTCTAGTTTTATCAATCGTGTACCTCGTTGATATATTGCACTTCCAGTAAAGCCTTGCTTGACGCCAGATCCTGAATAACTTGTTCAGCCTGCTTGAGAATATCCGTTCTCGATATCGTACGTTTTCTTCTTTCCAGACGAGGTGTAACGCGTTCTTGGCTATCAGAGCCGGACAATTCTGGGGCGGAGTCGAGAAGTCGTTGCAGAGCTCTGTCGCGATCGAACGACGTGGCGTACAGTAGAAGTTGTCTCGTTTCAAATGGGAATAAGAAAGGGCTGAAAGAAAGGTTCACGGTGACAGGATTAACAGAGAATAAATAAAAAAAAAAATAAAAAATTATTAAAACACGAAAGTTTGCGCGATTTACAAAGTAACTCACCAAACAGTAGCGATTTGTTGTAGCCACGAAGGAAGATTTCCCGTCATAATGACCAGTGGATCCTGGAGCTGTCTGTTGGCCTTGGCAGCGATCTTATTATTGATAAAGTCTTGCGCAGTTAGAAGAGTAGCGCTCTTCAAATACGGAAAGAGAACGCCCCAGTGTCGATTGAGGGCATGAAGAAGACGAAGAAGACAAAGACCGTCGAGCGAAGCGTCGGATATGGTGACCGAGGGAAGATTCGGCGAGAGATACGGAGCGAGAGGACAACGAGGTGGCGGTATGGCGCCCTCGAGCCACATACTGTCCTCTTTCCTTTTGGAGCTAATCTTTGTACTTTTTCCTTTACCCTTGCGGCTGGTGGTACTCTGGGAGCTCGAGCCGGGTTTTGGCGACGCGGTGGCCTCCTCCTCGGGCACGGGTCTATAGTATATCGTGTGTGTTTGCACCCAAACAGCGTCGTGTCCGAGCGGAGGTTCGCTGTCGGCCTCTGCTTCCGAATGATCGAGACCCGAGCATCCGAATTGTCGAACCGCTTGATAGACCGTCATATTAAAAGGCAAAATTTCATCACCGATCAAAAACTGGAGTTTATGCTTGGCTGCTTGACTTATAACGACCGCCGCGAGTGTATCGTCGATATCGTCTTCGCTATTGTCGTCGTCGCTGACCATCGACTCGGCGTCACGTATCCTACCGTATCCGCGTACCATCAAATAACGCTCGATTGCTTGCACGAGCGCCAGTGGATCGATCTTTACGGTCCCTCCTTTCCACTGTTTCAAATTGTTGCACTCCGGATGACGTTGTAAATTACATTTAAGCTGATGCGTGTTGAAGAATTTGAGGGCACTGGTGCCTCCGCGTCCAGCACCAGAGCCCGCTGGTAGATCGTGCACTTTAACCGGAAATTGTTCCAGCTGTGCGACGCAACTGTTCAGTTTGGCAACTAGCGCACCGAAAGCTCCGGGATTAGCGTCGCCTAATACGTGATTGACGAGTAGACCTGCAGCTTCCTGTTGCTGCATCGTTGATTCCGCAAATAATTTCCAAAACATTCGCAAACGATCGTAACGATTTCCAGGCGCTTCAGTGGTCGTTAGGTAATTCAGTAGGGCCTTTATCAGACCGCTGTAATTCATTTCGAAGGGCGATATATCGCTCTCAAGAACTATATCGCGTAATTCGGTAAGAGCCGAGAGCATCTCCTCCGATTCATTGGATCGGAGTCTTTGAATAGCGGCTGTCAGTCGCGTCAGAACCGTCAGCGCTGGATGCGTGCAAGGGGCGTCGTCCTGATATCTCGATAAAAATTGCGACGCCTGTTCGCGAACCCAACCCTTTGCTTTGTCCCGATTTCCTCCGGTGAGACTCGGATTGCTCGGTGGCTTTGCCAGACTCGTCGATGAACTCGAGTCACGCTTGTCACTCGTTGCACTCGAGGACGACGATTTTCTGCCCCATCGAGCTGGATTCAAATTTCCTAGGAAACGACTGTTCTTCGGCGTGAAACCCGTGAATAAAGATTCTGGCTGCTGCGTTTGCTGCTGCGACGTTGCGCTTCCCAGACGCGAGAAGCGACCCTTCTTGTTCTGACGCTTCCGCTTGAGCACGTCTCCGATTCTTCTGACAAAAGAGCATTAAAATGTTGCAAAAACAGTCTGATTTTCGCGAGACAATTGATTCAATTCATAGTAAGCTTGTTAATTTATTAATCGCAACCAATGCGGTTAACTATCCGTTTACTTACAGATGAGTATTTTGCGGTGAATTCGAATCGTCGACGGCTGTACTGAGATCGCTCTTGCTTCGGGTTTCCATCGTCGCTGCGAGATTCGGCTTAAGCTGACTTTCGGCTATAGTGCCGAAGAGTATGTTGCCGTTAGTCGTTGGCGATGCGACCGGCGATGTTGCACTGCTAGAAGATAGCGTCATGCTCGATGAGAGCGGAGTCGTCGATGGACCTGGTTGTGGACTTGGCAAGGACGTACCTGAAGGTGAAGGAATTAGAAAATTGTTCATCATTCCCCGAGTAGGAAGCAGTTTTACTCACCAGAAGGGCACTTGGGTGGTGAGACACCAAGAGGTATGTCGGGATCGGCTAATTGTCTTATTTGATGGAGCACTCCCTCGCGATGAAAATGCACCCCAAATACTTGGGGCAATCTCTTCATGAGTATGCTAGCCATTTGCAGAGCACCTATGACTATTCTGAGGTCTTGGGAGGCGAGCATACCCGCGATGTGGGATGATACCACTTGGTTCTTCAATACATCCTGATTAAGAAATAAAACATTTAATAGAAGAAAAAATTCAAGCAGAATAGATTAATACCTTGAGAAGGTCCGTAGAAGCGTAATAGACCATACGAAGTAGAGCTCGAAGGCATTTGCACTTGACCGCGGGACCGGCGGAACTACTGTAAACTTCGTACAGTACCGAGAATAAAGTTCGAATGAAAGAAACGAGCCACTCATTGGTCTCGATAACCGGTGGCACCACATCCATACTGCAAAATATTATTCGAAAAAAATTAGTTAAATATCTTTATAATATATATCTCCGCTGATTCACGTACCTCGAACAACAGGTAGGACTCTTGCCTTCGGCAGGATGGGCATTGACTCTGCGAAAGATGCTTCTCGCCATACCAATGTCCTCATTAATCTGCTTCATCACAGTCAGATCTATCGTGTAAGTTCGTCCCAATGTTGAGAGACAAATTTCGTCTTCTCCATTTTGAAAGGCCATCTTAACATGTTATTTGTTAATTACAATACTCGATATTTATATATAACGAAGAAATAAATATATTTTTTTCGAATAACCTCGATAATCCTCGAGTCAATGGTGCTAAAGGGATGACAGCAGTGTCTCTCGTCTCGCCACTCCCAGTGGACAGTCTCCTGCTGATTGCTCGTTCTCTCGAGTAAACTATTTACACTGAATATCCCGTCAGTGGGTAGCGGTGGCATGAGCTCCTCGATCAGACAAGTGATTTCGAACCACTCTTGGGGCGAACGAGGTACCAAATCCACATCCTCGGTCTTGACCTCCAGAGAACCGGTGAGTAGGTAGCTCAAAGTGAAAGCTATGTTTTGCTGTAGTAGTAATTGCGCCAAATCGGGACAGCGATTTGATATCACAGAAAGCATTCGCAAAACAGTTATGAAGTTGCCGATGCTGTTGACTGGCGGAGTTATCATCAGCTTTAAAAATTAACAAGGCACATTTACTTTCTTCTTCTTCATCGTCGCGGATGACAATGCATTGAAAAAAGTTGTGAAACGATCGACTCACCAGCTGTTGCAAATTTTGCAAAAGCTCCGCAGTTATGATTCTGTGAAGCATCACGGGATCGTGCTGGAAGCTATCGACCAAACGGCTGAAAGCCTGGCAGACGCACTCGACGCTTTTCTTGTCCTGATTAGCCAGTCGACTCGTCAGAAGAACGAGACTATCGGCGACCAAGTGAAAATCGTCGGGATTAAGATTTTGACAGCAGTTTGCGGTGATTGTCAGAGCCGCTCGTTGAGCCGTTATGTTGAAGAAATCAACAAACTTGAGACAGGCGGAAACGCCTCCCTGTCGAATATCAAGTTGAAATTAATTCAAAAGATATTCGTCGACAAAGCTATTCGCTAAATAAGTTAAGAATAATGTACCGCTTGTAATATAGATTTGCTGTGTCTGCGCGACAGCATTGCTAACGCAGTGAGACACTGTTCAGCGACGTCCATGCACTCGATTGACTCCAATTTTTGCAAGAATACGGGTACAGCGTCGACAACAACGGTCGACGATCTTGGCAGAGCCTCCATCATGTAAGTGAGGGCTCGGCACGCGTGTGTCATTATCACGAAATTGTGCTCGATACCCAGAAGATTGATCAACGCTGCGACAACTTGTTTAACCGGAAAACCGGTAAGTGTGTCCTCGTTGCCCATGACAAGTATCTCGCCCATTCCGATAACAGCCTGTAGCTGTTCACCTTCGTCGTCGACAGCTTGCAAGCCGGTCAATAACTGTTGCGCTTTCGCGGCTAATGGATAAATGTACCATCATATATGTTTATTCGACGTCTGACAGTTGGCTGCCGAGTTTTTAAATAATGGTTTTCTTTCATCGTCTTACCAGAGCTTGCGCCCATACTCCTATTAAGGAGGTGCTGCATTCTCGGACCAAGGGCTCCAAACACATGGGGCGGCAATCCTCTGGCCTCGAGCAGTGCCTGTAGACGTCCGACCTCACCATCGTCACTTTCACTGTCGCCCGTAGTGCCAGACATACCGGAAGGTCCTCCGCTCGCTGTGTAGACAATTAATGATAGTTACAACGACGAATATTTCATTGAATATAATGAAAAATGTAATTATTATAATCCAGGTATGCCCTTTTGGCACTACATATGTTATTCATCCAAATATTACACGGATTTGCGTAACACTCCGTTCCAAAATAGTGAATTTCATGTTTTACCTGTTGCGGATGTTGCCGTTGTCGTTGTCTCCTCTTCCCCGGTGGTCGAAGTCAATTGACTTACCGGGGCAGAGGACAATACGGAGGTCGGTGCAGTGGTATTGTTCGTTGCGGAATCACTTCCCGACATTACAACCCCTCCGCCGCTACTACCACTTTCCCCCGCTGCTTTTCGGGCTCGGGACGACGAGCGATGTCTGTGATTTATTAAACACAATACAATTATCATAATATATAATTTTGCACGTGAAAGGCTTGATTCGATTCGTTTCTTTTTCATTACGTACCTCAAGCCAGAGCAGGAGGATCCCGTTGTAGATTCTTTCTTATGATGTTTTCCGAGGGCTTTGCCACCGGTAGCAGCGCTGCTACTGCTTCCCGTGAGCTCCTTGGATTGCGGCTGCTGCTGTTCGTTGCCGAGCTTTACCCGTGAGCGCAATAGATGTTTGTGCGTTGGATGCGGGTGCGCAGACTGGTTGGCAGCAGCGGAGGCAGACACAGAGGGGTTGACAGTGGACGTAGCTGCTGTAACGCCACTAGTGCCTGCCCCGTCATGTGCCAACGCCCCCCCTCCGCTCTCCACAGAGTTGCTAGCTGTGTTACCCACTCTGATGCTGGACTTGACACCCAAAACTTGACTACCCGTACCACCGTTCGTATAAATGTTGCTGCCACCACTGCCTTGAGATTTTGAAGCTTTAATTACGAGAAGAAAAAAAGAAGAAAAGTGATAGAAAGCTAATTGTTATTTTCTGGGTACATATATCCTGGCTCACCAATCGTCAATAAAACAAGATGGGAAAAAGCAGATATATCTTGCTAATCAGAATTTTGCAATTACAAGTCGCAGTTCATCGTTCTCGCTCGATGAGGCTTTCCACCATTACCTTCTATGTAAGTTGTCTAAACGTTACGTTACAAATTTTAAGATCAATGTCCTCTATATAAATTGAGGGTGAAATATAGTTTTTACACTAGAAAGAGAACGAATATTGTGTTTTAATTTATGTAAAGCTTCCAAGATAAACATACACACGCGAGAAGAGGCGAAAACAGGTCATGAATATTTCACAGATGGCGGGAGACATCGATTATCAGAAATCCTCGATGTACACGCGAAAGAGCAATAACGACTGACGCTCCTATTCCGGTGTGCGAAAGATTTTGCCAAAACCGTCTAATGTTTTTGAAAAATTAGAAAATCGGAATAAGCCACAGTATTGCATACACTTGACTAGTTCGAAACGAATAATATCAAATCACGACACAGTGACACGGGAGTCCTGTGAGCTGTTGGAAGCTCTCGGATATATATGTGTCGAACTATTATTGGCGTGTGAACTATTTGTTTTGACACTATAGGTATATCTGATAAATCCTTGATTTTCGTGTAACTCGAATACTCAATGCTATAATAAACTTCAGGCAACGATTTATGCTAGTAGCTAACTAATTTTCGAGTTACAAGAGTAACAGATCTTGGAAAAAAAAAAAAAAAAAAAAAAAAAAAAAAAAAAAAAAAAAGAAAAAAAAACACCAAGATTTTTTCCTCTATAATGCACTGACAAACTACTTACGATGTTTCTATCTGAAATACACCAATTGGCTTTGTTGTACGCCACTTTAATTGATTTACAACTTGAGACGTTCTTTAAAAAAAAATGCTCTGATGTATCGGGGGTGGGGGGTTGTCACTAGGTTTTTATGTCGCACCTGACTTTCAATGTGTTATCATCTAATAAAACGAGCACAAGCTAATTGGATATATTCACGTGGATGTACATGAAAATAGACCCCTAACAGTTTAGTCGCGCAGAAATTTACATCAGAGAATTCACTATCTTGTAATATGCCGATCAATCAATGTACATTGACGCGTGGAGAATAAATGTCGGGATTGTCTCGTCGTTACTTTGCTAAACACATGAAAATTTAGTTGATTTAACTAAGCCCGAATATATTAAAGATGTTACGACTTAAGTCGAAAAAACGTACACGACCGTATAACCAAGCTTTTTCTGGATCAAAACGTATTGAATTTTCAGATGCATCAAACTGAATACTATATACATTCCAAAATAATGTCAATTATGTTCCGAGTCCGTAAATCAACGTAACTGATACCAATGATTATTTAGTATTTTTCCATCTTCTTTGGACTAAATGTCAAGAACGTTGGTTAAGATATATTAATTCAGCGGAGTACAATAAAAAACTTAGAGAGAAAGAGGAGGCGGCGACAGTAAAGAGAAGCGAAGAATCGCGAAAGTGAATCTCTCAAAACTTGTGGCGTATCACGTTTAAAAAAATGCGTGCTCTCCGTATAATAAAATGTGCGAAGGAAATTAGCGAACCTCTGCTTCGCAATTAAAAATTTCATCTTAATTAACTGTGAAAGTAAATGGTTCGCGAGATGTGCCGATATTCTCCTACATTATTAACACGAGTGTGATTTTGACCTTTCCCTTGTTTCCTTTTTTTTTTATTATCAAATGTTTCAAATATAACAAAAATGATCCGACACAACGCAATGGTCGATTCTTCGGTTTTAGACGACAGGCGGTCGATGATTCCTTGCTCGCTTACTTGTCAATACTTGTCTATGATTTATATGCTTGCCCGTTATTTTATTTTATTTTTTCAAGCTATAATGTATTTCAAGACATTGAGGATAGATAAAAACAATCGTGATCGATAGGGGCTCGAAGATAATAGCATACAATTTCCGTCTGCTTCTTAAATAAAGTTTACCTGTTTGATGATACGTTTGGATTGATATTAACAAAAAAAAAAGCTTTTATAGCCAACACAAATTCTTTCAGACATTCGCTCATCCTCAGACCTAATACAATACAGTATCATCTATGACTTTTATTTTATTTTATTTTTCTTTTTCTTTCATCTTTCACTTGATTTTTTGTCCAGCTTGCAAATTACGCGAGAACATGATAAATTTATTGTACCGTGGGACCCTCAGGTTACAGTAGACATAGCGAACAACCTCGGAGATCACGACAGAGACAAATACGGTCATATACACGAGACACCGCAGTGATAATTTTTTTTTTTGTGATCCAGCACTATTGCACGTGCGAACGGATTATTACCGATATATTTCTTTGATCTTAAAAAGATTTTACAGCAACTTTCCGCCTGAAATCGACTAAAGTCTGTTGTGGATGCAACATTCCGAGAGTCTGATCTGTACTTAAAAACGGGATCATCCTTATTGAAGACAACTGCTTCCGTCGAGTAAAGAAAATTGGAAAAAAAAAAATCTACATTTTCATTTAAGCTGCTAATGTATTTACCATTTGCATTGTAGAGTTTTGTTTCAGAGCGTTATGTTATCGACTATGAACAAAATAGCAGATCATGATCAGATAGAATGCATTCTAATCGCTCTGCAGAGCATACGAGACGATTGGGTAATTTCTTGTTTCCTTGTATCAACTTGTTATTAAATCAGGTATTTTAAAGGAGCAAAACGAGAAAAAAAATAGTACACACCTCTTCCTCTCGATGTAGAAGGATGACTAGTGAGCGGTGTACCTGTCGTCGATGTCAAGTGTGCGTGAGCCGTTGACGTTGATTTTCTACCGTTGTAAGAATTACTCGTTAAAGTAATGTCAAAGCTGCTGCTAAATCCTTGTACCGAACTTAGTGAATTTTGGGGTGTACGTGAACGCGTGCGCGACGCGACGCAATCCACGGGTGTGGAATTGTGATCGGGCAGGCTTGATCTCGCTGTACCCCGTATTCTCGTGCTTGTACCGCTCGCACTGAGGCTATTCGGCTGCAGTATTTTTTGTTGTCTCCAATCTGGTTCTGAAATTGTCGATTCAATGATTTTTAAATACATTCTTCCACGAGAGCCGTGGATCATCAATTAAACCATTTATTTGACGAAATGGTGTACTTTTATAACGATAGGGTTACCCTCGCGTGTTTAATACAGATTCAAAAGCCCTTTCTCCAGTGCAAAAAAAAACAAAAATTGTTCTTCCACCGACCCCTGATGCCCCTGTCTTTTGGGAAATTGAAATTGAAAGTTTTTCCTTAAAATCTGTTTTCCCTGCTGTATATAATTTTGAATTGAATAACAATAGTCTCAGGAAATAAATGCAATAACATAAGCGTACAAAGAATGCCTCTTTATCCATGATTATTATTGACCAGGTATCGTATACGGCGAAAAATATTATTGCATACGAATAAGAGTAACTGTGGGCTCGAAGGTTATTATTCACGGGACGATTTTATTTTATTTGCCAACGGGAAGGGACCTCGTGAAAAGTAATCTTTATAGCGCGCACCGGATAAACAGGTGGTTCAATTTCTGTTGGAATTGTTATGTGTACAAAAATTCGACCAGGACCGTATTATCACGACGTCGAATCTGACTGTAAAATAATTCTTTGACTCACCTAATGCAGATCCTAGACCACCACCGCCATAGCTTTTTCGTTCCGCTTTGGCTTTGCCCTGCTCGGCTTTAAAGGAAGAATCAACGGAACGCCTGTGAGTCGGTAAGCTCTGGATTTCAAATGATTGAGGATCGCCGATTGCCTGTCTACGTCTTTTTTCGCTTGTCGCTACTGTTACAGCGCCTGTACTGTGTCGCTTTCTGTAACCTGTAGTACCGCCACCGCCACCGCCGCCGCCACCACCACCACCAGCAGCACCGCCACCACCACCGCCACCGCCACCGCCGCCGCCGACGCTGCTGCTTTTCCCCCTTAGCTGCTTAGAGGTGTCTGCTGAACCACTGGCCTTCTCTACAGACCCCCCGGACGACGACTGATCTTGTTGATCTGCCATAGATTAATCGACGCATGCCACTATTCTGCCTGGAACAAAAAAAAAAAAATTAACAATAAATAATTCAACGAACGTCATAAGCGAATATCGATTTCAACGATAAACGAATTATCCAAAGAATAAACATTAATATGTACGGAAACCTTTGAATATGTATAATTACTCAATTTATCGTGTTTGTCGGAAGATGAAACAAATTATTATAAAATGATACAAAAATCATAGGTTGCAGGTAAAAATATTGCACGACGATGCTTTCCAATCGATTCGAGATAATTTAAATTCTTTTAACGAGATCTGGAGACAATCAAATTCAACAAAGGCAGAAACTTGAATATAAAAAAAGTTTCTTCGAACTAAAGATTTTTAGCTCCTTGATGCAAAAATTACAGTGACGCTTATCAATTATACGACGCTTAATCAATTTCTCTTACTTTAACTTGTATTTTATCTTCTTTTAGGACGACTTTGTCGTTGAAATATACAATCACTCGAACGACGATTCGCCGTTGCTCTTGCAAAAGACAAATTCCTTTTTCACTTCAACAATTCGACGTAGCACCGCAAGTTACGTAAAAACACAAAGATTCTATAGGTTATAACGATCGCTGGGTTAATTGGGAATCAAGCACACTGAATTTGCAGTTTTTCGAGCATCTCCTGAAGTATAATTCATGGGAAAACAATGATAATAACAAAACTTAAACATTCGTTTTTTATTCCCATCGCCGTTACACAAACATGGTCCTGTTCGGGAAGATTGATTATTGCTTTTATGCTACTGCCATCGAGAATGCATTAAACTCTCTCTTTTGAATAAGAAACACAGAGACCTTTTATCCAATACTCCTTAGTTTAAATACGGATTGTACAGTTACTAGAGTCATTCAACAAATTTACACAGAATTTAGTGTTTTGGCATGATACCTCAATGTACTTGCAAAATAAAAATAACGATGATATATAATTATTAAAACAAAACTATTATTATTCATCTTACACAGAGGGACACACTTTATCTTTGTCATATCTTAATCTTTAATCAAATAGAAAAAGAAAGAAAAAAAAAATTAAATTTTCATCCCCAGGAAAGCTCCAGGAGCAATATTGAAAAAATAATTTTTAAAAATGAAATACTAGACTTTTGTGCTCTTACAAACCGTTCTTGTTCCGAAATTTCAGATTTTTCGGAGCACATTTCAGACATAAACCTAAAAACAATAGACATACGACGTTAAACACTGATTTCGAGCTAATTTATTATTCATTATTATAGCTGTGCAATTGCGTTTCAAGCCCGAGATCTCACAGACCGATAGACACGACGGGAAATTTACTTATTCGACTCGAGATTCGCGGATTGTACGGATTTTCACGAAAACGATGGGACGCAGCGTTTTACCACGGTCGCGGGGACTTTTCTAGAGCCCGTAGGAGCACGCGCATCGACGTGCTCAAGCACGAGCGTCGTCGCGAGGTATCATGAGAGAACGGCGGAACACGGAGACAGAAAAAAACCTAAGTCACGATTGAAAGCGATGCGCAGTTAATGTTTCTTCTCGATTAAAACGACAGATACCGATAGCAGGGCCTCGGGGGTACCGCGAGTAACAACAAACATCGCGAGTGCGAGAAACGCTATGTAACGTGCACGCACGCAGGCCAATATATTATATATATATATATATATATATATCAGTCTCACACTTTCACAGGTGATTGCGAGTTTTACAACTGAAAAGTCTAAGCAACTCGTCGCTAAAGCTGGGCCTCACCGAACAGCTGTAATTCGTGTTAAATCCTCGTCGTTTTTCCACACGTTGGCGACAATTATCACAAAGGGTGGGGAATGCGTGTGATTGAGGGGGGGGGGGGGGACTCGCATCGAGCCAGCAACCGAACAAGGCAAATGCTCCCCGTGTGCGTTTCCCGTAGAATCGAAACGTAGGTGGACACAAAAGAGCCTTGCTCGTAGCGAGCCGAGCCACCATTTGCTTGGGTCCGTTGAAGTAATGGAGGACAAGAGAATTTCGTATCTCGCTCGCTCTCTTTGTCCCTCTTACGCTCTCTGGCCAACACAGAGAGCGGCCCACACTCAGTTTTTTTTTGTTTTTAATACTACTGTGCCTTTAACTCAATATTTTGTTGCTTCTCGTCGTATTTTCTTCCGAATATCTCCCACGGACGAGTTATTTTCGGACCATTTAGCACAGAAAAAATTTACCTTAATGTCGTAAAAAGTTGCTCGGTACATAGTCGTCGAGCCTAGTCGTGAATCGTCCTGTGTCGAGGCGACGCGAATTCTACCAACGCACTACCAGCTATCTATACACTTTACTCGGTATACCAGCAAGATCGGGAACGGGGACTGCCGCTGCTGCTGCTGCTGCTGCTGCTCTCTTTGCCTTCGCCTGGGCTTTACACTGTCTCTCCGCGTGAACGCTAGAGCAGTAGCGGAGCACACTCGTCGACGAACGAACGAACGCACCGTGCACGCACGCGTGTGTAGGTTGGGTAGGACTACGTGTCCGTATGTATATACGTTGCGCAGGGCGCATCACACGTAAATATACACAAATGTCGAGAAACACATTAAACTCACTGTAGTTTGCCGGAGCTAATATTTGGGTAAGCTAAAGCGTGGTTGAAGAATACAAGGGACTCTCCGAATTACTTTATCACACAGTTTGGCTCGTGGATACAGCGGTCCCGAGCCCAACCAAGTCTGTATTTGTGTGCAACGGTGCGCGAGGGCGCCAGTCACCGAATCACCGGAGTGCGTAGAGTTATCGGGTTCGGGTTGGTTAGGATTGGAAGGCCGGGATACGCCCCCTTCCCTCTCGACGATCGACAACCAAGTGAAAAAAATAAATAAAAACGTCACAGATCGAGACGCACCGATTTTCGCTGTAGCCTGTAGCACGGGTCAAAACTGTATTTCGAAGGTGTAGCGTGGCTCAGCTCCTGGCTCTGTGCCGATACGAGATACGAAGGAGAGTTTTGACTTTAGACTGCGCAGATCGCGACTCGTGTATCGCAATTACAAATTCTCGTAGGAAGGTTCTTGTTTATTTTTTATTTAGTATTTTTCCTCGGACAAATATCTTTGCACCATGCGAACTTTATCGAATTTCTTTTGGTCCACCCCTTCATCGAACGTTGGTGCGCTATGCGGGTATCGTATGCGTGTTCCGTATGACAGCTATGGCACTGCCAGACAGGCTAGGATAACATATATAGGTGTAGCGTACCACTGGGAACTCTATTTCGAACGCGATTAAGGTCCGTCGAGCGATGCGCAGGTGCACCAGCCACGCGACTCCGAAGCCAAGTTCCAACTGGTTTATAAAATGTTCTACTGCCGCCGCTGCTGCTGCTGCCAGCACTGAAAATGAAAACTGTCGAGTGTTGAGCGTGTTCACGATACCCTACAGTTCGTTTGCACGCATGTATTCGTGAATACGTGGGTCACCTGACCGCAGGGTTGTCACGTTTTATATCGCGAATGACCAGTTATATTTGCACGCGGGAAAGTTACGTTTTTCAAACGTCAAGCAATTTTTATTAGTTTTTTAGGAATGATTCGTTGACTGTTTTTTTTTTCATTTTTATTTCAAGCTTGTAATAATTGTAAACATTTTTCGTATGGGCAATTGTTCGTGTTTGATATTTTATTCGGGTTCACCTTCGAGCTACGTTTTTTCACGCCGTATCCTCGCGAGAGCTTTAACGCGGAAACCTTGATCGATAGGCTAATTTTGTAATACTCGGACGGGAAAGAGAGAGGGAGAGATATATTTGTATTTTAATAAATCGCGAGAATGATATATGTGGCAACATTGGTTTTGTAACAGCTGTTTCACGGAGATCCTTTCGTCCGGTTCTCGGCCTTCGGGGAGCCGTAGAAGCGATTGGTCAAAAAGTTCATTTACAGAGGAGCCAATTGGTTACCTATAACGCATGTTCCGCACCACGGGACGACGCTTCGAGGCTGCCCTCGCGCCCCATGTGTCAAAACACCCTCTTGCGTTAACGAGCTCGGTTAACATTTTTTAATCAATACGATACGATGAAAATAATTATCGAAAGAGCACGACGGTAGGGTATCGCAACGAGACAGCTCTAACGATCGGTGGCTTTTACTTACCGAAAAAGGAAGCTCCTCCCTGGAAGTGGAACTCGAGTTACGCAATGCGACGCGCAAGGGGACACGTGAAATTACGAAGTGAGCTGTCAAGTCGATTCGAGTGTCGTCTGCTATGGCTGTAGGTAAATATATAGAGCTCTTTTCCCCTTCCAACTTTTAGTGGTGTGCGTTCAGCTCCGTGTTTCGACAAGTTGGCTCCGACCAATCGCGAAGCCATCGCGGCATGCGCCGCACCGCGACTAGAAATTAAACATAACATTCCCCCGGGAAAATACGAATGTATGAAAATGCAAATTATCTTTCTGCTCGTTGATCTAGTTGAGAATTGATAGGGAGCCAAATTTTTGAGTATTTTCGTAGTTGTACCGAAAGGTCCTTGCATCGTTATCGTTGCTTTTATTCAACGTTAATTAATATTCGATAGAAATCGATGCTCAGGCAACGCAAGAGCTTACGGCCGAACATTTTTTGGGTTAAATATGGTGCACGAAAGGTGAATAAACGATAGATCCCATAACTTTTATATAACGCCGGTCAACAATATTTTCCATAAATATGTATATTATTTAAACTCGTAACAATTACACAGAAATTTCGTACTTTTTTTGTTAGTAATTATAAATACACAGACGGTTTGTTCCTCGATGCTCGGAGGATCGCGTAAAAAAAGACAACAAAAAACGTTGCTGGATACTTGGATAAAAAGTAACTCTAGACTTTTCTATCTATACCGTAGAGCAACTGCTTGAGAGACTCTTCGTTGATAGTCCGTAGCGGACCGTCGCTTGCGCTATTTCCGTGGAATATTCCGTCGATTGCATTGTTCAAGTCCCTCTGAAGACTGGAAGTTACGCTCGAAGCTTCGCAACTTTCGCGAACCTCGTTTTGCCTCGAATCGTCATTTTGGGGCGAAGAGAGCCGCAAGTGTTCCATTTCCATGGACGGCGACGACATATTGTTTTCCATCGGAGACATAACCAGCGAAAAGAAATCATTCGCCTCGCCGGTTGGCAATTTTTCGTTTATCGGGCATTCGCGAAGCAAACCAACGTCCTCTCTTGAAACGTTTTCCCTCGCTAAGCTATGATGCCAGAGGTCGCTTCCGCCACTCTCGTTTGTTTTGCGATTGATATTCATCGTCTCGGAGCAACGCTTCTCGTTGAGATAGCTGCTCGCTACGGTAATGTCAGCTTCCCTCGTTAGTATCGGTTGCCCTTGCGTATTCACTACTAGAATAAATTTGTTGTTTTCATCGGGTGCGAGTTCCGATACCGATTGATTGTGTAGAAAAATTTCGGTTTTCGGAGTGATGGAGCGATCGGCAAGAGAACTCGAGGGCAAGCCAGTGTTTTCTGTTGGAGGTTCGGGAGCAGTCGACCCCGTATCTTCCGATTTAGCTGGGCACTTGTGCGTTCTCTGACTAACCTGAAATTTTTAATAATATGAATTTTTATTTAATCCAGCGGACATTGCAATATTCGAGAACCATTGGTTTTGCTTACTTTGTAGCGGAAGCTCTTTTCACATACGGTGCATTTGTAAGGCATAACACCCGTATGTATTCGGCGATGTACCAAATAGGAAACACGCTGACGGAAACATTTTCCTAGAGAAGAAAATCACTTGTTGAAATTATTGTATTACTTCGACTCGACTATGTACGGGACTGAAATTGCCTTCTTATACACATTTTTTTTTTACAGTACCCAAGGTTCATCATCATCATCATCATCATCATCATCATCATCATCATCATTATTATTATTATGTAAATAAGTATTACGAGCTCTCATCCGACCGGCCCTGTAGGGCTCCGATTCGCCTGAAGAACGGACGGGTGTGGTTCTGAATATATCTGCCTGACTGCTCCTCCAACCCGGAGAGAAGCAATCGGGTAAGTCCAGAATCGTGAGACCGATGCTGACGGAGGGTACCCGGGTTGTCCGCTTTCCGCATCCGACCCGCCGGTGAGTCGGTTTACGGCCGTTGGGCGGTTGATGGTATTTAAATTCATGATGAACGACAGTTTTATTCCTCCGAGAACGACGATTATAAGAACCAGTTTGATCGTAAATAACCCCGGTTATTATTATTATTATTATTATTATTATTATTCAGAATGAATCTTTTCACATAGCTTTCTCATTATTTTCCATTTTTCACAAAGCCACCTGTATGAAAATCTTGATCGATTTTAGCTTTCTCACGAAGGTAGCTTTGTGAGGGATGAATAATAATTAAGCAACGTGCAAGGTTTTACACTGCAGGTTTGTTTAAAGATATGTATGGCAAAACTGATTTCTTTTAAACTCCGATTAACGCTCATGAAATCAGGCTTAACACGCTCAGTGAAACCCCGATTTCGTTGGCCGGACGTTTATTTAGCATAATTACCCTTAAATATTGGAAATTACGGTTCTTTGTCAGTTTAACCACTTTTTTTATCGTCTCTCTCCCCCTCTCGCTCTTTCTCTCTCGGTCCTGCCCCATTGACCACATTGTAGCACTACAATTGCAACTGCTTAGAAGATGCGCAATGTTTTTAAAGTGATTATACCTGGTTAATTAGGGGTAATGGAAAATAAAAGAAACACTTAGCGAAAAAGTCGTAGTTTATCATAAGCTTGCGGATAACATTACTTTCATAATGTTATCGGGGTTTTCTTGGAAAAAAATTTTTTTTTATAATAGAGCCTCCAATCTTGCTGCAAGTATTCCAGAATCTCCGAGCGCGTGTACAGATTTAACAAAAAAAATCGTCAGAGTTGCACTGCATCACATTTGCTATTTAATAAAAATGAACTCAAACGAATGAAACCGTGATAATCAATGTCAATTTACTGTTATTTCAAAAAAGAGTCGGGACGACCACTTCAACCTGAAACAAATGTTAGAATTGAACGAGTCCGGAAGAACATTTTTCTCGTCGGGTATGTTGTTCACAACTGACCTCGACGCACAGAAATTTATTTCGCACAACTTTTTCCTTGTTTCGCGGCGCAAACTGAATGCATACTTTTTTACTGTTTTTACTTTTGGAAATACGACATTCTAGACTGGAAACCGATGGCTCGCTGCTTACGGTACACTGGCTACTCGGAATATCGGAATTCCAAATATGCAAATAACCAAGATCATCTTGTGACAGTGGTTCAGCAGAAATTGCGAAAGTACCAGGAAGAGATAGAAGTTAGGTTGACACTGCGCTTGTTAGATCACGAGATGCAGCAAGATTGACTGCGGCACACGACTCATCGGGAACTGCTACCTCTTTCAGTCTCGTCCACTCTGTCTCTACAGTATTCACACGACTTTTGTCCCTCGACAGATGCCATTTTTTAAAAATGATTTGCCCAATCGATTCTTAAACTGGACCTTTTTTTAAATGCTTTTTGAGTCCAATATAATTGTAGCATCTATCTATAAACACCATCGTGATTATTACCAAAAATGTTTTCTTTTTTTTCACAAAGTCACCTCCCTGAAAAAGTATGTTGATGAATTTTGGCTTGCTCATACAGGAAGCTGTGTGAAAAAGGGAAAATAATATGGAAGCAACGTTTCTTTGGATCCTTGTTCAATAAAATATCATAATATTCGATAAATCTGAACATCTTAGTCAATTTTTACCATATTTGGTATGAAATATCCTTGAGTGTTATTACGTATGTGTCTGAAATGTTGAAATTTTAGATCGTTTTGTTAAACGTTTACTAAAGTAGAAGTAGCTGAAATTTATATCGCTATAAAACCCTAATCGTTCTATTAATTTTTACCAAATTGAATATATAGCATCGCTGAACGTTAATTTGATCCTGTAGAAAATTTGAGCTCAAACGGTTAAAGTTGACACGAGTTGGAGCGACGTCAATCCGTACCTCTTTATAGATTTGGCTGAAAATCAATACCGATTCTCCTTGAACATTATTTTATTTGTAAATAAATACTTAGCTCCACAGCTAAAAATTTGCGGCAGCTAGAGGGCAAATATATTTTTTTATATAATAAAACATTTTATGAAATCCAAATGGGTGTTTCTATTAATGCGTAAATTGTAACAAATTCAAACTCGTGAGACCGTTCTTGAGATACAGAGGTTTGCATTTCGCAAGTCAGATAAACGCGTGCATGTAGATATTTTTTATAAACCACTTTTCTCGACGTTTTAGACTATTCTGAGTATCCTGACACGATAATCTCGACATTTTTTTCTCACGAAAACAAAGCTTGCACTATGAGAAAGTAAAAACTACAACATTTTCGTTGAGTGATTTTTTTTCGTCTTGTACTTTCCGAGATGCAATGGACTTAAAAAAATGTGCCCGTCTTACGAACAGTCGAATTTTAAAATCTGAAAAAATGAACAGAGAGTTCCTTTGTATGGAACCGTAATGTGACAAATTATGGGACGGATCAGAGAGAGATGAAAAAGTGTCTGAATTGAATGATATCGAACGCACCATTTTTCAGCGACACAGATAAACTTATTACCGAGCAACCTTGATCGCAAACACACTTGTTTACAAAAGTAGTTAATAATCTGAAATCGAGTTTAAGTTCAATAGTTTGAAGTTGTATTTACGTTGTTCTGCATACAAATAAAAAATGTAAAGTTTCAGTTAGTCAATAAATCTTTAATAAATTGCCCACGATGAACAGGCAGTAGCTGTTTTACATGCTCACTTTATTTCCGCCCGGTACTCGAAGCCGTTCTGAATTTATGACATTCATTTTTTTTTATGACGGAGCGAAATTTTTTCGTAACTTTTAAGCAATTTTAATAGCGATCATCATTGGTCCAGAGCTCAGTTTTATACAGAGTTTTTTAGTTCGTTCGTTTGAAAACTAAAGTAAACGTTCCAGTAACCAGCCGATATCGAGTACCTGGTCACCCTATGTTTTTATGTAGACGGAATATATATATACCTATATAGGTATAGTTTAACATGGCCTGTTCGGCTACCGGGATGTTAACCTTAGTTTCATCACGTTAACCGAAATTTTTGAAAAAATAAGTTTTCATGAAATATAATAATAAAGTCAAATACACAACGAATAAGGGACAATCTGTGTTTTACTTCGCACAGACACATACACGCGCGATTCTTTTTCGCACCACTTTTCTGGACGTTTAAGTATCCTAACATAAAAATCTCGAGATACATATATATATATTTCATGAAAACAAAGATTCTCAAACTTCTGTGAGGAGGCTAAAACGACTTACCTAAACTTCTGGTTAATCCATGCTTCATCACACTATTACGTTACCGCGATACACTTGAACGAGGGTTTTATAACGCATATTATGTTGTTAGTGAGAACTGGAAACAACGAAGCGTGCACAGAGATTAGCGTTTTTTTCACTCGCGAAGAACAGAGTGAATCGAAAGTGACAATTGTCGAGGAAATAAATAAAATTTAAATGCGTACCACAAGTTTCACAGACGAAGGGTTTCTCGCCGGTGTGTATGCGCTCGTGATTGTGAAGCGTCGAGAGCTCTTTGAATGATCTACCGCACGTCGCACAAGTGTGAGGCTTGTCATCTTTGTGATACAATCTATGCTTGTGATAAGATTGTTGGAAAGTAAATGTTTTGTCGCAAATCGTACATTTGTAGGGCATTTCACCGGAATGCAAGCGTTTGTGTTTCTTCAGAAAATACTTTGTCGTAAACATTTTACTGCAAACATCACATTCCCACTGTTTTCCCTCGTGTGTCTTCAGATGTTGCGTTACATGCTGTTCCTGGTGAAAAAAAAAAAAAAACAACTGTACACATATTACACTGAAAAAAATGCAATGTATATATCCATACAATATATATATAATCATCTTCCTTTATTTTTACCTTTTTGAAGTTTTTGCCACAAGTCGGACAGTTGAAACCATTTTCGCCACAGACCGATTCGCTCTCTTTGTCCTTGGATAAAAATCCTGCATCAAGAGCTTTGTCAGTATACGCAGATATAAAAATGATATAAAGAAATGGAACAAAAATTGGTAGGAAGCTATATGATACCTTCCGATGGAGCATTGAATAATTCAACAACAAAAAAGAATAAGTTACTTATTAAGTAATTACCAAGATTATAGCCCATGTGCGCGACTCTCATATGAACCATCAGAGTACCACGAGTTTTGAAAACTTTGGTACACAAGTGGCATGGACAATTTTTCAATAGTTCTTCGGGTGTTTCGTTGACGTCTTTTTCGGAAATCATGTGAGCCAGCTGTTTGTGCAAGACTAAAAAATTAATATCGGGAAAATGTATACCGCATATGTCGCAGCGTTCCGTTTTTTCCTTCATCGCGAGGAGCCGGAAGGCTTTCCAATGTGGCAATAAACATTTAGAATTCAGAGCAGTTTCCTGGTTTTTATTGAATATTTCCTCCGCCCTTTCAATGATAGAATCTGTCGAATCCAGTCGATTTAATGACTGTGCGTTAATCATCATTTCCATATTAACATTTCGATTCGAAGTATTCGGGCAATCATTTTCTTCCACGTTGAGCAAATTTGAATTTCCCTCAGAGTCAATGGAATATCGGCTCTTTGATTCTTCCCTCGACGAGGCTTTCAAAGAACATTTTCCGACATCTTGTTGCAAAAAATTTTCTATCCAAGTATCCGAATAACGAGCCGTGTCTTCTTTCTTTTGGACAGTGCCGTTACAATTTTTTTGATAAACAGGTGTTCCGTCGGTCGAAAGCGCAAGACACTGGTCCTGGGATTTCTGCAAAGATACGGACAAAGGTACACTCTCGTTCCTCGGCGAAGCATCCAACATCATCGGTATCCTGTAAGCTTCGGCATTGGAGACAATCGTCGAATTATCATCCGCACAGATTGATCTTGGTGAACAAAATTGTTGCTGTTGGCTCAATTTGTCCGCAAATATTATTTCATTTTGACTCTTCTTCGTAGTAGTCGCAGAGACTCTCGAACCCCGTTGAGAGTTAACAGGTCCTTTATCGATAACCGGCGCGTCGACCGATCGCAACAAATTTAAGTTTGAAAGTGGCTGAAAAGACATTTTTTTGCAGACTGCTTCTATGGGTTGCAATCTATCGGGCTTTACCGTCGTTCCATCACGAATATCCCAATTCTTGGGCAAAATCATCGGTCCGTCAACGGCATGGAGAGCATCATTGCAGTTAACGTCTTTGTCGCTCTCGCTTCTATCGTTGGCATTAATGGTATGACCAAAAAGATGAATAGTGAGTTTGTCTATACCGAGTAGAGTCTCGTCGCAGACCGGACAGGCGAGTGGTCTCGTCGCTACACTGACGAGACCAGCTCGCAGTGCATCCAGTGTGACAAAACCAGGTTGCGAACACAGTGGACAGGAGAGCAATCGAGCGCACATCTTAACATCAAAAATCATAGGAAAGTGCGAGTATAAAATTTTTTAGCAAAGAGCACTGAATTCGACGTGTAGGGCAAAAATTGAAAAACATGTCATGTTTCGGACGGAAGAAAGTAATCAAGTACGCGTCGAGTGTGACGATTGACTATAGCAGAGCTATTATTATCTCTTAATCGTATATCAACGAATGTGAAGGTTATGCCTAAACTTGACCCAATTGAACGTCGAATTGGAGGACATTTTTTCGAGTCGTTCGCTTCGTCCAATTCCATGGAGTCTCTTCCCACGTTCTTACAAGTATTTTTTCAACTAAACAGCATGACATTTTTCCTGCTCGTTGAAATATAGATTTTTGTTATGCTTGAGGTGGTGGCAAGCGTTGTGTCTCGGAATCCAACACACGGTTTTTATATTTTTACGCGACGACGCGGTATCGACTATCGTGCGGGATCGGTCGCCACTCCGCACGTCCGAACTCCGTGTGGGGCAGAACTTTCTCGAGAGTAAATTTAGATGACCGGCGGGTAGTTCGAATTTGCAACGATTCTATCAAGGACAAGAAAATGCCAATTCCTCTTGAATGCTTAAACACTAATGAATATATAACTCCTGATTCCCATTATTCTTATAATTATTGATTATCAGCGTCTTTCAAATATTCTCTATCTACCTTTATTTTCTATAAATGGCATTCGATTACGTGAGAGCTTTTTAAAGATAAAATAAGGAATATTAAAAATATAAGACATCAATTTATTGAGATTTAGTTGTTGCGTTGGAAATTTTAAGAACCAAGATTACTGTTTTACAATTATTAACTCAGAATTGGACATTTGTAGGGTATACCGTCTTTACAACAGTATTCACGACCCGCCGAGAGATTCGTGTTTATCCATTCGTCCTTGCAGTTCTTGATGAAGAGGTAGGCCTGTAAAATAATTTTTTCATTAATCTATCGATATTAGGATTTGTAAATGAGAATCACAGGGATTGCTCACTCACGCGTTCTTTGTGGGCGTCGCGATCAATGGAACCGCACAGAATTGCCGGACTATTAGGAAGATGCTTGACAATCTGCGGAATGTAAGAATAACCAAATAAACAGTCTATTCAGGGCAGAGAGAAAGAATCGAGGCACTAATTTTTCAGCCAGGACATTTTTCTATTTGCACCTTATACTAAAATACTAATTGAGATTATAAATAAGATATTTTCGAAAAACTTACCATTTCCAGGCACTTGTTGGTGCACAGCTTGTTTCCTACATTACTGCAAGGGAATGAGTCGCTGTGTTCGTGAAGAAGCGCAGGATTCCCTCTGGGTTGTTGCTTGCTTCCTTTTTCGAATTCTCCACTAAGGAAGACACCGCACACGCATCCAATCGGAGTTTCTCCGATCGTTGGGGCCTCCGACGGCAAAGAATTTTCGGATAAAGCAATATTCCCTTCTTGTGCATAACTTTGACAAATGCAGAGAATCAGCGGAAGCCCGAGAAAACGCATTTTCAACTGAAATATGAAAATTACAATCTCAAGATAAGAGAAAAAGGATAGAAGAAAAGTTAAAAAAATTTACAAGTTTTTTAAAATTGGTCTAATTACTGTAAAAGGATCTTTTAATGGAATTATCGAACTTACCTCTTCGGCACCTAGTCGTTCGTTTCAATTACAGCGATCGAATACAAGCCTGACATCGCTTACACTTGGATCTATATGTACCGATCGTCTGTATTTCGTATGTTGTAATCGGAGATGATGACTTAAGACTGCATAGTTCGCAAAATTTATGTATTTGCAACGTTGCCCTCTTTTCGAGACCTACTTATATTCGTAATATCGACGACGAACGTCGGTGATAATTGATCAATGCAACTTCCATGCGTAGAGTGAAAAAGTGTTTGCCACGCGATTCTCGTGTTAAATTATTTAACGGTTACTACTTGCATGACCCCAAATTGCTCATGACGAATTTACCTTCTCCCTCCAAAACTGTCCTCTCGGAATTCGCAACTATCGAATATCGACACTTGATTATCTTTCTTCTTGATAAAATTTCCACCGATATTTCTATAGCATCGCCTACGTAACAGGGTTTCGGGTAACGAATCAACTGCTCGACTACTATCGTACCCGGACCCGGCAATTTTGTTCCCAATACTCCGGACAAAAAGCCATTCAAGAGAGCGCCGTGAACTATTCTGTCGGGCGTTTCAATGTGAATTGGATTATAGTCGTGCGTTAATTTCGCAAAATTCGTAACGTCATCCTCAGTTACCGTTCTGCCGATCGATAATCTTTTCTCAATCTCATCTTGTTTGCTAATTTTGGATGAACTCTCAGAGACTGTAACTTTTGTACGGTAAACTTTTGTCGAGCTTCCAAACAAATTGATAATTTTTCGCATGACGACGACCCAAACTATCCAAGTGGAATATGTAAAAAGTGCTTTATACCTCCTTCGGTGTGTCACACCAGTCGTCTATGATAAATAAAAAATGTTTCCTCGACAGTGTATTTAAAAACAAAAATAATTCCTTCTCCGATATCTATAACGCCGGTTTCATATTTTTAGACCGATCTATATCTCGTGTTTCGTCGATCTCTTCCACTCGATTGGGAGTAGAGTAATCGGTTAAAAATATATTGGCCAAGTTGTTGACACGTCTGTCGGTAATATTGGAAAATCTTAATATTACATCGATTATTTCAGGGCTGGCAATATTTTTTTTAGACGCAGGTGTCACAAGGAACATCAGCGTAGTTATCGACGATAAAACAGTCGATGGATCGCCGGAACTCAGAAGCGAGGAGACAAGAGCGATACCTTGATGTTCCAAAATGTAATCTTTGTTGATCGTGTCTGAAAGTAATAGATTTATTTAAACTTGTTCTGCTTCCTATAATAAAGAGCGCTGAAGGTCGTCGATTAAAAACTCACCCAGGCACAAGTTACAAATGCCTCCTATAGCGAAACGCACGAGTGTCTCGTCGCTTTCGGAGAGAACATGTAGAAAAAGATCGATTGCCTTCAAATCGCGCAGGAGAGTGTAATTGACCGGATCGTAAGCAAAGTTTGCGAGGTTAGCGAGCACTTGCTTCCTCGCGTCTACACGCGAAACAGGCAACGGAGAATTAATCTTTTATTACGAATTACGCGCCAACAAAGAAGATTCTTTATTTGCTTACCTCTCGATTTTGAAGTTTGGAATTCAGTGATGAGGAGCTTGAGAAACTCGTAACGACCAACACCGTTTTTTCCGGTGCGTTGAATTATTTGCTCTTTTCTTGAGAACATGTCTCGGTCTTGACACTAATTTTCATCGGACATTCTTTTGTCTTTTTTTTTTCCTTGTTAACCTCTTATCGCGAGTTATTCATCGAAATGGTACATTTTAGAATTTAGAAACCTTTTTTTTTTGGTAACGTATTACGATCGATTTGTGTGTTTACTCACGAGGTAAGGAATCGTGTGTTTTTCCGTCTGCTTGTCTAGTTGTCGAATTGCCAGAGGTCGCCACTTATCTAGCACGTTTAGCTGTAACAAACAAGATATCTAATATATCTTCTTTAATTATATCGAATGTTTGATATTGTGCCGTCGCTCGTGCGGATAAGCTTCGGCTAATATCTTTAATGGCGATGCTCCCATTTTGATTTCCAAAGAAGAGACCTTGTCTTGAATCTCGAAGGGCACAACGGGTTTCTTCCATAATATCCGTCGGTCCTTAAAACTGGAAAGAATTCGATTAAAAAAGCTCCGTCGTTTAGCTTTAAGGATACGGAACATTCTTTAAATGATGCGCGGTTTCAATACTCGGGGTGCAGGAACTTTTTATCTCTAGAACTTTGATCTACGCAGAGTATAAACTGATTCCATTAATTATGAAAAAATTATTGATACGGAGGACAGTCGACAATTTAGAACGAAGAAATTAACATAGCTCATCGTCTTGTATATTATGTTCGCACCCCGATATTTATATTTTATAAACACTGTTGTTTCTTTAGAAGAGGGACAATATATCTTGGAAGCGGAAGATTATTGACACACCGCTTTTAAACGAATCTTTCAACATATTTTTACTAATTCAATAACCCAGTAAAGACAAAGGTATATCGACATTGCCGCTGTATTGTAGGAAATTGTAATACAACACGCGACGTCAATGTTCCTTCGGCTTTACTGGGATATCTTTATTTACAGATAGGTCTGAATCTGATAGTTGGATTATATGCAGACCTTAAAATATCGATCAACCCGTTTTTAAAATCGATACTTAATTTACGGCTATCGCTGAGAAACTGAATTGGAAACCCCGCGGACGCTGCTATTACTATTTTGTCAGATACGAAGAGTATTTTCCGTGCATTATCAATCTCACCTATAAATTAGATAGATAATCGCTTTACATCATTCAAAGGATCAATTGAGAAAATTGTACGCGTCGGAGAAAAAAAGTTGATATCTTTTGGGTATCAGTACACAAAGGCATCGGTCGAGGTAACGAATTATAGTTGATATAGCGCAGCAAAAGATGAGGCTCCCCGCAATAGTGTCGAGAGAGATTACTCGCCGTCTCTGACTTCCCGTATCGGAATTACTTTTGTTACGGAAGGTCTCTATTCTAGACAAATTTCATGATCTCGGGTTCAAATTGCCTGATGTCGGGGCGCGAAAAAGTAAAACGATATACTTATTTGAGCTCTATCATAAAGACTATATATGGTCTCATTCTTATGGTTTCACAAAATATGCCACACCTGAAAAAAAATGCATTCTGTCGATTAATCGTCCAAGAACCATGGCTTTATTATTCCGCTGATGGAGACTCGGGACAATATTTTTCGGCAATGTCCTCGCTCGGAGATGCAGTATTATTTACTTAGTTGAAGCTGTTGAAAAGTTCTGAGATAAGATTTTGTTACCTATCTATAATATTTTTTTTTTTACTTTTTTTTTAGGGAAAAGTTTTTTGCTTAAAAAGAAATCTTTATTCAATCTTTACTTAAATATAAAGAACTTTATCTCATTTTTTATTTTTCTCGTGTTCATCATCCACCACACCTCATTGGTTGCTCTAATTTCAAGGATTGTATTACGTATCTTTAGTCGGTAAGGTCGTCGGCTGGATGGGCTATGTTTCACAATGCCATCTTTTGTACACTTTTTTCACGGAAAAAAAAAAAAATCAAACAAATGGTACTTGTTCCGTGTACTCAATATCAAATGCCAATTGTTGGTATCGTCGCTCGGTGTATATTTATGCGGATGAAAAATCCCATGGAAACCGATTAAACGGACAAAAAGGACATTGAAACCGATTGGAATCGATTAGTTTTCAATGGGATTTCTGTGCATTTCATGAGGTTTAATGGGTTTTTTTAAAGCAGGGTAGACTCGACGAGAGCAGTGTAATCGCATATATTTTTACGTAACTTTCGATATCTGTATAGTTCAATAGTATCATCAAGTGTGGCACCGTGTAAGAGGCGCCCTTTGATTTTGAACAATTGAGTCAGCGATCATTAATTCATTATTTTTGTCGATGGTTTCACCTACTTAATTAATGCCGTACAGCCGCTGTACGTGCTTCTCGGCAAACACGTCCTATAGATTTCGGCCAAGGAAGCGGTGAATAAAGTAATTGGCATCCGTACTTAACATCACTTGACCTTATGGCCTTAAAGGGGCGAGCCGCTGCTGTTTCGTCGGTTTAATTATGGCCCTCGTAAACAAGATTAATAAGTTCCGCGAGACCAAAGCCATGCCGAGGCTCTCCTCGGTCAAGAGTACAAGAAGCATAGTATTTTCTTTCCGGGTGCTCGATCTCAATATATATATCATTGTACGCGGAGGGTCTCCACATCTTATATGCATATCTATACTCGAGATATATATATATATATATATATATATACGATGCTTTCCTCTCGAAATTATATCTTCCAATTGAACGTAACAAGTCAACTTACTAAAGTTTACCGTGCGTACTTCCGTATACTATTATAATATTATTGCATAAATTTTTACCCTAAAACGATGGAAAAATTCTTGATGAAACATTATACTATAAATATAAAAGCCTGTATTTATGTATGTATTGCGGAGAGGCAATTTTCGACAGGATCACTGTGGGTTTCTTAAAGAAACCCGCGATACGCGCACAGGGTTCGATTACGGGGCCTGCCCACGTTTTTGGTTCCCGCGACATGTTCAGGCTGCAAGATCGCGTTAAATGGTCGAACGCGTTACTTTTGCCGCGAATGATTCATTAAATTTAGCGTTGCTCCCCTACCTATCGAGTACTATCGCGAAATATATCGATCGACGTTGAAAATGCTGTGGTGAATAAATAAATAAATAAATGCGGGCAATTAAAGCATCCTGCGCAGTGCTGTTGCATTTATTATAACACCGCTAACCGTGCACAGAGTATACTCGATACACAAAGACAAAATTATTGGTTACAAATCGGATTACAAGAAGGAAGAAGGATCGACGGAATAAATAGGAGTAGCGTAAAACGAGGATATGGAAGAGGAGCCAAGTCGAAGCACGTATCTCTTTCATTGGTATAACGATTCGACGTACAATTCAATCTTCGCATCCCCTTTTACCACTCTGCTGTCCATTAAGTAACGCGTGTACGAGTCTCAGCGGCGCGTAGAATCTTTCTCACTCGGTGGGTGGACTATATAAGTCCATGTTGTATCTCGAGCCTCTTCAGTTGGCTCTTGAGTGAACAATGTTTTAAATTTTGTTCCGCTTCTTCGTTGGCTTCTTTTCCCTAAGAGATTTTGTACATAATACGTCCGTCGGACTTGAATACTTATTACGCGAATAAGTTTTGCGTTTTTGATAATCGCGCATTAAATTTGCTACAGCGCTCTCGCAATTGTCAAGCGTCATTTAAAAATGGTGTTTTCGACAACGAGCGGCGTCGTTTTCGTCGCAATCGGTTTGTGCTTGAGTTCCGTCCATGGTGACTATCAGTCAGCACCTCATATCGTCGTCTTCATGGCTGACGATTTGGTACGATATTATTATAGTCGATTGTATGCCGATAAATTATATAACTGGGCGCTGGCATTGACTTGTATACATATATCTAAATACTTTCTGGCTCAATCGCGCACAAATGCCTTGTGCGAAACCAGGCTTGGTAGAAATTTATTAAACCGATTATTCGTAATCCTCGCCAGGGTAACGCCCGGTTAAACGTTAAATTTAAAATGAGTGGCTCGATCAGCCTGTACCATTTTAATAAACGATACGCGCGATAACGACATCAAAAATGTCATAACGTCCGAAAACCAGGCTGCAAGATGTTGCCCGACCAATAAAGGCGCGTATCCGATTTTGCGTAATTAAGCCCGTCGCGTTCGATCGTCGATTTATATTAAAATTAAGTGAACTTTCATTTGAAAAATAAGATGTCGGGCGTATTTGCGTATCGTCGTTGAAGCGATGATGCAAACGAAATCCATCCCCGCCAAGAGCGCAAGACAGTGTAATTGGCCCCTCCTCCGCCGAAAGAAGATATACGTGCGAGATGCATGTTTGGATGTACGGTAATATACATATGTGCGGGATAAATTTAAAGTATATACAATACATGAAAATTAAAACTTGTTCCACCGATCGATAAAAATAAATCACGGAAAAAACGTGCTTATATTTCTTGTCACTGATATAAGATTTGAAGATAATTTCCTGTGGATCGAGAGACGGCGCGGACCACGCCTTGGCCCACTCGGCTATATTCGCTTGTTAGAAAATATTAGTTAAAACTTGATATATTTGATATGTGCATTTAGTATAAGCGGGTAATGGCTGTAAGCATATGTGCCATTGTGACAAAAGAGATAAAAATATAAAATACATTCAATTATAATTTTTAATAAAATCATATACTATCGATGAATATGCGTTCCGAGCACATTACCAAATATACAAAACACTTTGTACAAATACTCAAGAAATGTTATTTGAAAAGTTGACTATATTTCATTAGTAAAAATTAATTTGCTTACAACAAAAAATCCAAGACTCGATATTTGAATATCTCTGACGATGCTATCGTACACGCGTATTAATATAGCTATGAAACATTTTTCTCGAAATTGGAAATATATCCTCTGATTCTCTCGTGACGTAAGTTACAACTTTTAGCATTCTTCGCATAATCCACGTTACATTTGCATTTGTTATGTTGTACTTGAACATTGCACACACACACACATACACACGCATAGGATTATAATATTGAAGTACACCGAGTTTATTCAGTTTATAATTGATACGAGCATATATGTTCGTACGTATATATCATAAACACGTATCTGAGATACATTTCGCTTACAATTAACAAGTATTCAGATTATATTTGTAAAATATAAAATAATATATTATTTATTATATGTATCCCGCGGATATATTTTACCGTAGTTGCTCCGGAGTGACTCTTTATTGATTCGGTCTTACCGCCCCCCCCCCCTCCCCCACCCGGGCCTGCCGTTATTCTCCATAAACATACATGTATAATTTAGTACGATTATAATCGTACGGTATACAGCGAATTGTCTTGAATTACCGCGTGAGAGCCTTAGTTAAGGCAATTACGAAAGCCAGCTCACTCGCGCGCGTTACACTATAGCAACACCCACACGAGAAATGAGGATGTAGTTGATGTATCTCTGGCGCGATCATTCCTCTCATATTCTTCGTATCCCCGCAGTGACTCACCGTACGAGTACCGACGAAACAAATAAGAATTCCGGGATACAGGCATTTGTATACTTGAAACATAACGGACAACTGCTTCGACTACCTTATGTCACACTTGATACCCGCGTCGTTACTTCGTATACCCTCGAAACTCTATCTTGGAATTTCTTTGAGCGTATATATTCGGAAAAAAATGTTGCTGCTCAACAATTAAAAAAACTATTCTATTGATAATATATTCTTTGACAGGGATGGAACGACGTTGGTTTTCACGGTTCGTGTCAAATTCCAACGCCGAATATCGATGCTCTGGCTTACAATGGATTGATATTAAACAGACACTACGTGCTACCTTCGTGCACGCCGACGAGAGCTGCATTTTTCACTGGGAAATACCCAATGCGAATGGGTACGCGATATATTTAATTATTTATTTATTTATTTATTTATTTTTTTCTACATTTCTTCTATCGGGGCTTAATAAAAATTACGTACCTCGATAGGTATGCAAGGCGAAGGGATTAAAGGCGGAGAGCCTCGTGGTCTCCCAATCGATGATGTAAAATTGCTCCCGGAATATCTTCGCGATTTGGGATATTCCTGCAAGTTGGTTGGCAAGTGGCATCTTGGTTTTCTCACTCCCGATCACACTCCCACGCACCGTGGTTTCGATCACTTCCTCGGCTACTACAACAGTTACATATCCTACTACAATTACAAATTCTCGCAGGGCCACGTAAGTGTTAGACATATATTTATTATAATGTGCAGCACCTATATGTAATAACCGACACAGCATTGATCGTTTAATCGAGTGCCTACGTAAAGATAACCGAGAATGTGCTAATAAGTAAAATACGTTCGTTAGAACATGACAGGTTTCGACATGCATCGCGACGATTATCCAGCCTACGACCTTCGAAACCAATACGCCACCGATTTATTTACCGACGAAGCCGTGAGAATAATCAACGAGCACGGTTCAGCGAACCCCCTTTATCTTCAAATATCACATCTGGGAGTTCACGCACCCTTGGAAGAGCCGCGGAACTTATCGAGAGAAAACGAGGAAAAGTTCAAGCACATTAAAGACCATTGTCGGAAGAAATACGCGAGTAAGGAGAATATATGTTAAGGATATTTGGGCGAAAAACGGTTTCCGTTCGATTGTAATTCGGCCGGTTCGTAAAAAAAACTACGCTGGATTTATCACAACTTTATTTCAAAATTTTTAACCGTCAAGTTTTTTAGCAACGCGTCCTCAAAAGTATGTAGTTTTCTCCGTAAGTTTGGGTTCAATCCGAACGTAAAACTCACAGAGCGGAAGAGATAGTTTGAGACGGATCGT
Source organism: Cylloceria caligata (assembly GCA_963942595.1). Taxonomy (NCBI): domain Eukaryota; kingdom Metazoa; phylum Arthropoda; class Insecta; order Hymenoptera; family Ichneumonidae; genus Cylloceria; species Cylloceria caligata. The sequence continues at coordinate 85,797,515 of OZ012704.1, read as the reverse complement.
GTCCAAATTCGATCGGTCTACGGTCTTTGAGGTTCGTCGAGCAAACGAAAAACTTTTGGCGGCTACATCTTATTTTTTAGGTCACAGTCGCGTTGCGTACGCATCGCTCTCGCGCATTGCCCTCGGAATCCTTCGAGTTCAAGTATCCTTGGAGCGTATTCGATTCGTTCGATATAGCATTTTTCTTTCCAATTTCAGAGATGGTATGGTCCTTGGACGAATCACTCGGTCGGGTCGTTACCACGCTTGGAGTCCGCGGAATGCTCACAAATACGATAATACTATTCCTGACGGACAACGGTGCTCCGACGATCGGTAGATTCGGCAATTCTGGGTCTAATTATCCATTGAGAGGCGTAAGTCCTGACTTTTGTCGTAACCTTGCGATTATTCCGGTTTTCGGTTTTACCGCGTGTGAAAGCGGAGCGTAGCTGCTTAAACGAAAAGTAAATAATTCTTAACGATAGCGCAATTTCGATCGAATACTTGGATTTTTCTTCTTCTTCTTTTTCTTATTTTTCACAGGCAAAGTACTCTTTGTACGAAGGAGGAGTGAGAGGAGTGGCCGCTATTTGGGCCCCGAATCTTCACTTGTCGGCTAACGTTTCGACCGACTTGATTCACGTGACCGACTGGCTACCGACTCTCTATGCCGCTGCTGGTGGAAGAGTATCGGATCTAAAAAATATTGACGGAATAAATCAATGGCCTTACCTTTCGAAAGGGGCGCCTCGTCCGCGGGACTCGATCTTATTGAATATGGACGAGGTATCTAAAACGGAAGCTGCGATCTATCGAAGGCACAAGCTCGTTCGAGGTATCTCGCTCTACGTTAATAATTTTTTCATTTTTCTTGAATTACCAAAATGTCGGCGCGACCGAGAAACAAAAAGAAAGAATAAAACGCGTTAAAGCATTTTGTTATTTAGGATCCTACGAAAGAGGATATTTCGACGGTTATTACGGCGACTCGGGCTGTAAGTCAACCAATGGAGAGGAATACGCGGCAGTCGTGTACAGAAGTACAGTCGTGAGTGCGATTCGTGCACATTTATCCGGACCGATTACTCAGCCAAGTCGTATGGACAAACTGAGACAGCAGGCGACCGTTATTTGCCCGAAGGAATCCCGTCGTTCACCGGCAACGTGCAACGAGACCGAATGTCTCTTCGACATATTCACCGATCCGTGCGAGACTAACAATGTAATTCATCGATATGCCAAGGTCAGTGTTTTTTAAATCTCTCCAAAGGTTCAATTATTCACAATTGATATACATTTTATTGTTTTTAACAAATAAATAAGGCACGCGACGATCTCGATCTATTCTTGGAGATGCACGCGAAAAATCTCAAGAACCAGCCGAGGGTGGGCATCGATTGGATAGCCGATCCGCGACGAAGAAACGATACCTGGGAACCGTGGTTAAAGTCTGGCCAGGAACCCAACAGCGCTATGACGGCGTTCGGCACTCTGGCGGTCTGCGCGCACATAGGAATGCTCTTGCTTCTCGTTGCCTTTCGGGCATTTCTTTGACCGAACGATATTTTTCGAGTGTCTTTTTTTTTTTCTTCAATTTTATCTTTCAGGCCGAAACTTGGGCAATAATACGTCTCGTTTATATCAAGACCACCGCAATCTCACATCAAAATACCGTCAATTTTTTATTTTATTAATTTTTATAGATTCTTGTACGCGTTAATCCAATATTTCGTAACACATATCGCGTTTTTTTTACATCAGTTATTATTTATCGAGCCTACGATGATACTTTACATTATTATTATAATATACATAATATTAGTGCAATCGTTCCAAGAGTCATCGTTGCTGGTATATACCGTTGAAAATCCGGTTTTTATATATGTATACCCGGCGCGGTGTCCATACGAGTCCACACACCCACGACCGGTCTTCGATATCTCGCGTTAATTATCATTATAATCTCAAAACTTTCAATGCATTTTACTTGAAGATAGACGATCGAAATTTAATGACATTTTTGGATTCTCATCTGATATTTATCGCCAACATATTGGATGTCTCGAAAGTTTTGAGGTGGGACCGAATAATTTTAATGCAATCGCTTGTGTGAAATGAACACCGATGTGAAAAGCGTTACTGTAAACACCAAATGGATCAACACTGATCAAAAGTCTACATCGATTGACACCCCGAGTTTTTAACATTGTAACACTCACCATTTATCGAAGCTTATTTATTATCCAGTATTATTATAATATTTTTCTCTTTCCAATTTATCGCTAATACAACAAAGCCTATAGTAGTACAAATTGTACAAATTGTATAAACCGCGAGAAACTGTACAAATATATATGCAATACGCCTCATCGACGGGTGTCGATTAATATATAAAACGAAGAGTATGTAATATTATGTTTAAAACTTAGTAATTTTACGAGTCATTTACGAGTCAGGTCGAATCTCCTGGATCACGCGCTCTCTCTGGGGCTTTTTTCTCATATAATATACTTGAAAATATAAAATACGAGCTCCTTCCTCACTCGGTCTTTTCTCCCTTCGCACTCTCGTCGATCCGCTCGCTTGAGCGGATATCATTCGGTAACATCTTTCCCCAATGGTGCGGAGACTGTTTCCTTCGTTGAGAATTTCGAGGGGGATAATTTTCACTTGCTCGTCTCTTGACGATACCATTTCTGGTTCGAACCTCAAAGACACGAATTCGTCCATCTGGTCCTGGGAAGCGAGGAATCAATACCTCTCGCGGTCAGACGTTTCTCGGCGTCGCGAGCTCGCGGTCACGAGTACGATATCTCTCTCCTGTAGCCCTTTTTCTTATTGACTCCATTTTTACGCGGTGTAACACGGTATCAACGGATACTCCTTGATCCATCTTGACCAGAACATACCGACCGGGCGGTTGCTTGTTCCAAAATAATTTGGGATCAGAATTTCACAAACTCCGAGACTCTCCGATACGTACGTTTCAAGGGACGACGGTTCCGCAGCTCTTGGTGGTATATCCTATTCGCGGAATCAACGGGTTCGCCCTCGTTTAGTACTCGACACCGGCGATCGCTCGAGCTTACGGTTCGGATATTAGTCCGACGTGTATTTACAATCCAATATTTCGGGCGTATCGCGTTGAATAGAAACTCGGCCATGTCCATCATTTTTATGGTACCGAAGTACCAACGGTCTCATATACGCATGATGACCGTCAAAATGAGTGGAGTTGTTGTGCTTAATTCTTCGATCGCCTTGGCAGTTGAGATTCGTCCTTGTACTCTGTTACGTCTGGGTAACAAAACACTAAGAATCGTCATGTTTTTGAGCTCAACTACAGCTATTTGGTCATCAGGGAACCGGGCTAAACGATTTCATTTTAGTTTTGAGTTTATTCATGAGACGAATTTCGATACCACAAAATTGGGAATGCGAGGGTAGAGTCCGCGGTGAGCCGCGTTTACTCTTTGTTCGGATTAAACGAAGAAGGTGCGAGGGTCCGTGTTACTCACTGGCGCAGGATTTCAGGAAAAACACTAAAAGAACCAAAGATTTTTCCTTCCCGCTATTTTTACCGATTGCTTTACACCGGTTAGAGATGTCGAATATAGGTTTTATGATCGACGAGAATTTACTAAAAGAGCCACATTACGGTCCCTTTATATCGTGACAATACCCCCCTCTGCTATGCGCACGGGTGGGAAATGGCAAGTTTCTCTGAACCTAATTGGCTAGGACATCCCCGTCTTCCACACTCGTGGTGTCTTACAAGGAGTATTGCCCTTAAAATACTACAATAGCTTTTATTTTATGTTCCACGGGGGTTGGAGAGGCCAAGTTTCTTATGCCTAGTTGGCTGAATCTTGCAATCGCCCCGCGCGTCCGATACTCCAGAAGGAGGTTTACCCCTTATCTCAAACGAGCAGGGGCAGCCGTTTCCCATCTTCCTTGTCGTGAGCGCCTACCTCAGTGGTCCCTCGGTTGAGGCATGCAGCGACGTCTCGAGGTTTGCATATTTTGGGGACGCAACAACTCTGATTAGTTTATTCGGTCGACTCTGTTTCGGTACTCGTAGCCTTTTTTTCAATATGTCATACTCAACTCGAAAAATATCTGCTCGAGATTTCTAGGCCCACGGTATTTGTGCTCTAATAGTTGGATGTTTTTCTGAGAAACTTGTGCGGTAATGGTAATACCCAGGCAGTACCTCGAATTTGTCCCATCCAGAAGAATAATCGAGATACTTATTTTTGTATCTTGTTCTTATTCGACTTTCGGCGCGCATCACTCGGCGCAAACCCAACCCACGTCGCGATTTCCTTCATTCGCAGGATTTTCTTTTGTCGACACCTATCATCGGAAGTTTGTCGAGATACTTTGAATTCATATTCGTCTACGACGACATTGGTTAGGCGTGTGACTATCGCGCATCAGATGCTTGTAACGCCATGCTCGTGGTATTGATAATGGTTTCAACGGAGCTACTCTACTTCTTCGCATTACGAAAGATACTATCGCGGTGTCTTGCTTATTTACGAACAACGTATGTACGTTGCACCGGCCATTAATCGTTGACTCGCGTCACGCGAAGGCACGGAGCTCCGTAGATGTAACAACGGCGCTCCCTAATTGTTGCAATCATTGTAACAAACAACGTGGAATACCTATCGACTCCTCAACCCATTTCTGCCGATCCCTGGTAAAGATTCCGGTAAGAGATTCGTCCTGGTTGACACCTTTCGGCCAGATCTATCGTAAAAGAATTTTCCAACGCATCGGCGTTAATGGAGTTGGAAATCCCAATGGGTGAAAAATTGACATTACGATTCGTAGCGTCTCTCGTTTGAATATACATACGAATAAACAACGCGACTCTGTACACGCGGTATCTTTATGATACTTTTGCGCATGATACTATCACTTCCGTACTATCGCGCGAGGCACAATCGTATACCGGAGTGATCGCTCAGGTAAAACCAATTGTGCACCAATAACGCCGTGTACCATGGCGCGGCTGCAAAAGATACGGCTATCTTTGGCTATACTTATACGGCTCCGGTTGTTCCAATGAAACTTGTGCACTATCGAGTTGTATACTAAATTTCTCATATCAATGTACCAGAAATTTAGTACTCACTGATTCATATGTACAATATAGTTGTGCACTAAAAATAATATAATGTCAAATAATAAAATATCGCGCCACGTTCATGTACAAGAAGGGACTCACACAGACTATCCAAGCCCCCCTACAATCCCCCTGTACCCTGATTATTCCAAGTTCCCCTTGGAAGTCCCAGCCCTGGAGTATTACAAGTCCCCTTTAAAGCCCCCCACCCGATTACGAGGGCGCGCAGTCTCCGCGCCGTGCGAGATCCTTGCAGTAATATTTGAATTTTTCTCTCTTCGAAGGAGGTCTTTACACTTGAGCTAGCATTAACTTAGACGTCGATCATCGAGAAAATCTTACGCATCTACAAAGGCTACGTTCGCACAATCGATTGGTTAATAGCCACGTTCTATCGAGTGGTCGGTGGAGTCGTTGTCGGTCTCAGGCCCATCGATGACGAGACCAATGGGAAGCAATTAGTCGGAGAGTCCCAGGTCTGCGCGATCGAGAGATGCGGTAATGGGTCGTGCATTTCCTTATCTTGACAATTATCGACGATAACGAGGATATCGGTGTAGAAACAAAATTCAAATATCCGACTGTTAATAATAAACAATTCCTCGAAACATAAACCTGTAAGAGCCAACAGAGTATTTTGAGTTTACGAATTTATAAAAATCCTCTGATAATTCAGCGGACCATTTGGTTTTTACTTGGAGAACGTGGATGACAACGATTCATCGGCACCACCATCGCATCAATGCTCAAAATTCGAAGAGGCAAAGCGCTTGTCGCTTCGATGTCGAGGTCGATTCTTACGAGACCTGAGACAAAGTTCTCTTATTGCAGAGCATCGCAATCTTGTTCTTGTTTTATTCGAATCAATAGGTAGCTTTTTTATTTATTAATATTTTGATATTTTATGTATATTTAACCGTGTTTAACTAGGCCATCCAAGAGCTTCCAGATTTTTTCGCAGGATATTGGAAAGTATCGGCGCCACAGCTACGGTTATGCATTAGATTTTGGTTCGTTTCCGAAAAATAAAAGTGCCGTTCACCACATAATTTCCCGCATAAAGTTACTACATAAATTTAACAATTTGATTTTCAATTATTAACTATTTTCAGTTTATCTAAATGCGATGTGAACGTTTTGTTATTTATCGTTACGTTTTAGCTGGAAGTTTACGTACTGATTAACGATGGACGCGAAAGACCAACAATTTCGACGACTTGAGGCGCGACAATTTCAAAACAAATAAACCTTTTTCGTATTAAATCGCTTAATTATCCTTTTTCAGCAGCCTGCTGTTGGCGCATCGCGTAGCGTTATTATATAACCATTATGCAGATTCGAGAAATTCGAGCGTTTGGCGTACAGTAGGAGGTGGGGGGGGGGGGATGCGAAGAAGTAAGGTTTGATATCGGTTTAATAACCGCATTCGCCCGCGTTTGTCTTTCCTAGATATTTTTGTGCGATGCATACATTTTTGTGGGTATTAATTCCGTGGCCTATCTCGTTGCGTGCGATCGTAATGATAAATATTATATTCTGTATTTTTCGAAAGCATCATATATTTGGTAACGCGTCCGCTGTTTCGAATTTTTTCTTTAGTATTTTGGTTGGGTTATATGCATATATACTTAATTGTTGACGATCGTCTATGCGTATCGTTTAAGGGCGAAACAACCTCGCTGGAAATACGGAATACTCTTAGCTATTTCGGTATATTTGAAATTATTTGTTAAAATGATCTTTATTACAGCGCCAACTCAAAGTTGTCAACTTTGACACAAGACGCTTATGATAATTTGATTTCAAGATATTATCTCGAAATATCGAAAATATCGAAAATATCGAAGCACATCGCACGTCGCTATAAGCAAGTAGAAAATCAGTGTGAAATTTGACAAAGCGCGCTCGAGTCCAGCGCGTTACAGCTGTAACAGCAGGATTATTGATATTCACCTCCGCTCTTACTCGTCACTGTTACGTACCGTATCGAGGGTACCCGCTGTTACAGTGGCCTCGAGTCGCAATTTTTGCTGTCTTTTCACACCCTTGGTTTGGTTATTCGCATTCACTCGTCTATATATGCATTTTGTTGAACGATGTCTCCTTTTCTTTCTTCCTCGATATAAGAACGCCGACGTAGGCATACACAAGGCAGCGGAAGATAACTTTCACCGGTTTTTATGTATGCAGAAAGAACGTACGTACGCAAAAGAAACCCTCCTGTGTTACACGCTTTGAATCGCCGACTGGCCGACCGCGATTGGCCACGCTTCGCGCTCGTTGTCGATGACAATCGGTCTCTCTTATTTGGGGTGTCGTCGAGCTGTCATCTAGCTAGCGTGAATTCATCATACCTTTCGGGTGTCCCACCCTTTTGCTTTTTTTCTTCCTTTATTCTCATCTACCGGGTGTCAGAAATTCTTTATTGTTGCTGCTGTTGTTGTTGTTGTTGTTGTCGTTGTCGTTGTCGTTGTCGTTGTCGTTGTCGTTGTCGTTGTCGTTGTCGTTGTCGTTGTCGTCGTCGTTGTCGTTGTCGTTGTCGTTGTCGTTGTCGTTGTCGTTGTCGTTGTCGTTGTCGTTGTCGTTGTCGTTGTTGTTGTCGTTGTTGTTGTTATTCTGCCATCGAGATTTCGACACGCGTAGATTATATTCGGTCTTGTTACGAGCAGCTCAAATCTATATATACTTGTGATAAGCGGTTAATCGAAGCATCGCATGCATTCGTACGAGAATTTCGTATTCTCGATGACTCATGGTTGTGGGAAGCACTAAAGTTCTCTACAAGCATATGTATATTCTTGTTTCGCACACTCTGTATCTTGTTTCAAAGACAAACCATTGGAAAATTTTTCTACGGACTATTGGATTGCGAAGGATTAGAATCCACAGTTCGATATTCCGGCGACTGAGCTCGATGTGATTTATACATCAAACTGGGTTAGTAAAATGAGGAACGCATTAGAAAAAAAAACATGGTTCTTGTTCTTGATAATCAAAGCACTCACACTTTTTTTCTTAAAACGAACTGTTGACGGAAATATATCGGTGCGCGTAGGGTTCAGGGACAAAAATTATATAATTTTTCGCCATAAATTGGAAATTATCATTGTCGGAATAATAATATTAATATCCACCGTTGGAAATAGAAGAAAAAATTTCCCTGAATTCTACAGTCAGTCGTATGAAGCATAGAAGTACTTTAAACAAACGACAGGATGTAATAAAAACTATTTTATTGAGAGATATATATTCTTGGGCCATTTTCAATAACAATATACATTTAAAACAATTCTTATTGCCATTGTTTTAAGAAATGTATTTTTTTTCACAGTGTCCGAATATAAAATATACGATACGTGATTTGATCGAAATTGATGTTTCGACATAATCGAAGAGTCAAACATTAATACTAATTTTCAAGCGGATATCGCGTATAATTATGTAGCAAAGAATTAGTTGGAATTTTGTGACACCCTGTACAGCTCGGATTTGCGAGCGACTCCTTGTGTGACTTTTGCACCCCGCTGTGCGCTGTGTCTCGCGTTACTGAATTGGCTCATACTTGCCGGCTAAAGGCAGCGGATCGCAGCCCAGCCCAGCAGGAGCGTGGCGGGACAACCGTTTTTCTAGCGCGCGACAGCCGACGGCCACGGCTCATTTAGCAATCTTCATATTTGCGGTTGCGGGCTCTTTTCCCTCTCGCCCCCCAACCCTCTCCCCGTGGAACTTCTCTAAGCGTATCAGAGTACAGTGTCGTACGCACAGTTCTATACTAACATACTTTGTACATATATACATATAGCTGCCCGTTTCTACGCGCACGGATTACGATGTTATAGGTACATACAAGAGGGGGTTGAGAAACAGACGAGGACGGAAAAGAAGGCTCGGAAGCGAATAAGGGAGTATCGTACCAGGGCGCAGCAAATCGCTAGGGTACATAAGTCGCTTTTAATAGACGATCGAATGGGCTCGCAGCTGCACTACAGACGCGTTTCTCTCTATCCCGTCCATATCGATATACAGCTACTCGATATCGATATACCGATACTCGGTATACATTTGTGGCTCAGGCACTCCGAGGCTTTTTACTCTATATAAACAATGCATCTAGTCACACGGACATAAATATATATATGTTTATGGTTGATAACGTATCGTAGCAATAGGAAGGAGAACAGATCGCGAGTGAGGAATATATAGTATTACCGGCAGAAGTGAATGCGCGAGTACTCTCGATATATCAAATGGTAAGTAGTTGTTATATCAGGATCGCACGAGCGGCAGCTCGTTTTTTACTTCGGAGATTCGAACAACGTTCCTTCTCTTTGCTAGCTGCTCCCAACCCCCTGTTCTGCCGAGAATATCAACAAAGCCGATCGGGACGAGTCATTCCGCACCCTGAACCCCGCAGACCTATTCATATCTCGATAATTAGTAAGATCGAGCACACAAAGCCGCAGACGCACGGACGTTTCTTTTACCTTCTTCTTTTTTCCTTTTCAACTCCTTTTGACTTGATTTTGTTTCTTTTTTTGTACCTCTCTTAAGCTTTTTCTTCTAGTTCTTTGCGGATTCTGATGCACTTCAACGATCAGTGAACGAGCGTGGAAGCTCGTCTTTCTTGTACCCCATCCCCTTTTCACCTGCTCTCACTCCATTTCTTCTTTGCCCCTCTTTCTTTTTTTCTTACGCTGCTGCTTCACCTCTCCATCCCCTCTCCTCCACCACCGATAAATAATCCTCTGTCAGACGTTCATTACGTCGTTAAGTTTCGGTCCGGACTTATCCTCCTCCTGCGCACCTTCTTTTCCTCTTCCTTTTCTTCCTCGTCTTCGGGCCTCCTATCCGACAAGTACTGCCCTACCTGCCCGCCTACTATCCTCTCTTTTTGTCCGTTATACGTCTTTTTCTACCTAACCTAATGTTACACCACCTACTCCGCTAACTAGTACTATACATCAGGAGTGGTATATCGGTGCTACCTATACCACTGGGCTCACTTGAACGCCATCGGCATCCAAAACAGATCCAAGGAACCATTTACCAAAAGTAATTTTCAACATTCCACAAGAATGCTCGGTGTTGCTTCCCATTCCCCCACTTTCTTTCTTCTTTCCTCCTTCTTACGCTTTATCTCTTTCATCCCTCGCCGGTCTTGCCCTCCATCCTGGATTTACGTCCTTGATCAGCTTACTTCGGATTCGTTAATCCTCTTCTTCGTAATAACTTGAGTCTCAATAATTAATTAGCGGTCTAGCACAGTACCAGAGGCACCACGGCCTCGTTTACCGGCACTCGAATCTTTTTATTTAATTATTTTTGTAGCTGTCTGGGACTATGACTTGTAATAATACGACTGGTAGGTATAATCCTCGAAACTTCACAAAGTAATTCGAGTAAACCATTCGAGAGTCCATCGACCGCGCGCTACCAGCACGATGAGCGCAGGTATGGGTATACGAAGAAAAGCGTATGACGGTACAAAGGAGCCGCTCGGTCGTTACGCGTTGTCCGTGCACGAACAAGGATCTCTACTGTCCTCCACCTCCTTTTCCTTTCCTTCGATAATCATCGCGAGAACGCTCGCGGGAACTGACATACGAAAGGGCCGGACAATTAGCTCGGAAAAAATTGCTTTCTTTCTTTCGTCTACCGCATTGCATCGTTGAGAAAACAAAAAGTTCATTTATACCACATACATGATCGTTTTCATTTGTTCTTCAGAGGCCGGAATTCATAATTAATTTACCAAAATATACATTATATTAGTAAATAAGTAAATCATTTTAATAGTTTGACGCGATGTTAAGGAAATAATGAAGAAAAAATAAACGAAAGAACGGACATGCACGTTCGGTGATCGAATGATAAAGATCATTTTAACGGGGTATAACCAATAGTTTGAGATCTCGTACCACTGTACTGTATAGTACGTAGAGATAAGGGGGAGTGGTGAGTGAGCAAAAATCTTGAATGAAACTTCGGTACGCGCTCTCGATGCGTACGTATGCCGAATACCGTGCTCTTGCTTTTGCTTCCGAATGCGACAGATGGTTATTGGATGGCCGTTGAATTCTCCATGGCCGCGGCGGTGGGGTATCCTGGAGTTTCCTCTATCTTCGTTTTCTCGCTGATATAATATTATATACACTTTTCTTTATCTCATTTTTGTACACCTTAGAAAAAGATCGGTAATTTAATTCTAAATTCGATTATTCGTTACAGCAAATGTTTCTGTTGGAAACGTTTGCCACAGGCCAGATCATATTTGCTTTTTGAGCATTACGTATATTATTTATTTTTCTTATACAGCTATATGATAATTGATCGTTCGATATACGTTCTGCGGTATAATCAGATTTTATTTTATTTTTTTCCTTTCTCTTTTCTGCGATATGGTTCGGCTCGTCCATGCGCCGACTCCATCCATCAAGGCGAATCCACCTTCGTGCGTTCATCATATTCGCTTCAACCACCACCACCACCACTACCGCTACTACTGACTCCTCGAATAGGACGTATCCTGTGGTATATACGTTTCTGCTGCTCCCTTTCGGACACCTGTAACCAGCACGCTGGCCGTCGGTTCTCCCGGCTGAACCACCACCACTACCACCACCACCACCACCACCACCACCACCACCACCACCACCATCATCACCACCATCACCACCACCATCACCACAACCACCACCATCACCACCACCACCACCACCACCACCACCACCACCACCACCACCACCACCACCACCACCGCTAACGCCGCCGCCGCCGCCGCCGCCGCCGCCGCCGCCACCGCCGCCGCCGCTAACCACTCGCTATTCGCCTCCAGAGATACGTTCCTCCGAGTTGTCTGCCAGGACGATCGCGTCGAGTTAGGGAGAACGAGCGAGCGAGTCAACAGGGAACCCTGTAACAACAAGTTGCAACAACGCACTCGCGGTTGAAACAAGTTGCAATAAAATCGACAAAAAAAACGATTATCGCTGAACTTTGTTGGTTAATTAAATCTCTTTTAGTGATTAATCGACTCATTTGAAAACAGATTAAGACATAATTATCAAGTGATGTACAGAAAGTTTTGAGATCGGTTAGTACTTTTTCTGGAAACAATGCCACTTGGATGATAATGGGGAATTCAATAGTATTTGGAAAAGTGTCGCAAGTTCAAACGTGCGTATTTCCTTGCCATTTTTGCATTTTTGCAATGAAAAACTCTCGGTTCGCCGACATCGGCACTATCGTTTGTGAGATGGATCGCGTAAATCCTCAGCGCTTTCGTGATTCGAGTTGTTGAATTTATTTATCCTCGGTTTCGCTTTCGTTCTAAAGTGCTTGTGAATGTGATTTTCGTTGGTTGCCTTGAGCTAAATACATGTGTGAGAGGATAAAGAAAGCTTACCGATTTTTCCGAGGATGTGAGATAGAAAAATGCGTGAAAACAAGTGTCGGCGCGTTGCCAAAACGTTGGGGTTCGTTCCCCTTTTTGTGCTGCTGATTATCGCACCTACTGGAACGTGCATCAAGTGGTTGTGAGTATTTTCTTTTTTATTCAAACGAAAATTAGATAATAATCAAGGACGAAAGTTGTCAAAGAATTTAGTCGCAAGAGGATATCCTAATAAGAATCGTTTTGATATCGTGAAAAAACTAAACTGATCCGTGACCGACCGATAACCCTCGCGCCTTATCCGACGGAGCGTTTAGCAGCGCGTGTCTCTGCGATAAGGTGGTTCGTCGAAGGCACGCGTGTCTTCGTTCCTCTTTCATCGATATGTTCTCAGGGTCTGAGAGATCGAGCGAGTCTCTCTCTCTCTCTCTCTCTCTCTCTCTCTCTCTCTCTCTCTCTCTCTCTCTCTCTCTCTCTCTCTCTCTCGCTCTCTCTTTCTTTCTCACTCTCTCCCTCCCTCCCTCCCTCCCTCCCTCCCTCCCTCCCTACCTACCTCATCCTCACGAGAGATTAATGTAGGCCTGTTAATGAGAAACAAATAGTTTACCGAGTGTGGTATAAGCGCGAGAGAGACGGAAGAACATCGTTCGGGAAGCAGTCAAAGAAAAAATAAGTGTACGAGGAAAGGGGAATCGAGAGAGAGAGAGAAAAAGAAAAGGGAGGAGGGAGCAGCAGTCTTCTATATCATAATCCTTTGCCTCCTTGCTTTCGACCTTCTTCGTGTGAGGCCCTCGTCGTGGCTCTCCGCCACGAAGACGATGATGTGGCAAACCACTATAGGCTGCGTTTATCTTCCCCAAACGAGAAGAATAGTTATAAATTACGAAGGAACCTCCGGAGGCCAATAAATAATCGGCAATTATTCCGTTAGCTCGACGCTCAAAAATTTTCTAATTATTTCTTTTCCATATATTATTCTCTGGTCTTCGTATTATTGAATTATGACTAAAATAATGATTCTTGCGCCCAACTGTAAACTTATTAATTATCCGTCTTCTATACATAGTGTTAAAGTCTACATATGTGTTATACCTTCTCCCAAAGTACGCCGATAATTTCCAATGTTTTATTTGGCATTGCGAAAAAACATTGTCCCCTCTTGATCGAAATGATGACGATCGAGGTATGGAAAGAAGGCTCGTTTCATTCCTGCGCTAATGTCGAACAAAATTACTTAAACAATTTGTACAGCAGATAATCATAACAATATCAGATCTTCTGCAATACAAGAAGAGACGAATTTAATTGGGAACAAAGAGGTGACTTGGGTTATTGATTACGTCAGCCATGGATTGTGTCCGGAGCCCGTGTGTGTGTCGCGTTGAGTCGGTATATACTATAAGATATATCTTTTTATATTTTCCTCTCTTTGGCTTTCACTTTCTCTCGTCCTTATTTTTTCCTTTACCGATCCATTCCGCGTCTCTTCTCTTTTTCTTCTTTACTTCTCATCTCTTTCGTTATCTTTATCATGGAAAAAACCGGAATATCGAGGTACACCTCGCTGTAATTATTACGGGATATCGGTCGTATGTATAGCGCGCTGGTTGGAAGGATAAGCGTAGAATTTCATCGCGGTGTGTCCGCAGCGGAAGTGGCGTTGCTGCTGCTGTTGCTGCTGCTGCTGCTGTTCCCGCTGTTGTTAAGCTATTGGGGTTGAGCGCGAGGCGGACGCTCGGGGATGATGAATGAAGGAGCGATGGTGGTTTTGCGTGCACCCTGCTGCTGCTTCTCTCTTGCCCTTCCGCTCTCCTTTGAAATAGAGAAAGGCTGAGAAACCACGACGCGCGTTTCGCGTGTATGAGAAGAAGCGCGCGAAAACGTGTGGATCCGCATCAGGCGCCCTCGGCGTAGTTGCGTAACGGCGACAGGCCGTTGCTCGAGAAATCTTGTCCGAATCTTTACTCGTCGAGGTCAATGAGATTAGGGGATGCTCGAGTTACAGAGATACCTACCGTTCAAACCCGGACTCTGTAACAGCAGTTACAAGAGGATCGTCCGACCAATTATGATATTTTATTTTCTTTACTTGATTGAGTTGCAATATTGGAATCTTGTTACCATTTGGAAAACAATTGTGGTGAGGGAAAATTCATAATTAAGCTCAAACGTGCTTTCATAAATTGTTAAATTTTTTCGCTTACTCGGATATCTCTGAGTGAATTAAGAGGCATGCGTAATATTGAAAATACAGTTTCGTTACGTTTTCCCTGTATTACGCAGAGGTTGCATCTTAATTAATAAATTAGCTTTGCGTTTCCGAGATGAACGACGAACTTTTGCCGGGTCGATTCCTATATTTCTTTTATATTATACTTCTCGTGCGTTCGTTCGCCTAATCCCTCGGTAGTGCCGTCTCATCTGCACCCGTTCCCTCGTTTTTAATTACAACCACACCCCAAGGCCTTCGTTCTGATGCCTCCACAGATGAATAATCACCGGCAGCACCCTTCACCGTTTGTCTTTCGCTTTCACTCGCCCCCCCAAATCGCTGTGTCTCTCGCACGTACTTGTTACTTTATCTCGAACTAGATCCGCGAATAATTAATCGATACGAGATGAGATACTAACGTCATGTGAAAAAAATATTATAAAATGTAGTAATAATAATTAACAATAAATAAATAAATAAATAATCGTTGATTCCATGTTATTATTGGTAAAACTTTTCATTTTCATTTTTTGCTCTTATGAATGAAATTAATTCATCGAATATGTACCAAAGTGTTGTGCAGTTAAAGTCTCACTCTGCGTACAAGTGTACACGACTAATGAGGAATTCCACTCCGAACTGACCAAAAATTGATCTTGAATTGTTTCAAATGAATAAAACTTTTTTTTACGTCGTGTATACGCAACAAGCAGAGGCACTTTTTTTCTATTCATCGAAGAAAATTTTTATGATAAATGAGGGGGCGTGGTAGAATCAAAAGATTAATATCTCAGGTTCTATTTGCCGTAAAGAGCTGAAGAAAGACGCGCTTCAGCGCTAAATGAATACATTTTTATGAACAATTTTTCAATTTATTATAAAATTGCACATCTATATTGTAGTAAACAATAAAACAAGTTAAATAACTTTTTTTTTTTCACCAAAATCATCCATTTTTATGTCGTACATCAAATAATTTATTCAATTCTGTAACGTATACGCAATATTTCACGACGGATAATCAATGGGCTATATTTTGATATTTTTATTTATAAGATCCTCCGCAGGCGTCGCGCGCACCGGCTGTGCGATGCGACTCATTAAGCCCGATAAAATTTTTAAAAATTAAAAATATATATATAGTCCATTGATTATTCATCTCGAAGACAAAGGAAAAAATGATGAAGCTTTTCAATCGTTTATAACACAAGAAATGCAAAATTTTGTAATTACTTAAAAAATTGTTGACAAATCTTATTTATTTAGCTTTAAAGCGCGCCTTGGTTGGCCTGAGATATTAACGTTTTCATTCTAGTGCGTCATCATTGTTCAATGAAATTTAATCGACGACAAATTAAAAAAAATGTTCGGTCGAATAAGAAAATACGTGTCTCTTCTTTTTGCGTATACTCGAAATAAAAAAAGTTTCAATCGTTTAACAAAATACAAGGTGAAAAGACTCCTGAATTCGGGCTATTTGGCGTGAAATCGCAAATACGTGCCAATGCTACTCCGCGTTGAAAATATTATATTCGTTACGGGGAAGCTAAAACGAACGAACGAATTAGCAGCAAATGCAC
This sequence comes from Cylloceria caligata, assembly GCA_963942595.1. Classification (NCBI taxonomy): domain Eukaryota; kingdom Metazoa; phylum Arthropoda; class Insecta; order Hymenoptera; family Ichneumonidae; genus Cylloceria; species Cylloceria caligata. The sequence goes on along the minus strand of OZ012704.1, from coordinate 85,781,214 downwards.
GATACCAGCTACAAAATATCGTAATTTATCACATTCACCAAGAGCTTATCATATTGTATTGTATGATGATATCCTCGCGTATGTGGCGGCGAATATTCAGCTTTTAATTATTTTTCTCTCTTAATTTCTTCTCAAAAAGCATTCGAGATAATTCAAGTATCGATTATAATGTTTAAATCGATTTTTCATTAATTTTACGTTGACGCGCGTTTGTATTTTATAATAGGACTGATAATAATATATGTTTATTTAGCTGACAATGAGCGTAATTATACCAATTAACAAACGAACGTATGATTTGAAAATACTTGAAAGTAGCTGCAGTATATTTGTATTCGCTCGTTTTTTTCAATAATATTTGTTTCTTGTACCGTCGTATTTAATATTTTTCGATCGTTCAATCGAGTAACAAAAGTTTTAAAATACAAAGATTAAAAACCAGTATTACTTTCGCTGTAAATATTCAACCTTGGAATATTCTATTTTCGAACGTTAGAATAAATTGCTACACGTTTACACGGAGATCATACTTTTAGATATTAATATCTTGGGCATATTCGATAACAAATCGATTGATAACAAGGATTAAAATATCGGTGTTGCGAGGGACGCGTGCGTAGGGTGAACACACGTGAAAAATAAAGCGTTAGGATTCATCGAAGCCGCTTAAACTTGAAAAGAGCGCGCAGAATCGGGAAAATGGCGACATTCCGCTCGTAAATAATATTTCTATCTCTTTTTTAGCGGTGGTTACGATATTATGTCGCATTGATATTCGCGATGGAGGCAATACGCGAACTCGTCGTAAGCGCCGGCATGCATATTATCAAACGTATAAAGAATCTTCTTTACGATGAGAAGCGCGGGCGACTTGGACCGCTGTATCGCTTTTTCGTTATATTCCTTCGTATCTTTCTCGAATTCCCGCCGTTCGCTGGCTGTCCCCCTTGTTCGATTTACTTGTATTTGTCTACACGAAGCGCTGCAGAAAGAATGAAATAAATGTGTCTACACAGAGGAGTATCCACCAATTTTATTAATCGGTAGTATCTATATAATTACGATAATCGTGGGTAGATGGAGAGAATACGAAATTCCATTCTCCCCGGCGGTTTATCGATCGCCTGCCAACGTGTCAAGGACAGCCTTTATAGCTTTACGATAAATAATATAAATATTATAATCCTGAATATTCGTTCATTGTCAACAACGATTATTTCAGTGTGTACCGCTTGGCACGGTTTTACGAGAAACGGGATGTAACGCGAAAACAGCTAACGCGTCGGAGGGCAATTGCCTCAAATACATATTATTTTCGTATAATAATCGTAAATTAAACGTATGCCCGGTTAAAGTATATTTATATTTGGATACTGTTTAGTTGGTGTACAATTTCCGACAGCGGGAGACTATATCAGGGAGTATAATTTCTTTCGAGTTTTAATATAACAGGCGCTTAAAATTTTATGACGACGACTAATCTATATATATATATGTATGTACATCGCGGATCGTAAACTGCGGTGCCCCCGTTGTCTCTTCTTTGTTCGATCGTTCACGCTTGTTCTCATCTCCGCTAACGAGTTGTGTTTCTCTTCGGGCGTTGATTTCCGGTCCGAAATTAAGACACGAAAACGTCCGACGTAGCGAAGAATCCAAGCGCACTCAATGTCGTACACTTGATTTAAGGTCCTCGTTGTTTATCGGTCAGAGGTGCATATACGGTATATGCGTATTCAGTCGTCGTAATACGCTATACACGACACGCGCGTGTATCGAAATTCATATGTTACACTAAACGTAAACGTTATTAATAACATAAAAAATGTTATTTTCTAGACTGTTTACTTGTAATTTATGAAAATATTTCATAGCCAATGGTCGTCGTCGGAAGATTAAAGACCATTTAGCAGTGCATTCATCAAGTATATCACGTTTTGAGTCATAAATCTTGGTCGATAGAGAAGAAGAAAAAAAAAAAGAAGAAGAAAACAACTTGTAGTAAGTAAATTGCGTGTCCTGTATAATATAGTGTGTACGGACACGTTGATCGCGCCCCCGCTCATTGCTTACTAAATATTATTCATTTGCTTGGATCGTTCTTCCGGCGTATCGAATGATCTACGCCAACAGGTTCTCGATCTCGCGAGTCAGCTAGCCAGTAGCGCGCATACGTACATTTATATGTATGAGTCGGAGAGATTAATTATAATAAACCTACACGCGTTTGTGCGGTGGCGGATCCGATCGAATCGTGCCATATTATATTCTATATTGGATTCAATTCGTTTTTTCTTTCCTCTTTATTCAAGGTGCTTTCTTCTTGTATTGCGCGCCGTTTCACCATCCCTGTAATTCCAAATTGCTTCCTAATTTTTTTTTCCTTTTCGCTACGAATATAAATCTATCGATCAATTTTGGCTTCCGCTTTTTGTGTAAAATATCACGACAAAAAATCTAAAACAATGCTTGGTAACTTAAAATTTCCGAGACTAAAAAGCGATAGGAAATAACTTGAAAATAACTGAAAAGTTGCTAAAGCAGAAAAAGTTGGTTCGAATAAGGAGAAGCGGTTGTTCTACTCGTGTTGAAAAATTTTAGCTTTTCATCGGATTGAGAGTACGTTGGTAACACAGTAACTGACGTCGCTGTCGTATTTCATTTTTTTTTGTTTAAAATTCAAAATCGCGACGTTAAGATGGCCGACATGTTTTAAAAAAATGGAATGGTGACTTTTTTTCTTGGAATGTTAAAGACATAACCTTCTCGTGGTATATTCTGGATAGCGCTGAAATAGTCAAAAACGGTGTTCCAACTTAAAAATTATGGACTTTCTCCGAAACTTTGTTTGTTTCTTTTGAACTATCAAATAAAAATATTCGGAAATTCTTTGAAATATTTTATTGAAAAATAGTCGAAATATCGCGGGCAATCGCTTTTCCTGACGCTTCGTCGTAAATTTCCGGGAACTCGCGACGAAGGACCAAAGAACAAAACGTAAATCCGCAGCTGCGCGAAGGTACGGAAACTGCTTGTAAATTTCGAGTATAAACGAGTATATCGTCATTTTGATGGGGTAATTTCGGATAGCCGGTGCTGGTAGAATAGAGACGGGGTTGGCGATTGGGCCATTCCCGGAGCAGCGTAGGAGAAACGCCGAGCAGTTATACGTCTAGACACAAATCCCAGAGCGGGACGTGCCCGCGAGATCGCAGCCAAGTGGAGCGAAGCAATGTGCGGCGAGGGCCATTTCGACTTTGAGGTGTCGGTAATAATTGCGCCACCCCAATGGCCGGATGCCGGTGCTTGGCTGCCGCCGGAGAGACCGCTGGCACACCAGCAGCACCCCTTATAAGCTCCGAGACCGCCGGTGCTCGCGGAGAACGCAACCCGTATCCGCGGTCGGCCTGGGACGCTGAATTTCATGCCCTATAATTTTCCAAATTCACCCTTGATTTACGGCCTCGACCAACGGCTGCGTGCGCCGCGCGTTTCACCTCTCGATCGTAGGTAACCGCGAGCGGACGATACCAACGCCACGGAGTAAGTACTCGCTGTAACGCGATATACATACACGGGAAACCGTACGCGTAACCACAGTTGGCTCTTGGAGGGACGAAAAAAAAAAATGAATTCGTCTATTCGTATTCATAATTCGATTATCGCATATAGACTATGGAACTATCGTTCGAATACGCGTCGATCCGGCGAATAATTCCTTCTTCCAAATTTTTCATTGACCGAGCGAGAAAAATAATGGAGAGCCTCCTTCGGAGGAGCTCCGTAGTGCGCTCGTGTGAATACCTCGGAGAATACGCGGGCAGTCGCAAGAGGAACTCTTTGAGATTGATCGGCATCAGCGGGCAGCGATCGTACGATCGTTACACCGAGTATAGAAATAATAAAAATAAAAATAAAATCCGGACACACGCGTATTATTACCAAGAGATTGGATTCAATGAAATAAAAAAGAATTAAAAATGTGGGGTGTCCGGGAGAATCGAGAGGAAAATGAGGATTATTAATATAAACATATTATTTCGTCTCCGTCGATGCTATCGCTTTTTTTAAAACCGTGGCCGTGAATACAATTTGGAAGAAAAAATGTAATTGTTTGTTGACACAGGGCTTTGGGAAAGACAGGAGAGGGAGGCAGAACGTGGACGAAAGAAGGGTGCACGAACGCGAGGAGTTCGGGTCTGTTGGAGAGAAAGCAGGCAAGGGCATGCAGAGCTGCGCCCGACGTGATGCCGAGTCTGGTACAAGCAGCGAAAGACACGTCGGCTGTCTGTCAGTCGGCGTTTCGCAATCGTCGATGGAATTGTACCAGTATCGAGAGAGCTCCCAAGTATACTCCTGATTTACTAACCGGTAGGTACTCAATTCGGTTAGGATTCGTTGTATACCGATACTCGAAATGCGAGTTGGATTTTTCAATTACGAGAGCATCGGCGATTCAATGAGTTTCCGATAAATTTGCTTCGATAGAGAAACGATGAGAGACAAATAAAAAGGCGTACGCGGCATAAATGGGAAGACGAGCGGAGCTCTACCGAGTACAAAGAAACGGGGACGTTTACTACGTAATTAGCGTTTTTCTTGCCAAACTGGCTTTTTTTTCGTTGTCCTCTTCCTTTTAGATAGAAGAGATAGAGCTTTTAAACGACGAGCCCTCCGCGTATTCCCTGGTTTTTGGTTCCCACAGTCCTGGCCCAACGGTCTAGCTCGCACCTCAACCGACTCTCGCAATCGGGCGTACATTCTTTTCACTCGTTTGGTAATATTGTTGCGCTCACCGGAATAGAGTACAATGACTTTTTTCTTCGTATTTCCTTACATATTATATAGCATAATAGAAAAAAATATAATAGTTAATAATTCGATAATCTTTTCCGCGTCGTACGTTTCGAGTAGGAACGAGAGAACAGGCTTTCGTTTACGCGATGTCAGCGGCCGCTGCAGTATGGCGATTGGCCAGAGGCTGCGCCCTGGGTAGTCTAGCCGCGTGTTCGTGCGCGACCCCGCCACGTCGAGAGCCCCCTTCGCCCTCGGCTCTCACCTCTTCGACCTCCTTCGCCTCGACATCCGTATCTTTCGGAGCGCTGTCAGCGAGAAACGCTTTCAAGTGGGGAGGCTGCGGCGATGACGTGAGGTCGGCCTCCAGGATGGCCAAAAGGTTCCTACAGGGCGCCAGTCCACCCGGTTCCGGCGCTACTGGCAAATTTATGCACGCCGTTAACATGCATAACAATCGCGCCGGGCGCAGGGTAAGTAAAATAACTTATTTTTCCAACGGCCGATTCAATATACTTTTTTCATTCGTTATCGGTGATTCTTCTCTTTTCTACAGGCCGTCGAACAGTCTCTCACTCTCGAGTGCAAGTGTCACGGTGTTTCCGGTTCCTGCAGCGTGCGAACCTGTTGGCGAGGTCTGGGCTCAACGGGACCAGCCGCGGCGGGCGCCCGACTCTTTCGTCGATACGCAGCCGCGGCCGAAGTCAGACCGAGATCGGGAAGCAGACTGCCGCCTCTCTATCACCACGACAATTTGCTTTACACGACCAAAAGCCCGGACTACTGTCTCCCGGACACGACGCGTGGCAGTCTCGGAACGATAGGAAGGTAAATATCTCAAACAAGTATATTATTTAATTAAATTTCGTTTTAAAAATGGCAACAACAACAACAACAACAACAACAACAAAAGCATTGAACCAAAAATGTTAACGATCTCGTCAAGGATATCGATCTTTGGGATCGATCGATAAATATAATTAATGGGCAGGGGGATGAACCGCCCCTTGGTTATTTCGCTGCCACGCCTCCCGAGTAAGGAGGAAAAACAAAAAAGCAGCTCCGAGACTGAGAAAAAGTAACAAGAAAAACATTAAGAAAGAGAAAAGAGCGTTGCGCGGGCAGCTTCGTAAGATGATGAGAACACGAGACAGGACGAGTAACGAGAGAATCAAAAACGATAGAAGAACAGAACCGATGATATTACGTCCAACTAACTTTTACGGTGGAAATGCAAAATCGACTATCGTACTCGAGCGTCGATTGCCTTGAACTCGCGAGGAATGTGCCGATACGTTCTGTGAATACCGCCCATTGGCTATTCGCACGATCGGCGCTCAAACTTGTCAACTTTTCACTGAATTTCGCCTGATCCGCTTTACCGCGTAACATATCCCTTGTATCGGTGTATTGTACCCAAAAATAAAGGAGGATAAATACACTAGGAGATTAATCATCCGAGAGATTACGAAATTCTTCATTTTCCAACTATTTATGGTCTTTTCTGTCTTTCGTTTTGCTATCGGTAGTACATCCTTTGTACTCAATTTATAAATATTTTTCACGCGTTTATCTCCTTTAAAAAAGGTAAAAAATCCCTTTTCGAGGAGTACTGCAATTTCTTACGAATCTTTGAAGGTTCGCGAACGCATTGTTACTTGATTCATGAGCATTGAGAGCGCAGTCGAGGATCAAGTCGTATATCGTTTGTTGCGTGCACTAGAATTCATCGATCATTCTCACAAATTACAATAAACTCGTTACCGACCACATGTGTGAGTGCGCGCGTGTGCGTCTTATGAAATTATACATAAATAATTTATGTATTATAAATTGGATGAATATATACTCGAATCGTTGTGCTACGGCAATAAGAAAGAGCGCCAGCATCGAATAGAAGATCGTTACCGAGATCGATAAATATGGTTGGTTGCGTCGCAAGACGATGGTTGTCAATTTTCAAAATCTCTTTTCTCAGTTATCCCGCGAAAGCGGAAGGTATTAGTCGCGCTTGGAAGTGCGTCCCGAGTCAATGTCGTAAACTCAGAACGGTTTGAAGCAAAAACACTGTAACCAATAGCCACTCGCCCGTGCACGGTTCAAGGTGCCATAGCCGAACGTGCGACGCGGCAAAACGATCAGCAAGAGATTTACTTGTTAAAAGTACACCGGTCATGTGGTATACCGGTAATTTGGTGTAATATAAAAAATATTAACACCAAATAGTATGATGGATCGCGATAATGATCGATGGTGTTGCTTTTTAACGCAATTCTGTGCCGAGTCGCGGTATACCCGAAAGGACGTACTTTAACGACCTAACAAAATTTTAAATATCCACTCGTCGGTGCCAAATACGCACGGATAATTTATCCTTGCCTGATATATGTCGCTACGCTGGAAGTTCGTGTAGAATGTTATTTTTTCGGTGTACGCGGTCTCCCGCTTGATCGGTAACACCGACTTTTTTGAACCGCTCTTTTACACCCAAGTAATAGTCCTGTTGGGACTAGACAATGGTGTTGAAACAAAGTTAATATCAACATCGCATTTTTACAGTGTACAACCAGCCAGTCGCGACCTGTCGAATTTCGTTCGCAAACGATTCGCATTCAAAGGGGTTTACGATCGCAATATGTGCAAAGATTCACTCGTCTTGCTTTTACGACCTCAACGTATTTTTCCTCGATTCTCAAGAAATTATTAACCGATATCTCAACAAGTTTGGTGTACCAACGAAAGCGCGCAAGAGGAAATTGTAAAATAAAATACAGCGAGGTCTTGGAGAATAATTTTATTATTTTACGTGGGCGTTTTCAACAAGCTCGTGGATGTACAGATACGTACGGTGAATGCGCGTACATGCAAAGTAAATAAGTCACTCACCGAGATCCAATGTAAATCGCGTGATTCACTTATTTCTTCGTTACTCGATCGTATACGAATCAACGACGCTTCGATCGGTGTTAATTCCAACACGAACCTCACGCGCGCCCACCTTGAACTCAAATTACTCGTGTTACGTGTACGGTTGTGTACATACGCGTTCAGGAAAATGCTTCTTTAGCGTCGCGACGCTGCGGGGATGAGTGCCTACACGTATGTTATTATTAGACAAAGAGTTTTCTTAGATTTTTTCGAAAAAGATTGTAAGCGGAAATGTTATTTTAAGATTTACACGGTAACTTTCTCGAGCCAAATGGCTGTATTTGTGGGCTGTATTCACGGGTATCTCAGCATTTTGACATACACGACGCACCTATACCAATGCGGCGGTCAGCACGGTGAGCGCGGTAAGTCATTCGCGTGATGTTGCGCGCCGTCCGGTGTCCGATGCTCGGGGGTCTTTAACGGCTCTTGCGATACTCCATCCCAGAGGTGCTAATAACGTACCGTCTTCTCTCTCATCTTCCTGCATGTATCGTATTTTCTCATTATTTTTTCTTCGTTCTTGATGATTCGGTGCGCGTCAGGCTTGTATACGCGCGGAATATATACGTACACCGATACGAATACCCCTCCGACTCTCTCTTTCTCAAACGGAAACTCTCTATACGGTCTTATTTATGCGAGGGTGCCGGTAATTATAAGGAGAATGAAAAGCCCCGGAGAGATAGGTGGATCAATTTGCATGTTATATTTTTCTTCTCGTATTCGCTCGTCTCTTACAACGAACATCGGAAAACCTGTTTTTGATATAACGAATTTGTCTCCGGTAGCAATGGGATAACTTTTGCCAGAGAAATTATCTTCGCGCTACGAACCTCCTGAAAGGGATAAAACGAATTCTGCAAGGATGGATGGTGGAAAATCCAAGTGTGCGAATAATTTTTTTTGCTGCGGCATCCTGGATCGAGTCGATTGCTATTTCTCGTGTATTCGAGAGAGTTCCCGACGCTAACTGTCATCGATATCGACACTCCGATATACATTTCGTTTTCTGGACTTGAATCCGGTCATGCGCGTTTAATGCGCATATAAATCCAATTCGATGACCTCTCAACTGTCATCGACATTTGTACGGAGTATAAATCTGATGTCGTTGAATGCAAGTATAGGATCGTTATAATGACTCATCCGCAGGATCGGAAGGGCCCCAGGGGCGATCGGTCGGTCGGTCGGTCGGTCGGTCGGCGCCCTCCTCCGTGATAACCCTCGAATTCTGCGTCACGTTCGCTTCAACGGTTCGCAAAGGCCGACCGAAGGGCTGACGTTATACCTAATGCGCACCGTAACCCAGCTGGTTTCGTTACAAACTGTGATTCCGATTCGTTACGGATTTTTTTTACAAACGACCAACAGGGGAAAAGAAACGAAATCGAAATAACGATACCGCAGATAATTTTTTTCCAAATCTTGTTAATTCGTAGATAATAATTATTAAAAATGAATTTGGGAACAGCCTCTTGGCACAACAGGCAACTGGTTTCGCTTCTTTGAAATATATTATTATTATTATTATTATTATTATTATTATTATTATTATTATTATTATTATTATTATTATTATACTTTTACTTTTCTTCAATATTATATACCTGCCTTTGGGAACTAGGAAATAGGTGGTATGACGATCAGTTGGATTCCGAGGGGGACGTAACCGGTAATTATAGTAGTCACGTATGAATATATCCTTATATTTAGTATCGCGTGATTATGTGGAACGTGTAGGCGTGGTTCCTCGTTTGTCCGTCAGCTCTCCGATCGACCGATCTTCCTATTTCAAGTTAGATAAAAAAATCTCTCAATAACCGGCTTGTACATTTTTCATATAAAAAAGAAAACTACGCTGCAGCTACTGTACAGTACGGGATACTATAAAATATTTATGTATACTATAATACATTTTTTTCTATCTTTCTTTATTTTCTTCTTCTTTTTTAGGCAATGCAACGGCAGTAGCTCGGGCTACGAAGGTTGTGAGTATCTATGCTGCGGTCGTGGACACGTCACCAAAACCGAAGAAATATTCGAGAGATGTGAGTGCAAGTACATCAGTTGTTGTTATGTGAAATGCAAAACTTGTAGAAACGTTATAACAACGTACGAGTGTAATTGAAAAACCCGTATACCAATCACACCGATTTGAGCGTCCCTATTCATGATTAAGCGATTTAGCGTTTCTCGTTCATTTATTTCTTTATGATTCCCCGCAAGACTGAAGAAACTAGAAATAATCAATGATCAATTTAGGGTCTGGTGTATCACTGTTCGTAGCTACGGGCGTTAATACATTTTTATTCTGCTCCAGTGTGCAAAAAAAAAAAAAGAATAATTCTTACAGACTGATTAGTATTGCACGAAAACTCATTGGGAGTCATGAATTATATTACATTCTGTGAAAATAACTTGCAAATGTTTAATTTAGCGTTTGCGGACCGAATGATTATTAATATTAAACAATTAATTAACGATGTATTATCGAAGATAATATTTGAAATAATTATGTCGAGACCGCGTATACGAGTGATACCTCAATTTTATCCACTTTCACGAAAAATAGAAAATTACATTCGAAAAAAATTAAATGAATCATGTAGAACCGAGTGATTAATAAAAAAAAATTGCGAATTATCGTAATTACCGATGGTCTTTTATTACGATAAATAACCTTCGAAGGTGATAATAGTATTATATTTGGAGGAGCGTATACTTTGATATTTTCTTCCCCGTATACGCGATGTTAATTTAAGTATTTTTTAAGAGGTTGGAACAAATGTAATCAATGAAAAAATGTTATTTACAATTGATATTTGTTAGACTCGTGTTTAACGCGTCCATCAACATGTCGTAGCGTTACCTATACCCATGTGTCGGGTCTATCTATAGTAAAACACAATATTGTTCGGTAACATTCGTAGTTGCGGTAGTAGTGATAGTACTAGTAGTAATAATAATAACAACAACAACAACAAGAACTAGATGATTGACGTCGCGACGCGATATACAGTTAGAATGTGTAAATAGAACTATATACGTATACGGGGTGTACACTCGTAATTAAATCTTAATAAATGCATTTGGAGGAAAGCACGAAACGACTTTCCGTCTTTGAACATATTTCATTGACTCGCTAAACTTGGTACACATTGTATTTTCACCTATTGCGCTTTTATTTATCAACAGGAAAGCGAATATCGATCGATAACTCATTAGTATGTATTGGATTTTGGCGAGGGTTCGTCTTTCCATGTATCGAGATCTTTCAGGAATGCGTCCCATTCCAAGCCTACGCCGCAATCGGGTTCCTTTTCGGAGGCCCACCACAGTGAAGTCTACAAAAGTTGAATTTATATTATATTTTATTTTATTTTAAAAATATTTAAAAAATAGCATGATCAATCGCCGGGAGGACAACGACAAATGTAAATAACCAACAAACATCGTTCGCGGATGTACCTTTATGTTGACCGGTGGGATCGGAGTGACCGGATTTATCTTTGTATCCATAAATAACAACAAGTCTCTGTAATCTATCAGTCCTCGCTCATTTTTGTGTAGACTGCAATGAAAAATGAATCTTAATCTGTTTTCATTGATGTATAATAGTCGATAATCGTACCGAGTTATATAAACTTACTGATCGAGCATAGAATTCAAGAGTTCCAGATCCACCGGAATTCTGCAACCTCGTAAAATAGTGTAAAGCTCGGTTCGCGGCAGATATCCGGTACACGCGCGATCCCAATGATGTATGTCTTCCCTCAGACGGTCCAGCTCGTTCCACAGAAGCCGCGTTAACTCGGTGTGCATCAACCGTCTATTAAAAACGAAGGAAAATCAATCGAATTGGATTTGATATTCCAAGTGAAAAATAATATTACACGACGGTATTAATATTCGCTCCGATCGATACCTCACGTATTCTCTAGAGCGATGATCCCTTTTTTCGTGGGACGAATAATGTCTCGCGATCGTAACGATCTCATGCTCGACTATTTCATCACCAAGGTACTTGCACAGTGATTCTCTGAATAATTTATAAGAGTCATATAAATTGTAGTTTGATATTCCAATTGAAAGAAAAAAAAAAAAAAAAAAAAAAAAAACGTCTGCGATAGTTATTACCGCAATTGTCTGTACTCGAAAATATTATTGTCCACTGACTCTTTCGGACTGTAAAGCGATATAAATTCTTTGTACACCGGTTTCAGTTTCTCGTGCAACTTTTGCATAATCAGCTTGATATTCGCTTTTGGAAACTGAAATAATATTTTTGACTCGTTTCATCAAACTACAGCTATCGATGAAAAAATAAATAAAGTATTTTACAGTATGAGGTAAACCTTGTCGCAATTGATTTCCATGTATCGCAGCGCATATTCGTCGGCGGAAGTGATAAGAAAATGAAATTCCGAGAAATTCAATATTGCTCCGACATAAAAGTGTCGAGGTTCGTAGTATTTTGGTTTTTTATTCGTGTAAATATTCTGACCCGGTAGGATAACTTGCGTTCTCTTCTGAAAGAGGCATCTCTGGAAACCTACGAGGAAAGAACGACTTATTTGTTATTGGCATCCGAGTACCGGCTTACGAGAGAACGAGAAAGTCGAGAGTTTGAATAAAATAAAATGAGTGTATCACCTGTATTTCTAGGTGCCAGCTCGAAGATCGACACGGTGTCGTCCATCATGTAGACTCTGATAATGAAGTGTCGGTCGGCGTGCTCGGACGCGCGGGATATCATCTTTGCTCGGAACCTCAATACCCGGCTGTCGAAGCCGTACCTTGAATAAATGAAATAAATGAAAGGTTTGCAGCGGAGCGTGACAAACGATTGTCATAGCGATCGGTGAGACGCCCCGAGCACCGAGAAGACCGGAAATTTTTGTGCCGTTAAATATTTCCATGCCGCTCGGATATACGTCGAGGGACGAAAAAAATAAACATGTATCCCAAGACGTACTTGTCGTATTCGTGAAACCTGACCAAGTTGAGTTTCGGTGCCCGGGGCGTAACTGTGAAGCAATTACCCAGCGAGTCGTCGTATGAGCCAAAACCGTTGTAAGGCGGTATATCTTTTTCAACGTTGATGCACAAGTTTGCCGATGCCTTCGTCGAGGGCCCCTCGAGTGGCTTAAAATCGTCAATGCCGAAGTTGCTTCTGCGGAATCAAACGAGTCAAATATACGCGCGTTCCGATAATCGGTCGTATCGCGAGACACGTTTCCCCGTTGTACCTGTAATATTCCTTTGTGAAGGCATCGAGATCGGTGATTACGACCTTACGACCGTACATATCGAGCTGCGCCCCGATACCAAGATCATTCACCTTGTAATAATCACCCGCTCTCTTTCCAGTGTCGAGCGAGTCAATCATGTAATAACTTTGCGCTGTGTTATTATCTCCCAAGACGTTCAACACGGTGAAAGGACCGCCCGAACCGATGGGCTCCAAACTCGTGAAACACTGCAAAACGATGTTGCAACTTTATGAAACTCCTTGATACACGAATATATTCATTTTTTTCAGACATCCTCCAGCCTGCGTTCGATACAGCGCATAGACCTTCGATGCAGTAACAATAAAATTTCGTTACGATAAGAATTAACGGAGTAAATGACGATTCACTTTTGGAATCTTCATTCTTTTTATGAACATGAAATCCGTTTCGCGTCCTGAAACCGGCGATGCCTTTTCCTTTATCTCAATGGTATCATCGGCCAGATAGTAATGCAATTCCAATTCGTGTATCGTTCCGTGCTCGCTCTCAGTGTCGTCCCAATACCCGTAGAATCTCAATACCTTCCTGTCGTACTTCAAAAATTTGCCGAGTATGTCGGGCCGCCGATTTGGTTTTTTAGGAAATATCGGCTGAAAACGGTACGAATTTCGAAAATAATTAACGAACCGAGACGCTCAGAGGTGTCGATATCATTGATTTTACCAATTGTCGTCTATCGTTGTAAGGAATTTCTATGGGATCGGGTACGGGAATTCCCATTCGATTAAAAAATATTCTCGTGAACTTGTCGCAATCGACGATCTTGTAGACTCTACCGAAAATCTCGGGTTCTTTGCCGACGTTCAGATCGACTATGTCGTAATAGCGATATTTAACTGGATCTGGCATTGGTATTCTTTGACGTCTCACCAAGACACCTGTAATTCAAGGGCAACATTTTCTTTTTCTAATATTTATACCGTCAATTCGTATCGGCTCTTCAACTACTTTGACGTCCAGCTCTGCAATACTCTAATAATGCTTTCTTGTGTTTACAAGTAGCGACGAGACTCGAGTTGCGGCTAAACGTTAATAAACAATAAAAAGTGATGTTTTTTAAATATTTATCATCAAGTTTTCAGCCGAGTAACAGTCGGAATTTTTAAAAGTGAAAGATGCCGACATTCGTTTCTCTTATTTTTTCCCTCAATATCTAAAAAAGTCGATTATCGAAATATGTCAATTGCCTTTAACGGTTTTATTCCAAAAAATTTTCTTTCCTTCATCCGGATTGGATATATCGGTCTCGGGTAGTCGAATAGAAAAGCTCCCGGTATCTTCATTGTTATGCATGTGAGATAACGATCGAATAATGGAACCAACATCATCTTAAAACTTGAACAATTACGAAGAAATTAAGAGTAAAAAGTAAACGGCAACCCAATCGGAAAAAAAAGTTTATGGACATAAAAAAAAAATGATAAGAACGTGGCGAAAATTAAAGAAAGAAACAAAAACAAATAAAACTTTCGACTCTGTCCCGAGGTATTTTTCCTAGCGGTTCACGAATTCGATAAAAATTTTCTCGAAAACTCCAAATTTGTTATTTTAAAAAAATCCATGAAGCGATTTTTTTCTTTAGGTTATTCGTGTTTTAACTGTGATTCGTTAAAATTTTCGCAAAGACGCTTGCAGATTCGTTATTAGCGGATATGCTAATAATATATATATATACACGCACATTGTCGATCGGATAAAACCGTACGTTAAAGAGAATAAAAAATGCTCAATTATCTAAGTTGAAACGGCCAAAATACCAAAATAGAAAAAGACATTGAGTACATGTACATATTATACATAGTTGGTAGTTTAAGGAAAAGTGCGCGCTTGCCCAGCTCTGATATATCATTTCTATAGGATAGGACAAACGCACATTTTATAAAGAATATTCTATGAAATTTGATTAATTCTACGAAAAGTGGTGTTCGCTTTGCCTCTGTATGCCAAATATGTATTGCGCAAGTAATAGAATTAAGGGGATAAGGAGAAATAGTAAAATAAAATAATACGCGCTGTCGCGAACCTTGCTCCAGACCACTGTTATCAACGGCGGGTTCGGCGATCTTGATGGTGCCATCCTCCAAGAAGAAGCTGATAGTAACGACTCGTCGCTGGAATGCAGCTTGCCATCGTTCCTGAACGGTTTCTTGAAAGAACGCCTTGAACATGAGTCTCTGTTAACGAAGAAAAAAGGTATTAAAACGTAATTGCATAGAGTACGGCTGTGCTCGAGTGCCAGTGCGAATACGAGTGCGCAAATAATAACACGGAGTTTGTTGAACTCACCTGACCGTCAAAGGCGATCCACGGTGGGAGTGCCTGGGCCTCGCCTCGGGGATAAATCGATGGATAACGACTCTTCTCGGGCATGGATGCTCGTTCACCCAGGTAGTAAACTCCATCGTGAATTTTGGCGAAGTGCTGGCTTCTATTGAATTTCGTCTGTCCAATCTAAAGGGAGAATTTCCTCATTCCGTAGCGCGCCTTTTTTCATCCTTTCTTTGTTCTCTTCTCTTGAATTATTTATCTCCATTGGCAGTTGAATACAAAATTTTAACTCGGAAGTGATCAACAAATATTTGAAAATCTTTTTCATTTGACTATACGTTAGAAATTAATTATTTGACGACTGCGTGCTACCAGTTAATAATGAAGGTAAATCGTGAAAATGAATTAGCCGCTGCTTACCCTTGTATCGAAATTGTAGCCGGGAAGACACGGAAGCTTGGGAACCCGCTGCATCGTGCTACTCGGCGATTATCGCGTTGTAAAATATTGTCAAACCGGATAGCCTATAAATACAAACGATAACTCGAAAAAGTTTGCTGTGTTTCTCGGCGATAAATCCGTAGGAGCTGGCTACGTAATGCGTGTGCAATACAATCGAGTCGAATCTATTTATCATTGGGTTTCCTTGGTGATGGGCTATGTGAATATTCATCAAGTTTTTAAGGAACGTCGAACACGAGTTATCTTTACTCGTATATCAATCGATATTCGGTCAAATTAATAAATACATGAATTATATATGTAAATTCTGTTTATTATGGCCAGGAGTTTGCAACTTTGTGAAAAATTCTTTTGGTATGCTTTTTCTCCGAGTATCAAATACGCATATATAATATAGCAAAAAAATCTCTCGTATAAATGGAACGAACTGTATGGTAATTTCAATCGTTATAATTCAACTAGATGTTCGTTATAATAATTAGCCCTCGTGGAAATGCGCGATGCCACATCCGTAAATCGTTCGATACAACAAATATCATCCGAGAGTAATAATAAAATAAAAGAGGAAAATAATACTTGAAACGTGATAATTTCTCGTGAATTAGAAATATTGAAAGAAAAAAATCAAGTGCAGCTTACGAAATAATAATAAAAAGTATTATATTTCTAAATGTTGTGCATTTAATTGCATCGAAAACGATTTTCCTACCGACTCTTCTCTCCTTCTTCCTTTTTTTTTTTTTTTTTAATATATTTAACAAACAACGAGTGATCGATTTAAGCTTCGTTAGTCAAATAAAAATGTTAATAACAACAATAAGATATTTCTTTAATTTTTCGCAGGTCCTAGTCTAATCCTTCATTTCCGGCAAGAGGTCGTACCAACTCGTCGTTGCTTTGGTAATATCCATTTCCAGGAGATTAAGATACACTTGGCCAATTATGTTTGTGCCCGTCGAGAGCCACGTCTTTTGCGTGCACACGGACACCTCCAAGACCCGAGTATTCAGATCACCTTGAGAAACTATATATTCGAATTGTTCGTCGTAAGTTGGATTAACGTTGTCCTTCATTACAGCGGTTTTGCGTTTCGTTTCTTTGTGACGATCCGGCAGGAGATAGAGTTTGACGTATGGGTCCGGTATGTTGTGCGGGTCGTTCGGAGGCAGAGGCAAGTTGCTGCAATACGAGAGTCGTTATTTACGATACGTCGTCCGGATGAAATAATTATTACGACGTGGCTTGGCTTACGCTATTTTGTGAACTACCACGACCAATTTTTGCCGTGCCACACTGTAGCGCAGGGTCAGCTGAATTCTACCGAGTTTGGCTTCCCCCAGAGAAGATGTTTGACTGGGATTGCGATGAACGAGACCCGGATGCGCGGCTATCGCGTCCGGAGCCATCGCGGGGATTATCGTTTCCGCCTCGCCGGTGGCTTCTTCGTTCAAAGACTCTTGGGGGACCGCGCCTCCGGTGGTAGACACTGCGCTATTCGTTGCGCTGTACACCGATTCTTTCGAAGGTTGTTTCTTCAACGGTGTCGACGGAACTTGATAATAGAATGTTGGCGATATAAAATCGACTCCGAATCAACAAACTAAAGATATTCGTTTATGAGGATCAAATTCCTTTCTCACCACTACTGGGAACCGAGTTGCTGACCGTTGATTCCTGACGCTCAATTTTCTTGTTCAACTCGTTGATATCATTATCGTCCTCGTCTTCTTCGGAAGTTACCTCGGGATCTTCATATTTCAATATCTATACTCCGAGTTGATAAAAAAAAATTGTTAACATTTGTTAAAAGTAAATATCCATCTACAGTCACGAGCTTCGTTGCTGAATCAATTTTTATTATTTATTCCGGAGGCTTATCATTACCCTCAGAGACATGGACAAAACGATCTTGCTGTCCGGTCCGGCATTTTGCAGATCGTAGGGTTGCTGTGCGTCTTCCATATCTTTTTTAGTCAAGAGAGCAACCAAATTGTAAGTCATCGTTCCTACCACCATTCCAGTCTTTTCGTCCGAAATCTGTTATGATATATATACAATGTTGATACAAGTCGAATAAAAAGTGAGGAATATCGCAATTATTTCGTTCAACTCGATATTTACCTTTACGTTGAGACTACCCGTTTCTGGATTTCCAACTAAAAACGTGAAGCCCTGCTCCCAAATAGGATCGCAAGATCGTAACATCGTGCCGGTTCTTTCGGTCTTGGAACCGACACTCGCTTCGAGAAAAACGTCCGGTTGTTTGCTACCGCCACGAAGACACTGGATATTTCACAAGAGTTCCATTAACCGCTCATCTTTGAAGATTGTTTGAAAAAAATATTCAACCGATATAAGCTCGTGGTATAATTACCGGCAAATTTCTAGCGGAATCAACGTAAAGAATAAGGCAGGCGGTGCTCATTGACGTTACTCTCAGCTGCTGCGTTTCAATCAAAGCCTGATAATGTCAAAGAAATATTTTTCCATTATTCATTATTTTATCTGATTAATGAAACGTTTTTTTTTAACATTCCGATAAATTTCTACTCACAGTCTGCAAATCCGCTGGATTTTTCGATAGTTGCAGCCAAGTGAGACGCATCTGTACCATTCCGTGTTTCGCAAACTCCAGAGTCGACCACTATAAATATAAATAAATGTAAAAAATGTCGAAATAGCAATATTTCTCATTAATTAGATTTTTTTTTCTCTTTTTTGATGAAAACTCACCGTGTCGATCATTCCCTTTTTCTTGACACGACCAACTTCGATAGTGGCCCTGTCACGTGGTATCACGCGCGAAATAGCAATAATTCAATAGTGATTATCAACAAGTACTACGGTACGGTTAAATATACGTTTACAGATATCACTTGTATGATTGTGGATTTAATGAAAGAAGCATTCAAAAGTATTTCAAAGCTGAGAATATGCATGATTAAGGTAGTTCGATAGCGATTTCAGTCAGCGAGAGTCAGGTATTATTGAAAAATGTACATAATACAAGGGCATGCAGCGTGTATGAGCAAAGTAAAATCTTCACTGTCAATCCCATCTACTGTTCCCTCAATCAATCAAGGCTAATCCATACTGCAAAGATTAATCGTCAACTACGAATACAGGTAACAAAATAGTTAAGGATAAAATAATAAATATAATACAAAAGTCTAATTTTTGTAAACTACTAATAAGCGTATGCTCATCGATATACCGAAAATTATGCTGGGAAACGAAAATAAAATTTTTTATTTCAATCTCCTGGGCTGAAATTTTCTCTGTCTGACTCTTCTATCGTGCATCGCAATAGCGGATGCCGCATGACATTTTCAGCCGGAAGAAGAGAGCGTACCGCGATATAAGTCACTGCAATGAGACGATCGTGAAGAGTATCGTGTATTTCAATCATTTTTTTTTTATCGATTCTACGCTATATCGTATATATATAGAATAATTTCGGAGGATCGTTCGATGCTCGCGCGATGCATCTTAGACGTACAACTAGCAGTACCTTCCGAGCGGATCGTCTTGGCCAGTGTTGTCTTTGTCAAAGAGCCGTGTAACAATCTTGTTGTAGCCGCCCGAGACCGTCTCCACTACAAACTGCCATCACACAAGCCCTTTTAGTAAGTAACAGCAAAACCAAAGGGCTGCACAAAAGGTCCATCGTCAATACTATCAAGATTCTCTTTCCCTTGTTTATATGACGTTGCACATTTTCTAAATCATTTGTTTTCTATTTATTGGTGTTAAGTGTTAATGAAGAAATTTTTTTAAATAATTATACAAGAGTCATGCGTAGCGTGCGTCACGGGCTTACTCGTGATTGTGTTTTTTTGGTTTCACTCGTATCGTCCATCAATCGGTTTACTTTTAATTCTAATTGGCTTGGCTTAGGAAGCATATAAATTCATTTTCCGACTTTAACATCGAAGACGAGGTGAATATCCTTGTTCGCGATCTTCATATTATTCCTCTCGTTCTATTTTACTGGAATAATAATCGTAATAATCTAATAGTCCTCGAGACATATATTTTGTTTAAACGCACAGAAGAGGTTTTCACGTCAACTTCAATATCAATTGTACATTTTATCGTAAAGATTGTGCAACAACACTATTTTTGCCGTTAAACCAAGGATTTGTTCGGCTAGAAAACTATTTGTCCAACAGCATGCTTTTTCTACCTTCCAAGTAAGTCATCGGTTTCAATACCAGCGATGTTTGGATCCCAATCCCAAACAGATACAGCAGCATCTAGCCCTATACTTCGCGTTACGATCGGGGCCTGCGTGTCATACCATCATCGTAAAAAACATAAAAATCTAAACGTCAATACAACGTCACGATCTTGCGTGTTCTCTTTGTTTCTAACTCTCAATCGATGTTTAAGGTGATCGACCACTTGCATCCAATATTAAATCAAACATAATATATTTTAAATATTACTACAACATATTTTGAGTCAAGGTACAGGCATATCGCCATAATTGGCCATAGTCGCGATAGATCTGTCAAACTTGATGTGAAATGCATGGGATGGAGCGCGTGACAGACATCGACGGGTCTCTACAATCGATGGAAACGCCCGATAAAATAAGATACTTTTCATATCTTCTCTTTGATAAATAACTTCAATCGGATAAATTGATATATTTCGAATTTATTGTTGAAATTATTTTTCCCATGTCCACAACTTTCATTTCACTAGGATGCAGCTAGTCAATCTCCCGTGCGCGAGGCAAATTTTTTATTTTTTATCACGTCGCATAATTCGACTAAGAGACAATTGATTTTTATGAAAAAAATCACAAGAGCCACCCATGCGTTCGGCATTTCAAAGTAAGCGCACTGATAGATTATTCACTTTCATTCGAGTTATTTAAGCCACGAAACGCACACCAACGAGCCAGTGAAGATTCAAATTATTCGAAATTTCAATACCCGTTTTACACACCCACACATCATGGAAGCAGAAAAGTGTTTGTTAGCGAAGAACGAAGCGTTTGAAGCACTTGGCGTGGACAATCTGGCGATCTTTACGGTACGTGCGATGATTGAGTGACGCGCAATTACATATTATATAAATAAATAATTAAATACTAATTCCAATGATTATGTTATCGGAGTTCATTTCAATATTTCCTCTAATTACTCGATTGTTACAATTTCATGATGACTTTGGAAAATATTAAGTTTAAGTTGCTCGATTTGAATATCGTCCGTATGATTTAATTTGTTGGGTAGATGAATGGGATTAAGTAGGATATTTCATGATGAAATTGTGCAAGTGACGCGATCAATTGATGTGCCATACCTGCCAAGACTCTCGTCACCCTTCGTATCGTCATAGTCCCAGACGGCTATGGTCAGCTGCTGCGCGATGGCGGATGTCACGACACACTAATCCCATACAACATGACATACACACTCGTCCCAGATGCGGGTTCCTCTATTTACTTACAACTAGCTTACTTAAATTTTCATTTTAAACATTACGTCGAGGTTTCTTCATTTCTATGAGAATCTATCATTTCTATCGGTGAAAACTTCTTTTTTTTTTTTTAACCATGTTAAATAACAAAAAAATATTAATTACACCTCGGTATTATAAAAAGTTAAAATCACTCGTTATATAAACAACGATAAAAAAGTTAATAAAATTGCAATAAAATATGTACCTTCTAGGAAATAAGTATTGTCCATGTGTTTTTTTTTATTTATTTCAATAATACTGATTACCTTCAGTTCGTAAGTTCTCGTAGACCACTCGGTAGTATGCAAAATTGTCCTTACATGGATAGAAAGGTTTGAGCGACGAGCGCTTTTCGTTTGGAAAATTACTCGATAGACTAACTTGTTCGTGAAACGAAATTTTCTCAGCAAAGCACGTGCAATTTAACGTAGCTTCTAAATAAGTTAATAAAAAATATATGTACCTCGCACCAATAATCCCACTTTGGATCCACGGTGTTGTCGATTGTTTTTGTTCTGAATTCTTGAGCGCCGACGGTTATCACTGCATAAGGATCGGACTTTCCTTTTCCAAGGACACCGATGTCCTTCTTCATCAAGTGTTTCGCTTGTACCACGTGAATTCTCAATATACCCTGTGAACATGAACGAATCGTTACCACTTGTTCAATAATTCGCTAATCATCTTCTCTTACGAGTTATCTCAATCTATAATAATTATCTTGATATTATCGTGAAATTTATTAAGCTCTCACCTCTGGCTCCGGCATTTTCAATACCTCAGCCGGAACTTCGTCGCTCAGTGGAATAACGAGTTTGTTTGGTAGTACCATAATTGCGGCAACCTGTTCTTTGATTACTTTTCGCAAAACCTGGCTGGAAATAAAAATTTTTTTCTTTCTTAGCATATGTTTGGAAATTTCGAAAGGACACGGAAAGAATAGCTTACTTGAATCCAGGTAAATCGAGGACGTCCACAGCACCTACCAAATTGTAATCGATCGAAGGATTGTTCAGGAAAAAGACTTGCACTCCTCCGACCAGTGGCATTACATTTAGCATGGGTTTCATGACGACGCGAATAATTCCGCGGATCTACAGCAGTGCAAATAAAAATCTTTGTTTTTTTTAGTAAACGAGGGACAGAGATACCAGAAAACAAACCAGTAAATTTACCTGAAAGTCCCTGATACCGCCTCTCAAATTTCCAAAGGAAAATGAAATATCACAATCACCCGCGTATCTGCGGATAAAACTGCCTTAGTAAAGATTGCGCTCCAAAGTAAAACCTATCGACTCTGGTGTGTACTCACAAAATATCACAATCTAGAATAATTTCATTTCTCGATGTATTCTTCTTGTATACTTTGATTCCATAGACTTTAGGGGGCTGCAATAAATAGTGTTTGATAATATCTTTTTACATACGTTTTATCAATAGATTCACTTTACGTGGAATGTAAAACTGACTATGCGTCCCAGAACCAATCTTTCGAATTTAAATCGTTTTAATTTGTATTCGGAAAGCGCCCGAACGACAGACGGTTCTATGGTATCTCGAAAAATTCCTCTGACAAAGTGATTCATGCCGGGCCAAACTTTGTACAAAATCTAGAAAAATTGAATCAAGGAAAATTAATTATATAACGAAAAGAGTATTATTTTTATTTTTATTTCAGCAATTTTATTTACCCGGTTGAGCCACTCGGCTCTATCGAAATCAGGGAAATAAACCCACGAAGGCAGTTCCTCCATTTTGCTCGTAATCAACTGGTTTTCTTTGGCCATCGCCAAAGTCTGAGCTCTGAGTCTTTTTAATTCATTGTTTCTACTGTTTACCGATTTCCACGCCATCAGAGCCACCGGTGCAAACAACCAGCCAGGACTGAGATTCATGTAGCCCCAGCTCCAGATTAATCCTACAACCGCAAACTTCATTGCCACCGCGGTGCTCAATGACGTCAAGCTCGTGTAAGGCCGCAAAGCCGGCTGTACCGGTACTACGCCGTTAGATTTTACCTCTGGACAGAGTTCTTCCTTGGGCAATGACATTTTTGCCAAATTTAGAGGGAGGGGGCACTTTATATTTTAATCTTTAACCGGTTAACCCTATTATCTGGATTTATCGATTAGTAATTATTTCGCATAATAGTTATACTGAAAGTGTACTGTAAACAAAAAAGAAGAGAAAAACATTGATTAACTATTAATTCATAACAGCAATACATTTTAAAACAATTTATTTAAAACTATGTATAAATTAAGAATGCAACAATCACTTTTAAATAACTGCGTATAAATGACAATTGAGTAATTCGAGGAGATAATAATTGAGTATACTCGTACTTTTTGACGCGAAAGACATCCCAGTTACATAGCAGCAACCTTGTATGGAATTAGACTCCTGACAAAATTGTAATACGTTGGACACACGCGGCAAAAGGCTGCAGTGCGCTCGTTATAAAAAACGTCTGACGACAGCTCTCCAAATAACCAAAACAGTCGTACAGTACGGTAGGAACCATAGCCGGCAACTTATGTGCATGTCGTCCTTTTCTCTCAGATCGTTTTGCGTACGAGAGAGATAGCAAAATTATCCCATCGCGAATTTCTCCGCTACGATTGGTCTATAAGATAAAAAATGAGAACGGTAAACTGTAGAATTGCAAGACGCAATTCTTTGTTCTTCTTTTTTATTTGAAAGATCAATCGTGAAAGATAAATTTGTATCACAGTTTTTGTTACCGACCGAGGGGCAACACCTTAAAGCAATGGGTGATTATCAGTCTCGAAGACTCAATTTCTCGAATTGCTTTTGACCGACAGGAACGAACAATTGTTCGGTACGCCGTAGGACGACACTGATAGCGAAAAACCATATATATAGCGTTCTGTCAGGATCGTAGCTTACATAACATTAATTGGGAGTGACCGTTAGGGGCCCTAAATAAATGAATAAATAATCATTTTCAGATAGCCCGATAGAGCTTTGCACCGGTGATGATAACGTCGCCGGTTTCGCGTAGGGTCAAAACTAGACGACCGGGATGACCTGCGACTTCTGTAGCTCTCTACACATAGAGAGCCCCAAGTACATAGATTTAATAATTTCACAGCGGTGACCGTGGCAATTGGACTATTTTTTTAAAACTCGATCATGGGACATCGTTTCACCATTTGGATTCTATATATTCGCGTCCTGATCCGAGTGAATAGAATTACGGTTAACACGTCTCAAGTCTATCAACGTCTAATTAATTATTCAAATCACAGATGTTATTTTCGTTAAGGGGATGCTAGAGTACATTTTTTTACCGACCATGGTCGTAAAAAGTGAATGACTGAAATGAATGAAATGACAAATCGTAAAAAAACGACCATGGCCGAGTATATATTCGACCGTCCGTCGAGGTACCGAGTGACCCATGAGTCGCGCGTGTGAGATTTCACCGCTCCATTAGTGATCGCGGTGAAGCGAGAAAGTCGAAACAAAATTGGTATCTCATATCGGTTATTATATTATTACCTTGATATAAAAATATCGATATATAGTAAATATACGGTCGAGGAATCGTGTGACGCGGTTCGATTGCAATAGCTGACGGCCAACAAAGAATGATATGTAGGCTGTATAACACAGATAGAGCATTTGATGCACAGAGCGAAAAGACATCAGACTAACATGATATACCGCAACATACTTGTACGAATGAATAAGAATAAGAATAATACAAGGAAGGCCGATTGGAGCGCATGAAGTTTGCAGCGTTTTAAATCCGTTGTATCGAAGAATTCATCCCTGGTATTACGGTGTCAGCTGACGATGGCGTCGAATGCCTCTGACGTTTCGACCGCAAGAACCTGAAGTCGCTCGCAGATACGGGAAAGAGAAGCAAAATATTATCTGTCAAAATCCGCCATTACACTTCTGAGACCTCAGTCAGTTACCAAATTCGTCGCGTAGTTTCTTAGAAAGTTTTCCAAGCCGCGTCAACACATTTTAATCACTCATCAGCGATATTCAGCGTGTTGGGTCATGGGTCTCGTCTGTTCCTCAGCGCAGGTTAAACTTTGTTTTCTCTACTCATTGTTTCTCGTATTTTCGAGAGCTCTGTTGTTTACGAACGTAAAATCCTTATCGGTCCTTATCTTTATTTTTTATTTAAATAATCATTCAACGTAGCTTTGACTTTTGAAGGATTTACCTTGAATAAAGTGACGTATCGATTTATCGGTATAAACGTAGATAATGCCGCTACTTTTGTACACTGAGAAAAAGTCAAAGTCAGTCTCGATAAGTCAAAGGGCTATAATATCCAACATGTTTGGTAAATTTTTTAATCAATAAATTATAATCATAGCTCGCCTGTCTGTGCGGTAGCACCGCTTGCAGCTTTTGCTGCTCGCAATGTCCGTCGTGTCGCAACAGCACCAGCGCTCGCATCATGTATGCTCTTTTATTGATGCTGGGTACAGTAGCGGCGTGCATAACTCTTTCGCCAAATCTCCAGAGTACTCTGAAGAAGGTAATTAATTTGTTTGTGCGCCAAAAGGAGCCAAACGTTTGCGTGTCTGACAATTCTGAATCGTATGTCTCGATAATCTTGATAAATAAATATTGTATCAATGCGACAGGTACCGTTCTGTACGAACAGCACCAACTATGTTCCCTCGTCGTTTACCGTAGACTGCGAATCGGCGGTCGGCTATCTGGCTGTATATAGAATATGCTTCATTCTCGCTCTCTTCTTCTTCCTAATGTCAGCCATCATGATACGCGTCGAAAGTTCAAAGGATGCTCGAGCACCGATACAGAACGGGTGAGTCCATTCGAAGGAATGTTAAATTTTCGTTTAATAACGAGTCGCTGGTACATTTTTGTGTAAATGTTTCAGTTTTTGGGCTATAAAATTCCTCCTTGTGATCGGCGGAATAATCGGCGCGTTCTTCATCCCGGAAGGATCGTTCGGCCCGACGTGGATGTACTTTGGAATGATAGGGGGCTTCTGTTTCATTATCATCCAATTGATTCTGATAGTAGACTTTGCTCACTCGTGGGCCGAGGCCTGGGTCAGTAATTACGAAGAAACTGAATCCAAGGGATGGTGAGTGACCATAAAAAATACACATTTAAGTACTTATTCGAACGCGCACCAAGGATTTTTTTACATACGATTTATTCAGGTACGTTGCTCTGTTGGGCGCGACATTTTTGAACTACGCCCTCGCCATCGCAGGAATCGTCTTACTGTTCGTGTATTTCACACTGGTACCCAATTATTCTTTGTCAATAACGAATCGAAGGATTTTTCCAAAGATTTTTAACCTGTTTGAAAAATTGAATCTTGCAGCCAAATGATTGCTCTCTCAACAAATTCTTCATCTCGTTTAATCTCATATTGTGCGTTGGCGTGAGCGCTATATCGATCTTACCGAGTGTACAGGAGCATCAGCCGCGAAGCGGTCTTCTTCAGTCGTCGGTCGTGACTCTGTATGTTACGTATCTCACCTGGAGCGGTGTTTCCAACAGTCCAGGTTGAACGATTTAATAACTCATTCTACAATGATAAATCATTATTGTCCGATATAATAAAATTCCTTCAATCGTATCGATAGATCACGATTGCAATCCTGGACTTCTCGGAATAATATCGGGCGGGGATATCAAAGCTCAAAATCGCGTTGCGTTCGACAAGGAGAGCGTAATCGGTCTGGTTATTTGGTTCAGTTGCGTGCTGTACAGTTCACTGCGCACAGCCTCCAAGTCCAACAGGATCACGATGATCGACAAAGTGTTGGTACAGGACAACGGAGCTGGTAAGTATACACATTCTATACGTTTGGTACGGTTCGCTGATTGAGCATTTTTCTATCATACACTGGGTATACAACGATTTTCCGCATAGCCATCTTTGATAATAATTTCTTTTCCCATAATATTATGTCGACCCGCATCTGCGCAAATGTACGTGTTCATTTTTCGTGCTACGTTCCATTTCTTTAACCGATAAAAACTCTGTATTTAACGGACCTTTTGAAAGTAGATTTTTGTATTTAAAAAAATAATGTTTTTACAGTCCGGAATACGGGAGACACTTCTCTTATCAACAACGAAGGTACGCACATACGTTATAATTCGTTGACGAATTTACGATACCTCGTTCGTTTCACTCGTTTTTAACGATAGTGTAGCAGTATGGATTACACGTAGATTTCGGCCGATTAAAATATCTTTCGTATGCAGCAGTAGTCAGTGTGTGCCTGGCTTTCTTTATTTTCCTTCTTTATCTCTTAGCTAGCCTTGTTCGTTGAATGCGTAGCAGTAATGCTTTTTGAATATGGAAACACGATCCAGTTGTTTACGATCTTTGATTTTAAAAAAACCTCATGACCGTTCACGTAAAATCTCGTGTTTCCGAATCCTCTCGAGTACAGATTTACCTTGAAATGTAGTTTTATTTATCGCAACTATCGAGAGGCTTTTTTTTCGTATTACTTGTCAAATGTAAGTAGACTATGTTGCAGTGGATGGACGCAACGGCGACGCGGAATCTGGCGGTGAATCCAAAGTGTGGGACAACGAGGAAGAACAGGTCGCATATAGCTGGAGTTTCTTCCATCTCATGTTTGCCCTTGCTACGCTCTACGTTATGATGACGCTTACCAACTGGTACAAGTGAGTACGAAATAGATTTCGTTATTAATTGACTCATTGATTCGACGAATAACTATAAATAGTCGACGTCATTGAACGTTTTATTATTTATTTTCCATATTAAGACCAAACTCAACACTGGAAACCTTGAATTACAACGCGGCTTCCATGTGGGTCAAGATAATATCCTCGTGGATTTGTCTGTCGTTGTACGTCTGGTCGCTGGTCGCGCCCTCCGTTTTGACACACAGGGATTTTTCCTAAGCGTCGTATCAACTCCAACCGCTTAAATTGGGTAATTTATAATATAAAGGGTGATTTTTTAAGAGCTTGAGAACTTTTTTTTAAAAAAAAACGCATAAAATTTGCAAAATCTCATCGGTTCTTTATTTGAAACGTTAGATTGGTCCATGACATTTACTTTTTGAAGATAATTTCATTTAAATGTTGACCGCGGCTGCGTCTTAGGTGATCCATTCGGAAAGTCCAACTTTGGACAAATTTTGTTCAGCGATGAGGCTCATTTCTGGTTGAATGGCTACGTAAATAGGCAAAATTGCCGCATTTGGAGTGAAGAGCAACCAGAAGCCGTTCAAGAACTGCCCATGCATCCCGAAAAATGCACTGTTTGGTGTGGTTTGTACGCTGGTGGAATCATTGGACCGTATTTTTTCAAAGATGCTGTTGGACGCAACGTTACGGTGAATGGCGATCGCTATCGTTCGATGCTAACAAACTTTTTGTTGCCAAAAATGGAAGAACTGAACTTAGTTGACATGTGGTTTCAACAAGATGGCGCTACATGCCACACAGCTCGCGATTCTATGGCCATTTTGAGCGAAAACTTCGGAGAACAATTCATCTCAAGAAATGGCCCGGTAAGTTGGCCACCAAGATCATGCGATTTGACGCCTTTAGACTATTTTTTGTGGGGCTACGTCAAGTCTAAAGTCTACAGAAATAAGCCAGCAACTATTCCAGTTTTGGAAGACAACATTTCCGAAGAAATTCGGGCTATTCCGGCCGAAATGCTCGAAAAAGTTGCCCAAAATTGGACTTTCCGAATGGACCACCTAAGACGCAGCCGCGGTCAACATTTAAATGAAATTATCTTCAAAAAGTAAATGTCATGGACCAATCTAACGTTTCAAATAAAGAACCGATGAGATTTTGCAAATTTTATGCGTTTTTTTTTAAAAAAAAGTTCTCAAGCTCTTAAAAAATCACCCTTTACGTATGCTATATTCATTCGGCTCTTGTACGTATACATCGCAGCGATTCTTCAACTTTTTCAAGTTGCGTTCTCCTCGTACGAAGAGAGATATTTCCGAGCCCGTCACCTCAGCAAATATTTAAAAAATGTCCTTCTCTTCGACATCAACATTCTTCTCGAAAGATCTCGTATATTATTTCAGTTTAAAAATCGTTTTTTTGGGAATGACATTCAAGAGTCGACATAAGAGAATTATCTGTATATCGTTGATAAACAATTGTAACGCTCGTGTTTCTTTGAAAAAAGTAAAGATCGATTTCAAGTTTCGATTCTATCGAATTATTGCATACTCGACGTGTACAATTATTTCTTTTTGTGCGCCATTGAAACTTCTGAAAAGAAGCAATATATATTATGTAATTTACTTGTTTTTATTTTTATTTAATTTTTAATTTGTTCAGTCATTCTGCGTCTATCGTACGTTTTCAGAGTAGTCGCGATCGTTGTTCTTCAATAGCTTTTAAATGCTTTTAAGCTATGCACTGCTTACCGACTATCAGCGCAGAGGTGAATAAGTATTATATGATAATCTGCGATTTGTACGAAAATCGTTAAAATGCGAATTCTCATGCAGTTCGACGCCCTGTAATTATAGATTAATGCTTTAATATAATAAACTGAATGCAGTTGTACTTTGTTTATCGCCCATCTCCAAATGTATCTTCCAAAAATCAAGTATACACTATTCGAAAATATCATAAAAAATTAATTCGCACCGTTTATCAGTGAGCGTTTTCATCCGCTCGAATAAACAACTAAAGTACACCGCGTACTTGCCAGTTTTTGACGATTATAAAAAATTATAAATCAAATGTCGGTACAATGTAAAATGGTTTGAAAATCAAACGAAAAAATTAGAATACAATAGAAAAAATTATAAAACGATTAGGAGAAGAAACAAAAACTTTTTTTTCGGCTCCTGAACGAAATCCAGTCAACGTTCTCATACAAAGAGGGAGAGGTTAGAGGTAGAGGACGGTAGAGTATAAATAGATTCTTAGCTATCGTATACTTGGTATACGAGGGCAAGTTTAAAGAACTCTCGAGGTTTCCTTTCGATCGAGAGCCTCGCGAGATACATGGCTATATTACTATTTACAAGGTTCATGACGGCAGTGTACTTTTCAAGGTACGTTTTCATTCGGCTTTGGTGGACTTGATTGCTGTTTGAGCAGGTGTCTTTTGCAGAAGATGATTTTTTATGTTTTGGAATGGTGTGTCGAAGAGCAACGTGAGAACCGTCGACGTCGCGATGACCCACGACAATTCGGTGAAATTGAACTGAAAATCCAATAAAAGTACATCAATACAACTATCTCTTACGAAATAATAGCTTGGCAACGATCAAAGTATCACCATCGTCCGGAAGAATTCATAGTTCTCAGCACTCCGGGTTTGTCCAACGTTGTAGAAAAAAACTGGGAACTGCGTCAGGTAGATCGCGTAACTCAGTCTCGTGGTTATCAAAAATCCTTTCCACCCGAGAATATTGCTTAACCATCCTGCGACACCGATTTATCAATTGAACAATTGTCATTCGATACAACGCAGAGATCGGAAAAATATTTTTTCCACCCAGGATTAGTAAAATGTTTTTTTACCTCGGTCGTCAGCGATATGGGAAACGAATGCCGTCCATGCGAAAATAGCGCACCAACCGATCGGCGCGAAAGCGTTATAAGCCGCGGCATGCGTGGGATTGTACTTGTAATTGATAGAACCCATTCCCGCGGGGCCAAAAAACGCTCCGAGAGCCATTAAACCGAACAACATCCAGCCGATGTTCACGGTTGACTGAAAAAATAATAATAATTGTTTTGTGAATAAGGGAAAGAGCAAAGATGCCCAAGAAAATGAAAAAATTCTTACTTTGCTCATTTTATAATTCCTGGGGTAAATTCTCAATAAATATCCCATAAATATGCCGATAGTGTAAACGGTTAAGCGATGCGTGGGCAAAATGTACGACATATTGGCTGTGTCGAAGAGCTGCCTTATCCTGCGACAAGGAAATTCAACGTATTAAAATTACTCGTGTTCTCTGATGCGGTAATCCTGTAATAATTACGCGAATGGAATAATAACGAGCGACAGTCGAGTGAAACTCACGATGTCCCGAAGAATACGTAGTTGTTGAGGTGCTTGTCGTATGTTACGTAGTAACGAAGTCCCGTGGACGCTAGGGCCACGAACGAAAGTGCGACGGCCCCCAATTTCGGGAATTTGTAAAGGATTATAACCATCAGAGGCGAAAGCGCAAAAAGTTGTGTGTCTATGCCGAGATGATGGGTGTGCGTGAGACACTGAAAATTAAAAAAAAATTCAATTCATCATTTTCGTCTATGCATCCGTGTAGTAAAGCTTGAGCGAAAATTCTTTTTTAACCGAAAAATCTTACCATATTCTCGAATCCAAAGTAATTATGAATGAATAGGAAGTTTCGCCACCACGTCTTTTTGCAGATTTCGGCGTGATGCGTAACTACGAGATTCCACTGCGGACCGGAGCCTATGAAAGGCATTATGTGCGTGCAGAACAGGATGAGAGCACCGAGCGTAGGCATCAGCCTGAGGGTACGCGCGAGAAGAATAACAAAATGTCGTTAACGCTCTGTCGCTTATCTTGTTCGACATTTGCAAACGATGTTGATGAAAAAATAACGCTCTCACCTGATCAGTCTCGAAAGATACTCCCTCTTGACGTCGAGACTTCCGGTCTTGTTGAGTCTCCCGACGAACGAGTACGCGGTCAAGAGACCGGATAACATGATAAAAGGATCGGTGTAGAGACTGGCGGCTCTTCCTATCACGGTCCATGGTTTACCAAGACGCTGCGGTATACAACAAAAAATTGTGCATTTAACACGATTCTTGTGATAAATTGAAATTCCTCAATAATTTAATTTCCGACTTGTATTATAATTATAACTTTGTCTTTCTTTCGTTCCACGAACCTCAGTCATTTCAGTTCGATTGGCATAAGGATTGAAGAAGAGAGCCATGCTCTTGTGAGCGACGATGAGCATTGCGGCGTTGAGGGCTCTGACCCCGTGTAGAGTCGCTATGTCGCCATTCCCACGCTTCAGCGACACGAGCTTTTGGAAATTGCGTTTTAGCGAAAAGGAGAGCAGTATTTCACCGACATCGGCGCCGTAATGGTCGCAGATAGCAGCCACGATTGACAAAGCGATGACCGCGGTAAAGAAGAGTCTTTAACGAAATGAAAATATCTCTTTACGTTTATCCATTTGAATTTACCGTGATTTTATAATCAAATAAATGTTTGATCGATCCCAAAAATATACATCGCTAATCAACATTCAAAGGATCCATACCCAGCAATAATCGTCGCTATCGGCAGAGGGTCCGCTCTTTGAACTTGACACATCTCCTTGTCGACTTGAACTGTAATTTTTAGACCTGTGCGGGCGGTGTATTTACCGATTGTTTCCTTCAGCGAGGCTTCAACGTCGTTCGACGAGCACGCCGCTGGGCTGCAAACTGCCCAATGTACCGTTGAAAATCGAGGAACCCTGTGGCCAGGCTGAAAAACAAAAATAGACGAAGCTCTAAAATATATCAATGATTTTATCACTACTTTTTTCGTCTTTTTTCATACGACAAACATCTCGATACTTAACAATAATACAAGCAATCTACTGGCTGCACTTTTCATATCGCTATTTTGCCATTCTTCCCTATAAATTGCAATAACAATTAATATCAGACGGAAAAACTCTTTCGGTTAATAGAAATATTCATAAAAATGAGATACAATACGTTAATCAAGTTTTTTTTCTTTCTTTTTCATAAGGAGTTACATGGAAATTTCAAAAAATGAATTAAAAAAAATTTTTTATCCAATAGTACAATATATCTAGAATATTCTGCCAAATTTTTAAGTCAACCGGATTAAAACTGTAGGAGAGAGTTGTGAAACTTGGCCGAAATAGCCATGGGTACGCGCGAAAAGAGGATGAACATCGTATACTCATAACTGAGAAAAACGCTAAGACTCGTACTCGAGACGCAAGAATTCATCTCAGGCAGGAACAAAAGGATGCCCTGGCCATCTATGTAAGTTAAAAAAACAATATTTTCGCTATTTTATTTCTACTTAAAACTTTAATCGCGTTTTTCTCGAAATAATATTGTTGAAGTCGGTGGACACGATTTCGCACAAGCTAATGCACCGATCTTATTGATATTTTGCACACTTGTTCAAAATAGCAATGCCTAGTAATTGAACGAGGAATTTTTTTTATTACAACTAATTTTACAAGGCTATACGTAGTGTAAATTGTACCAAAACATGTATTATTTTGCATACAACTCTGCTAAAAATAAAAATTTCAATTTTTTAAAAAATCATTCGTGCAATCACGAACTATACTTATCTACTAACAGAAAATATTTTGTTTTTTAATTTTAGATAAAGCTACCACGAGTTATCGTGACTAACGCGAGGACACTTTTCTTTTAGGGGTCTCCGGAAAACAGGTCCCACCGGTTGAATTTTCAACATTTTTGGATAAAATTTTTTTAAAATACTGTTGAAATGTTACTCTTTGATGTACTTGACATTTTGAATAAAATAATTTATATATAATGTGAAAAAAAAAATCGAGAAAACATGCTTTTGTTTGGCTTTGAAACTCATGTAACCCCTAAACGCGATGTGATATCAATTTCTCCTCACCGTTCTCGTGTTTTATGCGAAAAATCGATCGTCATGGGAAAATTCTTCTTTGCGAGCGAGACGGAAAAAGTGTACCGTAAATTATCGTAGAACAAGCGTCATCGAGTCGAGCATAATTCCATGTCGGTAACATATCTAAGCGCTTGATTCTCATTTCCGTCAAGCATTTATTTTCAGTTCTTTGTCCAAGTATTTCAATTGAATAATCGAAATTTAATTACGAAATAATTTATCTAATGCTCGGTTACGAAGATTTTTGCGGTACTCAATGTAGTATTAAAATGCATATCTGATTATTCCCCAGCTATATCGAGAGACGCTGGCGTGTCTTCCGCCACTTAATTTTTCCCTAAGGTGCGGTAGTTTATATTCGTCGGTACATCTGCTTTTTTTTTACTTATTTCCAGTGCATAACGTATTTATTTGTATATTCTTGTGGCGAGATTCTTTAACACCGCGGTCAACACAGACACGATTCTTAGGGTACCGAGTCCACCGAATGGCACGCGGGTAACAGGTCGACGATCACGCGGTATTCCGATTCTCCGTACTGTCTGAGTATTTCATCTATAGTTATTCCGGAATCTAGTTGCACACCGATATTGTTTCCACACAACACAGACGCGTCTGTAGAATGTCAGAGTCGTCAAAATACCACTGTGATCAAAAAGTTTTAGCTTAAATTTTTAGCATAAATTTTTAGCATAAAATCGAATACAAATTTATTCATCAAAATCGATATGATCCCCTTCAAACTAGTCCCCATCGACTGCAACGCATTTACGCCAGTGCTTGATCCAATCCTCGAAACACCGCTGGCACTCAATTTTCGGTATGTCCATCAAAGCCGTCTTCGATTTTTTCATGACATCCTCGCGGGTGCTGTAACGCGTTCCGCGAAGCGGTTTTTTAAGTCGGTTGAACAGGAAAAAGTCGCAGGGAGCCAAATCAGGTGAATTCGAAGGCTGCTGGATAGTATTCGTGTTGTTTTTGGTCAAAAACGCACGGATAAGGATCGCATTGTGCGACGGTGCGTTATCGTGGTGCAAAATCCACGAGTTGTTTTCCCAAAAATCCGGTCTTTTTTGGCGACTTGCTTCACGCAAATGTCTCATAACGCCCAAATAATACTCTTTGTTGACTGTCTGTTTTTCTGGCAAGAATTCATGATGCACAACACCATTGTAATCCATGAAAACCGTGAGCATCGCCTTCTTTTTTGACTGAAAACGACGTGGTTTTTTCGGTCTCGGCTCATTCGGTGCACGCCATTCACTCGCTTGATGTCTGGATTGCGTGTCATACTCATAAATCCACGTCTCGTCTCCAGTGATGATCCGTTTGATAAATATTGGGTCAGACTCGGCCTTGGAAATCACGTCCTTCGCGATTTCAATGCGGTCCTTTTTTTTGCATGAAATTGTGATATTTCGGCAGCGATAGGTCTGAGGCCCAAATCACTAACCAAAATGTCTTGAGCGGATCCATAAGCGATGTTCAAGTTCTCTGCCAGCTCTCTGATGGTCAATTTGCGGTTTTCGGCCAACATTTTTTGATTTTATCGATGATTTCATCGGTTTTCGACGTCGATGGCCTGCCACTGCGTTCGTGATCCTCGATCGACTCACGGCCATTTCTGAAGCGTTCGTGCCACTGAAAACGTTTGATCTCGAAAGAGTATCGTTGCCGAAATACTTCTCCAACATTTCCACGGTCTGCAGACCTTTAAATCTGTTTTTCATACAAAATTTAATGCAAACTCGTTGATGCACAGTTGATGCCATTTTCAAACTTGTGAAAAATCGAAAACACGCACAAAGGTAGATGTACTCAGTACAGCGTAACTTTTACAAACGTCAAGCAATGACGCTAAATTTGGAGGGAAGTGTCGATGACAATTGTGGTAACCTAACAAAAAAAATCCAATCGGGTGACTGATAGCGTCATACGGTGGCCGGTCCTAAAAATTTTTGATCAAGGTAGCATATCATGTAAAAACGTCATTTGCGGTGTCACAACCCGTTTCTCTTATCTGGTTTGTTGCAAAGCAACCGATGACGGTTCTTAAGTCGCTTCTGCATTATGTAACCTAATAATAATAATAATAATAATAATAATAAACGATCCATCGTTCGTACGTAAAACTGGATTAATTGTGCGATTGTTCAGAGGTTCCGAGGTTGTTCCTTTGTCGTTTTCAGTTATATCAGCGTTTCGCGGATCCGCTGGGGGATTGAAATGTCTTTCAAACTTTTTACCGTCGCGTTGGAAACGACGTCGCGTTTTAACTTTTAACTTTACGAGACGAATGAACTTGGAACGTCAACGGTGACGAATCCCTTGCCATTTGTACTCGACGATTGTCTCACGTTTGCTTGGTTGAAAAAAATTCTGGAATAAAAAAAAACAAACGACCACGAGTATCTCCCGTCGCGTATATTCTTGACGCACTTTATTGAGTTGTAGGCAAGTCGCGTTTACGCTTTTACTTTCAACCGGCACTGAGATTGAATGCTTAATACAGCCTGCGCACGAGTCGCGTCCCGCACTGTAATGCACTCGCGGAAAGGAAAATATTTTTGCCGTTCAAAGCCGAAAGAAAATATGCGTGGAAAAACAAAGCTTAATGAAATGATAATCTACAGGAACAGCTGGTGCGAGAAAACGGCTGTGCTACCTCATATAACCTGTGAACGGTTTTAAGTATCAAGCTAAAATTTAGTACACGAGTGAAGTGATTTTACTACTCGGCTGTTTTCGAAAAATTAATGAAAATCGACAAAGTCACTAAAATTTTATGACAGTTTTATTGATTTTTTAATAAAGAACGGCGTAAATACCCAAACTCGTGTAAATTACAAGCTATCGAACTAAAACTTTCTACGTACAAGGATGACTCGTATTCTTGTACGAAATATTTTTTATACTCATAGTGGATACGAAGATCGGATACTTCTCCACATACGATACAAACGATACAAACAAGTTGCCCGTCCACTGACAATTGCGGTACGATATCGTTTCAAATATCGCTAACGAGATTGTTTTACGTGGATTTTTCAAATATTCTGCCCACTGAACATGACCCATAACGCACTTACGCGTGTTGTCCGAATTGCATGTCGAATCAACGCTCTCGCGATCTAATTTTACACATCTTTGCCGCATTAACGATGGAACACACGTCCAAGCGCGTTTTTTTTTCGAATTTGAACCGCGTATATGTCAACACGCTCATTTAATTCGCGTAAAACAAATCAATACGCTTCGAGCAAAAGTACACAGTTTGTGTATTCTTTGTTATATTGCCGCTTATCAGTAATGAAATAAATAGTAGTCACGGTCCATATGTTGTCGTTGATCCTCTCATAATTCAAAGTCGTGAAACATTTTGATGTGAAAAGTGGGGGGGGGGGGAAGGTACGACGGTGTTCAAGATGTAGATGCAATGCGTGTTTTGCCAAGCGCGTAACACACGTTCACAGTGCCGTGAAGTGGAGAGAGCAGTAGGATCATAAGATTTTTTGAGGTTTCCGTGTTCCATGCGTTGAATCGAGGGTGCAAATGAGTTTCTATCGTCGGACAACAGTTCTTTGCCACAGAGCTGAACCACAATTCAGAGTACATCGATGTGATTCTATGTTCGGGAATTGGGAATCATTGAAAGAGGATGACTCCAACACATACTATAGCAGATATAATATTTCATGTTCGTCGGGAGACCATACGATAAACATAGATAAGCATAGAAATACTTTAAACAAACGATAGGATTGCATCAAAATTATTTTGCTTTTAATCGAAAGATATATATATGTATGGATTGCTGGTCCCACTTTAAGAATAAGGTATACTTAAAAGAATGATTATAGTAATTATTTAACGATTTTATTCTTACAGCGTGATGGAAAACTTATGGTAAAAATGAGTTGAATAAAGAATTAGTAAAATCCTTATTGAATACTTACATCACTCATATTGCTTCTGAAGGCGTAATGAGAATGAAGAAGTCGATGAAGATGCTTGAGATCGGGCCTCGATTCGTCAATGTCCAATTGCAAATATGCGAGGCAGTATTGGCCGCGCACGCCTTCGCTTCCTTCTATTCCAACGCATTCGTCGAAATCTCCCAATTGATTGACGTTTCCGTTCAAAAGCCCGGAGGGAATCTTGGCAGTGGCATCGAACACTGAAGCGATCGATAAAAATCGATAAGAAATAAATAATAATTTGTCAACAAAGTAAATTTGATTGCTGGCGTACGAATTTGACATAGTATACATTTTAGAGCAGCTAGGATTGAGCTCGTATGGTTTAAGTAGAAAATACAGATTACGAGTACTCACTCTTCAGTGCCCACAGACTAAATTTCTCCAGCTCTTTCTGATAAATCTCGGAATGTTTTTTGCATCCTTCGCTTATCGATCCCGCTGCTGGATCGTACGCAGGAACGATTTGCAATAATCTTCTCGCTTCGATTTCTATCTCCTTGGCAAATTCTTCTGCAAACCAGAGCAACAACGAAAAACCATACTTTTACACGAAGGAATTAAAAAAATTTTAGTTAATAAAATAATGAGGTAAATCATAGTTGTACTTGGATTCCGCTATAATGTCGATTTCTTAAATTATTTAAAATTTTACAGAGAGTGATACCGGTGCGCCGAGGGTGAAGCCAAGATAAATTTCTAGTTTCTTCTCGTTCTCCCTGATCCACGGTAGTACTCGAGTACGATAGTTGCGTTATTGGAGAAAAGGAGACGACGAAATCAGAAGTCTGAGCTAAGCATTGGAATTTCGAACGTACAGCAACGCGTGTAACCTTGGGCCATTGGCGTCAAAGCGGTGGAAGAAAACACGCCTTCGACTTTCGCGTCCGTAAAAGTTGCTACGAGGGATTCCCGAAGTACGGTGGCATCTGTATCGAGCGCGGATTTCACTCGTCACCCGGTGTTTCGTGTACGCTGGTAGAGTAAAAAGAGGATGATTGGAAAATCTTTGAAACTGCGAGAGTACCGTGTCGCAAGGTTTTGCTTTTTTCATATTCCTTGTACCGATTCCTTATTTTATCGCGTATCCATCGTTGAGTGATACGTTGAGCTAGAAAATATGTGGGTCCGCGTACAGAGACGAGTACGTTGAAATTAATGCGGAAAAATGAAGCCTCTACGGCGTAAAAAAGCATTCTCAATGGTCCAAGAGTGTTCGCTTCCTTACAAGTGGTATATATCGGGTATCGATCGTGTAAGCCGTATCGTGCGCTATTGGGCCGATTTCAAAATAGCTGAGGTGGTGACCGGCAGGTGGGTCACGCGCGCGTTATGGCCTGTACCTATACAATCCGTATAATGTTGTCAAGCGTTTCGCTCTGTATTGCACTACGTGTATGTATATATACGCGTATGTAGCCCGTGAATGCGACTCTTGCACCAACGCCACGCCACAAGACTGCATCACCGAGCATCGAAGCAATTGTAATGCTCGCGCTCGGGCACGTGTGCTAAATGCTAATAAAAATCAATGACACTCGTCGTGTATAGTACAGCGCACAAAAAGGAATTGCCACGAAATAAAGAGAATTTTTAAGTCGGATGAACAGTCTCGAAATCGCAATCGGCGGAAGAGTAAGCCCGATTAAAGTTCCGTTCTCAATGTAACTGGAATGAGTAACAAGGGGGTCGAGCCATCCATTGACTATGATGAAAATGATGCCTCGTAATAACAGAATAATTTCGTAATTGGAGCGACGGCTTTGAAAGGTTCATACGCAAATGGCAAATGAAAATATTTAAAATATCTTTGTGTCCCATAAATGAAGTTTATTTCATACACCAAATTGTCTCTGCGGAATTAACTTTAGGAATAAAAATGTTTCCATGAAAATATTATGCAAGTCGAAATATCGTTGTTTTATATCGAATCACAAAATGCCAGACGGTTTAATATATTAGGCATAATGTGGTTCGTTTTATAACATTGTCGATTGGTTTTGCTCTTTATTACTCAGAATTGTGCATTAAACCGAAATAAAGAGGAAATGAACCGATAAAACTAGACTCGTGAGCTACTCAAGCGTAAAGAATTTAATCTTTCATATAAGAAAATTAAGTACGTATCTTTCGTATTCGATTTTTGTCTCAAGCAAACACGGTAGACTATTATGTATTACGTCATTTTGTTGTTGTTGTTGTTGTTGTTGTTGTTGTTGTTGTTGTTGTTGTTGTTGTTGTTGTTGTTGTTGTTGTTGTTGTTGTTGTTGTTGTTGTTGTTGTTGTTGTTGTTGTTGTTATTCTATTGCTGCTGTTGTATACAGGTAGGATGCAATTTCATGCAGGCAGAAATATAAATAGGGAATCGAATGAATATCGTTCGATGACATACTCAACTTCATACACTATTATTATCTCCATTATGCATAGCTAATGGGGTTTTAATGTGGGCCTAAACAGCGTTTGAGTTTCGAGAGACAGCCAAGTCAATTCCCGTTGCGTAATTAAACGGGTATGTGCACAGCGCGAAAATGCTATGCGATACACTTTCATTTTGTGCAATTTTCAAATACCTCGCCGTCGTCGTTCGTGTTGCACCGTGCGCTACAGCCGGTGCAGGACACTTGGTGTATTTTATAAACGTGTGCACATCTCTTAACGATGTACGAGGCAATAGTTGTAGCTCGAACCGCGAGCCTTTACTTTTATTTCATAGAGCGGTCAACTCTAAGGCGATTGAATGTTCTACCACGCGGTATACGATCGTGAGGAGTCTCGATCGAGATTAATTACAGTATCGATAGTCTAGCATGGTGCTCTCCGTTGCAACGTTCCTTGTTTGTAATTCCTTCGAGTACACGCACGGAAAATCACGTTTTATTTCTTCCTTTTTTATACATGTATCTGTATAACTATAATATAGCACACGCACGATAACATTACTCTAGAAAAAAATTATTATTAGAATTGAAAAAACGAAAGTAAGCCACGTCATCATGACTCGACAGATATATTATTCTCTCGTTTCTATATAAATTGAACGTTATTCTAATAAAAAGCTGCACCGAATAACGCTAATTTTCACAGGGATTTTTTAAAAAAAGTCAAAATTCATATATTATATCCAATGATATTTAGTAGGTATTTTCGTGACTTCGTACAGCGATTCCGCGATAAATCATAAAATGATTCATCGTCATACCGATGACTTTTTTTGAAATACCATGAATATATCAATAACGTGTCTTTCGAATAGTCAAATACTATCGAGTAGGGTGTATCGAATGATGTAATATATATCGAGCGGTAATAGTACAATTAATAAATTCCTATTTTTATTATCACCGAATCCCCGATCAGAGCAATAAACATTCATTAAAAACGTATTTTCTCTTTATTTTCGACACGTACCGAAAATCGTACCTTCGCGAAAAAGCAAGAAAAAACGTTGGAATTACTGAGAAAATTGAACGCGAACCCTGAAGTGCGGACGGTGAAGAAATATCGAAAGTTGTTCCGAATCATGATCGTGCCGATTACTCGTGACACTTGAGCGGGACAACGTTGGCCAGATTGTTCGCAGGTACTAAGCAAAAAATTCGAATCACCCCATCCTGAATATTAGACTCTCTTTGTAATATCAATAATTTTATGTGGGTTTCTCGTGTGCGATGGCTCAAAGATGATAAACTGGGTAGAGATAAATGCACAGAAAAATGTTTTATTTGTGTCAAATTATCGAGAACTACCGTAGAAATATGCTTAAAATATTTCGGAATTTTAACCTGCACCGTTGACATAACATTTTAGTACGTTTTGAGACTCTTTTCACATGCGTATTTATGGCGTATTTGGAAATTGCGCGTTTTGCCCGCATGAATACTATTGGCTAATGAATACTATTCGATATAATCTCAAAGCTCGCATCGCTCTACCTGTCGAACCTCCTTAAGGGGAGGTGAAAAATCGGTGAGTGTGAAAGAGAAGGAACTAATACGGCACTCGCGGCAGCGTGAAAGAGAAGCAGAACATCTGTGAAAGTACGGAGGTTCTACCTCCCCTTGAAGAGCAACGGCGATGCCATTTTTTACCAAAGGACGCGCGCGCGTGTTAAGTCGGTAAAATGCGACTCTTAACATTTTTTCTCGTGTACTTTCCACAGGCTGTTAATATTTTAAGCCACAACAAGAATATACTTTTATTGATACATTAATTTGTAAATATTTTTGTCAATATTTAAATATCTGATGCACAGTTTTCTTTGATACGTCGACTGTGACAGCATGCATTGTCATGACGATTTTATGGAGTTTGTCAATATCGTTGATACGTCTGCCAACAAATCGGCCCAAAATGGTTCTTTAACTTCTGGATGTAATTTATGTAAAATAATAATTATATATAGTTGCATACATTGACACGATCGTTAAAAAATCAAGTCAATAATTCTCCCTGGGTTACTTAAACGGTATTGGCACCAACGCGTTCCAGATAAATACGAATAGAAATTGCGCAAACTATGAAATTTCGTTTAATTTACATTATAGAGATGGTTGTTGCCCACCCTCCGACGATCCTCGCTACGGCACCGGCCCATGGCCTTTGTTGTTAAAAATTATCATCAGTTGGATCGCAAATAAATGAGCAAAAAGTTGGATCGCTGCGCTTTGTACAAAATAGCAAAGAACAATTATTCGATCGTCGTTCTGTTTTTCCTCGACGAAATGTGCGTTTGAAAAAATCTTAAATATATTATATCTTTTATACGCGGTGGTGTACGTAGAGTACGCTCGATTCTTTGGCAGGTGTACCGCGAGGATCAAAAAGAGCCCATAAGATTGAAAAGTCACGCGACCTGCACGCTAAACTGCCAATCGTGCAAGCTTCATAAATACTTTTGGTATGAATTCTTTAGGATGCGGATGTTAACGAGCGGTCAGTGAGAAAGAGAGAGAGAGAGAGAGAGAGTCTATCAGGAAAATGCAAAAGTGCGTTTGATATACATTTTTTCGTTTATCTTCTTATTATTATTCTTAGTATTATTGTTATGTTCTATTTGAGTAATAAACGTCAGGGAAAAATAAACCCGGGAAAACGACTTACGACTAAAAACTCGAGCGGTGTTGAATTTTTCACGTTCGCACTTCCTATTATTACTGTTATTCGTAAGTCGGCCGAGATAAATGACACGAGCCAAAGACTTGTACAATTTTCATATTATCAAACTCGGTGACTCGAGTTGGCTCGTTTTTTTGAATTATCCATGTCGCCGTGTAAAACATAAAGTCGTTTGTTCGGTAGACCCGTGGAACGTGTATTTTCTTCATTGAGGTTACGGAGCATCGGATCCGGGTTATACCGTCATTTATCTCCGCGAAATAACAACGAGTGTCGAAAATTCAAAACCAACGCTCCACAGCTAATATAAAGGGTGATTTTTTAAGAGCTTGAGAACTTTTTTTTAAAAAAAAACGCATAAAATTTGCAAAATCTCATCGGTTCTTTATTTGAAACGTTAGATTGGTCCATGACATTTACTTTTTGAAGATAATTTCATTTAAATGTTGACCGCGGCTGCGTCTTAGGTGGTCCATTCGGAAAGTCCGCTTTTTTATCGACAAATTTTGTTCAGCGATGAGGCTCATTTCTGGTT
Source organism: Cylloceria caligata (assembly GCA_963942595.1). NCBI lineage: Eukaryota > Metazoa > Arthropoda > Insecta > Hymenoptera > Ichneumonidae > Cylloceria > Cylloceria caligata. The sequence goes on along the minus strand of OZ012704.1, from coordinate 85,737,723 downwards.
GAATGGCTACGTAAATAGGCAAAATTGCCGCATTTGGAGTGAAGAGCAACCAGAAGCCGTTCAAGAACTGCCCATGCATCCCGAAAAATGCACTGTTTGGTGTGGTTTGTACGCTGGTGGAATCATTGGACCGTATTTTTTCAAAGATGCTGTTGGACGCAACGTTACGGTGAATGGCGATCGCTATCGTTCGATGCTAACAAACTTTTTGTTGCCAAAAATGGAAGAACTGAACTTAGTTGACATGTGGTTTCAACAAGATGGCGCTACATGCCACACAGCTCGCGATTCTATGGCCATTTTGAGCGAAAACTTCGGAGAACAATTCATCTCAAGAAATGGCCCGGTAAGTTGGCCACCAAGATCATGCGATTTGACGCCTTTAGACTATTTTTTGTGGGGCTACGTCAAGTCTAAAGTCTACAGAAATAAGCCAGCAACTATTCCAGTTTTGGAAGACAACATTTCCGAAGAAATTCGGGCTATTCCGGCCGAAATGCTCGAAAAAGTTGCCCAAAATTGGACTTTCCGAATGGACCACCTAAGACGCAGCCGCGGTCAACATTTAAATGAAATTATCTTCAAAAAGTAAATGTCATGGACCAATCTAACGTTTCAAATAAAGAACCGATGAGATTTTGCAAATTTTATGCGTTTTTTTTTAAAAAAAAGTTCTCAAGCTCTTAAAAAATCACCCTTTAAAAGCGTTACGCCCAAATCCGTGGAGAGACGTTCACTCTTTTTTTCCAAACATCAATTAAAGAAAATCGAAGCAAGATCTCCAGATTGACGGCGGTATTTCGGATTTTTGCCCGTGGGACCATCAGAAGTTAAAAACGCCAAGTTTCGTAATCTCGCCAACTTATGTAAATTTTACGTTATCGAATTGACACGTTCCTTACAAGTGTGGTTATGAAAAAGGTTAGCGTTCGGTTTATCCGGGATTGACGAAGGGTGTCAAAAATTATGAAATGTACCATTTTTATCGAACGGATGATTCGCTAATTATAAGAAATTTTTTCAAAGCTTTCTCTACGAGGGAGTCAACATTGGTCAACATACATCCTGGTAGAGGTGGTTTTGAATAGACTCAAAAATAATCAAGAAGCAATGCGCAAGATTTCGCTTTGCTCCCTTTTCATTTTTGGAAACTACGAATAACGTCCTAAAGGCACCAAAAACATTGAAACCTTTTGACATTTCATTGAAAATATAATAAGCGGAAAAAAAGATTGGTCGTGACAGCTACGTTTTCAAATTTCTGTACACGAGCTCTCTAAAGTTTGTTGCGACATTTAATAAATTAATCGATACAGCCACTTTGGGTAAACATAACTATGTACGACTGTTTCTCGCGAGATAGCACACACGAGAAATCTACAGTTCGAACGGTACCTACTATCAACCAGTCGATTAGTCGAGGTTACAGCGATCATAATTGATTACCACAACCGACAGGTATCAACAAAAATTCGTTGGTGCAACTCACTATTTTTTGCTCTCATAAATAAGCAGCGTTGCAAGGGAATCGATTGGTTGTCTCAACTTATATCGGCCTCCGTACACTCGTTTTTCCCGTGTATTCGATTACAATTAGACGTCTGTATATTCTTGCTTGCACTTTGAATCTTAGCCAATTTACGGCACCTGATTTTCAATCGTCGCGCAGTCATTTACGTATCCACGTACTACAACGGCAGGCTAAAGCGATGGCTGATAGTCAAATAAATTTTTCAAGTATCCGTTACACACTTCCGGAGTTCGATAAATAACAATGAAAGCTAATAACGGTTGTCCTAAATAATTTTTAAACATTTTTCACTAAAATGAAAAATTGCAAACTAAATATTTTTTAATTCCAAAATGTTAACTTTTTAATGTAGGACTCGGCTTAATTTTGGAGGAGAGCGCAAGTAACTGCGATGTTGACCTTGTACGCGTTGCTGACATTGCGAATATTCTAATTCGTGAAAGGTGCCTCGTCACAGCTTTCCTCGTGTCTCGTAAGGACAAACGTTTTTTTTATCCTTTTTATTGCATTCGATGCGATAACCATTAACATTCGCTAATCTGGACACAAGTGTCAAAGGAGTAAAGAATTGCTCCTCACCGTAGTACGGATTAGTGTGATAATCGTCCGGGGAGCCCTGGACTCTCAAAACTCCATCGTGATGTTGACGACTTCCGATCGTACTTTCATTCCTCGGATTACCAACAACCTCCGCGAAGGTAACATTTTCCGAGCTATCGGTTTTGTTGTTCTGCGACAAGATCCGAATAATCTCGTCATCCTCGAGTTCGATGATGGCTTTCGACAGTATATCCACAGTTTTTCCCTCGATAGTGGAACAAACTAGACAGAAGAAGCCCAACAGCGGTAACCATTTGTCGGCGATCCAACCCATCTTTCTTCTGTCTTTTCTTGTTTTTGTTTTTTTTTTTTGTTTTTTTTGTTTTTTTGTTTTTTTTTTCGGCTACGTTAAATCTTTGATCACTCTATAATTTATATAAATTAATAAACAATTAAGAAATGAATTAATTGCTCCTCGTCGTTTAATCGCCAATCAACAAATTCACAATCGAATTAAATCTTACGCAAATTTTGATAATTAATCTATTTAAATAAGTATTTTTTAATAAAAAATTAATTAAACCACAATAAGTACAAAATTGCACGTAAGACTTTGGCACTTGGCGCTTTAAATCAGAACATCTCGAAAATTTCGTTGCCGGCACTTGGTTTTTCTACGATACGGAACGCGAAGCTCTATGATCACACGATGTGTTCATTCGGAGCCCTCGCACGTAATGCGAATGATCGTGGAGCGTAGACGCACGTTTACGCTCAACGTACGGAGAGTCACCCGTGTGTCGTCCCCTTTCCCACTCATTCGGACCAGTCCTCCCCACCCATCACTCACTACACTGCCAGGAGTTGTACCGGTAGTTAAAGAAAGGAAGATTTCCCGTACACTCGTAATTGCGAATCGAGGATCATGACAGTGATATGTCGGCCGTTTTTTTAAAACAAACTTGCAATAAACTATTATTACTTATTTTAATAATTGTCTTTAAACATTTCCAAATTCTCATGCCTATTTTATTTTATCTTGGCCCAGCATAATTCATACGTGGAACGACTACCGTCGTATTTCCGACTAACTTTTCGTTAACATATGTAATTTTAAGACTCAAGTAAATATGGATAAGTATAGGATACGGAGTCATTCTCGCGCGTATATATTTAATATGTTAGTTTTTCGATGAAATAGTCAATGACCACGAGGATACCACGAGGACGATACGTCATCGATGACGGATAACCGGTTTAACTTTGATAGGGACGCGGACCGACATCCGAGTCGTTACGTTAAATTTGCCGCTGGGAGGGGGGGGGGGGCTTAAATCGTTATTCGCTAATTGATATATTAATCTAGGACAAGGATTAATCTCTTCGGATGACTTCGGAGTCCGAAGTGTAAGTATCGGACGGTCTACGAAAGTAATACAACCTGCGCGCGTGAAGGCTACTTCGATATCCACATTCACGATTACCTTGTGGCTGGCAGCAGGTGATGATTAATTTGTTACCACATAGAGGAGTTTTCGCGAGAAAATATGTTTTACGTAATTTATATGTCAAGGAAAATACAAAAAAACAAAGTAATATTTTTAAAAAATCAGAAAGCATTAAAGAATAAAAGAACATTTTAAAAAATTGAATTTCATTTTCATTCCGTGGCGAAAGTAGAAAACAGTCATAATATTGAAGTTTTATAAATGCTCAATCATATTTTCATTTACTTGGTAGTGGAAATTCAACCTCTTTTGTCAACTGACTCATTTTTATTTCAATATTCATATCTTTTTTTTGTATGAAAATAATTGCTTTTATGCGAACACGCGCGCTACGTAATACGGAGTTGTGAAGCGCGATATGTTCTTGGACGGTACAAAAGAAAAATACACCAACTTAAATATTTTTCTAAAAATTTCGTTGGCACATCCAAAGACAGAAAAATTGTATTCCGACACTTTTACTCCTCTTCGATCCCCTTAAACTGTATGTATATACAATTGTTATCTTGGAATGTTCAAGATAGGTGTATCTTCAATTTCTACGCCAATTAGTTTGGCGTTGATTACTTTCGAGCTCCCTAAGTAAAGTGTCAAAAATGTTTTTCATCAAATAATTCAGTGCGTACATTTGAAGATAACCGAAAATTGTAACGTAGAAATGAAACAACACCAAAAAGAGAGGCATAGAGAGCTAAATAAACGAGAGAATGAGATAGAACACGTTATTCCCTATCCTCGGTCTCCTGTTTGCGCGGTACTTCGTACCTCGGTCTATCACCTATGGATCTATTGCCCGACAGGCCTGGACCAGAACAGCATAGGTTATACATGCATATATTAGTATGCATGTGCGTATAAACGTAATCTGGACGCGATGTATTCTTCTTTAGAAAGAGTGTGTGAGCGAGAGGGAGAGAAATAAAGAACGAAAGAGATAATCAACTCTCATTTTAGGAATACTTATGTATATAATATATTAAACAATCCCGAAAACAAACGCCGCAAAGTGTCGAGACTAAGTTTTAATTGTCGCTACATATAATTCTCCTAACCAATTAATAAAAGATAACATTGAATTCATCTATGAGAATTGAGTTAAATACACGCCAGAAGTATCGAGAATGCGTAAGAAAAATTATGATAAATTACCGCTGATTTTAAGTTGAGATTTTAACGTGAATATTGCCTCGGATACATCATACTGTCTTTGGTTGAATTTCTTAGTGATAAGTTTACAATAAGTATATATAGATAAAATTAAAAGTAGAGCATTTATTTCATATTTCAATTACTTGTATCATTTTTAGAAATCACTGATATGGAATAAGAAGAATAAACAGAAACGAAATTGAGTAGTTTGTGTAATATGTCACAAAACTCTTTTCCTCCTTCCCCTCTTCCTCGCTCCCACTCTCGCTCCCTCTCTCTCTCTCTCTCTCTCTCTCTCTCTTCTTTCGCAGGTTTCTTTATAATAATAAAAATTGTACTGCAACTTCGGAATTGAAGAAAAAAACCCATCAGTTTCACTTTTACCGCGTGTGAATGGCACGCATCCGTTTTTTAATTTCCGAGGTCTGTTATTTTTTAATTTATAAATTTATTCGATTATATAATTCATTTCATTATACTAATTGTAAACAGAATGAAGATTCTCCGATTTAAGCATACATTTGTATATTCTTTATAATATATATTTTTTTTAATATGAATGAACATTTTTTATATCCTACCAAATTTTTACTCGATCCCTTCCCTTCCCGTTCTTTTTTATCCCCTACACTCATCTTATCCTGATTTCCTCCTGCTGAATTACATCCGCAGCCATTTTAATAACTCTTCGTACCCTTAATATCTCATGACATTTGAACAAGAACGCAGGGACACTACAGGAAAACGTTTGCGGATATACAGCCCACTCGAGATGAAGAAAAATTATATTTCACTCCGCTAATTCGATACCCGAGCCAGTGCATCGCTAGCTCGTAATTGCTAAGTACATTGGTCTGAAAGTGATGTACTACCGCTCAGTGAGTAACAAAAACTGTAATGCAAATTTGTCTGTCACGTTTGTTTTCTCGGATAAAAGACGAGAAAGGCGCCTCGTTCTTCCTCATAAGAGTAGCCTCGGGAACGATGGTAAATAATGAGGAAACGCTGTGCAAGATTCAACTTTGCATCCTTGTTTATAAGCATTAATGAAATTATATTACTGCATTGATTGAAATTTCCATACGGAAACTCGCTCGTAGTACTAATAGTCTCTTAAGAAGGATTCAAAGTACAAGCAATGTGCAACGATGCCAAGTTTGCCCATTGCTTCCTCATTATTTTCAACGAATTTTAACGAATCTTGTCGTTAATAATGAGAATTTATTGGGTAACTGGTGTGGCAAATTCTAGATCGATTGGATCTCACATTCCAGGTCTTGCAGTCTGCAATCTATAGCAATCTTTAATTTAAAAATTCAATGTTGTATTGAATTTGAATGTCTGTATCGATTTTGATCTTAGCATCCTTACATTTGTATACAAAGTTTCAGCTCGATTTCTTAAACATTTTCAATTTTAGTCTCGAAAAAATTTTAAATCCCATAAAATTTTAACCTCTTTAAAAATCCTGCTCAAATTCAATACCATCCGGTACTTGAACGTAACTTTATTTGCAAAGAAATATTTGCCATGGATAGATCGTTTATCGATTTTTTGTGCTACAGCTCAAGTCGCTCTCGAGTTATTGGCCTTTGAAGTTTGCAGTGTTTTTTCTAAATGTGTTTTCCGAACGCTTTGGCACATTTTGAACACGTGGACATGAAAAGCGCGAAACAAAATCTTCACCGTCAAACAGCTTGCTCCGCGAGGAAGCAAAGAAGTACGAAAACTCTCGCTCAACGGTTAAAAGTGATTTCACTTCTTGTTTATACATTAATGCACCTGAACGGACGTGCCGAAGTTGATGCCGTATGTCTTCTCACGGTAAACAGGAATTGTTTTTAAATCACGTTTGTTTGTTTTTTCAAATGATATTCTGTCACAATCATCTTGCATCCGACGAATAAAAACGCGCTGACAAGGCCATGACAAGCCGCCTCGGCACATTTTAAACAACTACAGTAGGCGACTAGATAAGTTAAGTTCATACAAGTTAGGGGAACCGGTTATGCTAAAAAATCATAACTCGATGAGTTAAGGTCACCCACTCCTTCTTCGAGCCTTCTACCAGGGCGGTGCGTAGACGAAATATTCCTTCCATTCTGCTAGCTGCGATCAAAACCATCGCCTCAATGAGAGCGACGGAGAGGCAAGCTTAACGCGAAACAGGGTCCAACGGCGTGTCCCCGCTTTGCGGTAAGACGTTGTGCGTGCACGGCGTATTCGATCCATCACACGGTGCCCTCGCAGTTCCTGCAGCATGCCGTGGCATCTCACCGATCTATCTTTGAGTCTATTCGTAAGTTGGCTTTATAACCGCGGTCGCAAACAGTGACAATTTTGAGTTTTATTTTTTCGACTTGAATAGTAGCTATTATCAGTTCTCGCGTGTCTTAAATTCTGTTTCGTAAAAAAAATTTTATGTGATAAATAAAAAATCTTCGATTCAACGATTCATCGACAAACGTATTCTCAACATTGATATTCCTCGTGCCTCACTTGCCTGAAACCCATAGCCTATCTCTATTAAAAATTCCTACACCATACGTTCCCATACATGATTTTGTCTGAATGCATGGGTAGAATTCTGTATGGGTTTCCAATAGTCGCAGCCATTTTCGAGTTACGGACGTTCGAATTTTGCATTATATATTTTCCGTTATAAAAAAAAAAGAAAATCCCGAATGAAAATGTTTATATACGAAAGCAAAGATCTATGGTTATTGTCCGAGCCATCCGAATGACGAGGCGCGACTCGAGATCGAGACACGTCTAAAATAAGTTGAAAAAGATTGGGCATTCAAGATGAACTTGAAATCTGTGCAACGCTAACAAAAAAATCTCAATAAACCAATGACTCGATCCTATCGATACTCGAAGCCGATTCATTAATTTCCCGATTTTTTATGACAAATAGATAAGAAGAAATTTTTTATGGCGGTTTACAGAATCATGTCATCGTGTTATTCTCATTTTGGAGCAATCGATAATAAAAAATATCATGATTCGCGATGACGAATGAAAATAGACGACGCCTATAATATTTGGCTGCAGGAACTACGCGAAGAGCCTTGGCGTGGTGGCGCGTAATCGTTCGATCCAATCCGGAAGTACCGTGGCCGGTGAATTTGCGATGCGTATAGCCAAAATGCGCTCGGCGGCTATGATGTCAGTCTCGTTGATCCAATGAAAAAGCCAAGAGGCACGTTGCAATACGCATGAATATTTATTGCAGGTAAAGACGGAAGGTCTCTTGTAACATTTTATCTCGAGTTCTCGTCGTTCGGTGACGCAAAGAAAAAATGCTATCGAAGAAGAATCTTAATATTCTTGAGACCCGAGACACGAATATCCTCGTTCAATGTTTGCCTGTGCATTAGCTATGACGAGGAATTGAACAATTGTGTTAATAGCCTGTGCAGCATAGCACCAGCAGTCACAGGGCTCTTATTATTACGCAATTATATCGCACTGTGCTGTTTGCTTACCGTCTAGGTCCGTATAATCGATTTTCAGTTAGATGAAAAGAAGCTCAGACTCCAGACGATAAGTGGACGATACACCCATCAAATTTTACTATTCTTCTCATCGAGCAATCAATGATTCCATCGGAGAATCGCATTGCTACGGATGACGGTATTTTATCAGAAGGGACACAGACGTCATTATTTTGGATGCGATCCAGCATTTGCCGTCAAAGCAAACAAACTCGAGTCTGAAAAGGAAGCTATTAGAGCGTAAGTAAACTGAGAGATTATTTACGGAATGAGAAATATTCAAGACCTGTTATGTATACGTATTTACGGCGATTGTAGCTGCTGGGCATTTGCAGGCTATATTAATAAACACTCTCCCACGAGTGAGCCAAGTCATTTATCGATGATTGACATAGAGCTGCTAACGGCCCTAAACGTATGTCACAGGGACTAAACCAACTCTCTAATGACCTCGTAAAAGTTAAGGAGGTTCCAGCGGGTTACGATAGTCAAATGACAACCTTTTTGTCACTCCTAAATACGACGTGCAAAAAATCGAATTTACACTGGATATCATGAAACATTAATTATATTGACCTCGTGCATGATCAAAACAAAGTGATATACTCTTTTTTTATCTATATTTTATTTATTAGAGCACACATAGACGGTCATTTGACTATTGTGCCAACCAAAATTCTCATCGATTGTTCACTTGGAGGAAATTTGTTTGTTACCATCTACATCTTGTTTATATCGACCGTTAAACTGTCGTTAAAATGTACGTTTTGCTACAATTGCCTCGCACTCAAAAAAGTTGGCACATATTCTACGCTCAGAACATCAGACGGCAAATTGCGTTTCAGTGTAAATAGTAAAGTCGCTATAGGTAAGCACAACATAATCCTATGGGAACCTAACATTCAATATAGTAAATAGCTTCCTGGCTTGATATTTTGGAATAATTATTGCTACGAGAAATTGTATTCGAAAAAACTGTTTGGTATGCCAATTGAATTGCGCTATATGATTTTCGAGTATCCGAGGAGAATATTTCTGTACCAAAGGATTGCTGGGAAAGTAATTTTAACTTCTTCGGAAGGTAAACGATTGCATGATATTACTGGTACACCTTTATACCAATAACAGTATATAATAGTAGTATGATAATATTGTTAATAATCGTTCGGTGCTTGATTGATGCACACTGTACGATTTTCTTGTTGTCGAGTGTAAGAATTTTCATTGAAAACTCTTGTGCATAAGTTGTAGAAAAAATTTGACAAAATGTCACTGAATAAAGATAAATGTACTGCCAAAGAGAATATGTACCGATTGCGTAAAGAAAAATATGTACTCTCTGTTTTTTTGTTGTTGTTATATTTCCAATGCAAAATAGAATTGATGGCTTTTAATTGTATGTAAAAAATATAATTTAATAATAAGCCTCATAATAACTCGTAAAAACTTGGAATAACTTAACTTTTTTATTCTTTCAAAGGGATCAAGTGTGGATTTTTTTTTTCAATATTCACAAAGGATTAATCTACATTGTAAACCCGCTATCTGCACCTAATATTTCGTTTTAATGTCTATAAGTCACAACAAACACATAGACTGTCGCGCTTTTCCATAAGAACCCGTGCTTTGACAAGCACATTTTGACTTGGAATATCGCGAAATCTATACAGTAAAATCGCTCCTGACTTTTCCTAGGCATTAAAGACGTACCATTCTTAGGCATATATCAATCATGTAACCAAATTTTTTAAAAACTGTAATCGCTGGAGCCTCCTTAATTGTCACGACCCAACGAATTTAGAACGCCCGGAGCTCGACGATGTTCCCTTAAGTAACGTTGTATATAGTCGATACATATGGGAGTTATAAATTTTAGTGTAACGACAACGATCCTTTTATAATCAATAGGATTTTTTCACCATTCTCATATTCTTCAACTTTACACTTATTTCCGAGGATAACGAAGCTTTGTTCACATTGATTTACCTGGAAAATAAATTATTGATTCTTTATTTTTTTGTTGCTATCGGTCGGACGCGTATCAAATATTACTGAAAGAATCTTTCTTTTACAGTTTATATGTTTGCCAGATGGACTCGATCCGAAATTCGATAGAACGTCTCGAAACATCCGTGTCACACCCATTGGCCATTGGCATTCGATCGGCGAAGAATCTCATTGTTACATAATAGGATGACTTCGTAAGGCGCGAACATGTAGTAATATGCGTGCGGTCTTCGGATCCAGGGTCAAGTACAGGAATAGTCGAACTTGCGAAATTGTCCAGTCATCTCAGAGGTCTATGGCTTCTCCTTGATCATAATGATGAGGTAGTTTCGTAACTGCGGGTTTCTAAAATAATCGACGCGACACGACGCGTGTGCTGTATTTTGATACTACATATATATAGTAGCAAAATGATAACTAATAACAATGGCAATTACATATATATACGTGAAAATTCGTTATCCCGACCGAGGAGGTCTCTCTCTCTCTCTCTCTGAGAGAGTTGGTCCGCTACTTTTCTCGCTTTTCATCAACGACATAGGTTGTGTTCTTCATCATTCTCAACACATAATTTTCGCTGATGATACACAGATTTACCTGAGCTGCCTACCATCTCAACTAGCCGAAGGCCTGAAATTAATATCCGAGGATGTATACGCCATTGCTGTGACTTCGCAGCTAGTAACGGTTTGAAACTTAATATAGCCAAATCGAAAGTTATTGTACTAGGTAGCAATTCCTATTCTCGGCAACTCGACTTCAGCGCAGTATCACCCATCTATTTAAATGACACGACTATCCCTTTTGTTAACGAAGTGCGAAACTTAGGAGTGATGCTACATAGTAACCTATCGTGGCGAACTCAAGTCAAAAATATCTCACAAAAAGTTAACTTTACCATCTACAGATTAAAATTCCATCGAACTGCGCTTTCGCAGGAATTAAGAACATTGCTGATTACTTCTCTTGTTTTCCCTCTTTTAGATTATTGTTGTCTAGTCTATCATGACCTAACTGAAGAACTGAACACAACACTCGAACGACTCATAAATACTTGCATTCGCTTTATTTTTGATCTCCGACTTGATACGCACATCACACCTTATAGGCGTAGACTTGGCTGGCTTACTGTTAAATCACGACGCATCTATTTTCTCGGTATTTCTATGTACAATGTTATCGGTAAAAAAGCACCAGCCTATATTCTAGAGTTGTTCCAAAGTCAGGGTATAATGTCTCAGCGCTCTGAGAGGAGACCAAGGTCCATATTTATTACACCTTCGTATCGCACAACGACTTATCAACAAGCGTATTCCATCTCAGGAATCTCTCTGTGGAATTCTTTACCGACAACTGTTACTTCATCGTCTAGCTTAGATATCTTTAAGATACGTCTATATGCTCACCTGTTTGACCATGTAGACTTGATTTAATATATTATCATTTCTCGGTTAAATTAAGATTTCTTATGTTTCTTATATTTTGTTATTATTATATTTTATTCTATTTTTTATTTTTATTTTATTTTCATCTATAGTTATATATAATATATTTTATATATTTTTCTATATTTTATATATTTTTTATTTTTAGTTTTATATATTTTTATACATTGTTATTCGATTTCATTTTGATTCTAATATCCTGTTACTGATAGATTATAATTTGAATTTGGATTCTTTGTTATTTCTTAATTATGTTACATTTATTATTTAGTTATTTTCTAATTTTACTATAATTTAATAGCATATATTAATTATATTTAATTATAATTTCATTGTTATTATACACATGTTGCCAAAGGGTTACCAAGGCATAAATAAACTATCAATCAATCAATCTCTCTCTCGGTCTCGGTCTCTCTCGCTCTGTCTCATTATGGCCTTCTCGGAAGGTGCCGAATAATGACCGAAGAATCGCCGGAGATTCGTTACCCGGACGTCATTACAATTGCCAAGTATATCCTCGGACAATTGCCATTCTTATTAGTTATCATTTTGCTGCGATATATATTTAACGCTGTATTTTCAATCGTCCAGAGCGAATCGTCCGAAAATACCAGAATATACACAACCAAACAGGTTGAAAAATGCAAGATGGTGAATTCGTTGAGGATCGCGGTTTTTACTCGAGGGCCGAGTTTCGCTTACATATTATTTTGTCACTTGCGAGAATTTTCCAGAATTCAGCCGACAAACGTGTTTTTAAATGATTCTAAAAAAATGTAGATACTCGTGACAAAGAAATATAGTGATAATAATTGAGGTACGATTGAGATACAACTATTTCGCTCGTACATTCCCAGTCAATAGCGATGGTGTGATCAATTTAAAGAAAACGTACTTCCACAAAAGTATATAAACTTTCAAATATTGCCAGCACAGAGCAATATACCGTATCCGCTAAAATCCTGCTTGTCTCTCTCTGTCATTTTCGTGCAACTACGATACGAGCTGCTACATAATATGAAAGCCGCTGTAATCGATAATCATCGATTGTGAGATTGCATATTTGTGTGTAACGCGAGTAAGCAGGTTGAGTTTGCATTTCGCCAGGAGACTATAGTCATCTGAAACGCGACGACTCTATCACGTATATCGTGTAACACACTTCTCAATAGAAACTCACTATCGACTTTTCATATAAACGCGCACTCTGGTCAGATATATAAATATAAAACGAATACCTACGCGGTATTCCGGCGCTCGCGTTCGACCTTCGATAAAAGACGTAAGGAAAAATGGAGAACCCGACTCCTCGACTTTCGCCGTTATTGAATGTACCCCTGAGTCTGTAACGAGCTGTGACGCGGGTCTAGCTATCGCACTGAAATCATTCAAATCTTTCACTTTCGTGTGTGGAGTCACTAATTTCCAATTTGTATGTTCCTAAAATTCCTTAAAATTCCTTTCTCTGCCTCTCCCTATCCTTTTCGGGGAAAAAAAACTAGTGATACCATTCAAACGACAACTATCGAAACTATTATATCGTACATTTTGCATTAATAGTAATTTCGCGTAGCGTTGGAATCTGCACTAAGCAGTGTTACGAACGCACTAGTAGCGTTAAGTTGACACAGTGATGCTCGGGTGTGCGCACCGATAGCGGACCACTTGTTTATTAGTTGCCAAACCACTGGTGCTCACAGAAATTGAAACTGGTACATTCTTTATAACAAACGCGAATAAAAAGGGTGCTTCAGAGTTTTCAATAAGAAGGATATCATATTTCTATAAAAATGAAGCACCACGGCGAGATTAATTATTATGTGAATTTGTCTTCTTTAATTCGTATTACGCAATACTAAGAATACCGAAGTGAGTAAACTTTTACACTCAGTGATTTATATGACGGTGTGTTTCGTTAAATCTCTACACTAGTGGCTATTTCAGTAGTACTCCTTGTTACATTATTATTATTCACACTGATCAATAGTTCGTAATTGAATAGCGAACACTACGTGTTACCAGTGTTACGGTAATCATTGCAGCAATAACTACTTCTTATAATTGTTCATGTCCAATTGTGTACTATTGGTATACCGGTAGTTACTTTCCACATACGCCGTTCTCTCTGGCTTTTAAAATATATCAATTGTTGATAACTTGATAAGAATATACATAGTATGATTATTACTATTGTTAAATGGAGTATGGTACTTTATGTGATTATAGTGTTTACTGTCAAAGTAAAAGGATATTCAGAGTAATGTTAAATATACGTGGACATGTATCAAACGTTCTTGTAATCATAAAGCATTTGCTTATAATACGTGACTTTATAATTAATAATATCAACAGCCATTGCTTGTTTTGGTTCCTCACAGAGGAAGTTTTGCTTCCGTGAAAAAACAATTTTCGAGATCTACGCGTTAACGCATTTAAGAATGTTTCATAATATCGAAATATCACTTGAGAAAATGTTTGGTCACACGCTTGCATGTCTGTGTGTATGTATCAGACATGTACAATTGAAACCTCGCCTAGCTCGAGAATGCTTTCATCGCTGATCAAGCTGAAATTACACAGCCAAGCGAAAATATTACATACCTTTGAACTTTGTTGAAAATGTCTGTTAACGTTTTAGATGTATATCGGATTAATTTGACGAGAATTCCGTTAGAGGACATAATAATTTTATGATAATTTTAACGACTGTTACGAGAAAATATTTTCAGATACGTTGAGGTTACCAAATCTCGAGCTACCAGGCTGATAATTTGTACAACCGTTCAATTTGTACAAATGAGTCGAAAGATCAGAAGAATTAAACTTGATAAAAATCAATTTACGCGTACAAATGAGGTTTTAGAACAAATCTTACGGATCGCGAGGTAGTAGGCAGATTCCTTGAATTTCATAGCTAAACGTAATGAAATTCAATAACACACGCGTGACTGCCCGAACAGGATTTTATCCGGTCGTAAATTATTCTGCTAGCGATTGGGTTTGCTACACCATTAGGTCAATATAATCTATAGTTTTCAACCAATCGGATCGAAACTTTGTGTAAACCTGAAGACCAAGAATGATCTCTGTTGAATTTGAGCAAAATCGATCAAGAGTTTCTCCATTTTATTTGTTTTAATCTCTTGCAATTAATCTCTTGCATCACCGGAACGTCTTCGAGTATCGGGCGAAAATTCGTGAGCATTTTGGAGTCATTTTCATCGTGGATAATTTTATTAAAATCGATTAAACAACTGGAACTTTAGAAATAAATAAAAAATGTCACCAATGCAGAATGACGCGAGTGCACCGACTGGTGCAAATTTCAAGCAATTTATAAAAACGGTTAAAAGTTTAAAATAAACTAAAGCCGCTGTAACTCGCAAATTACCGAACCGAATCTTAGTGTATACAGTTACCGTCAAGTGTTTCGTTGTTATAAATTTTATAATAATTGGTTATATCACTTAAATTGTATGGCATTTTCGAGCTTTATATTTAAATGTCCGTTATTGCTCTCACCCGAATAAATTTCCAGCTGTCGAGCTAAAATTTGGCATGAAACATGAACGAACCAAGTAGTTGCGACTTCGGGGAATTCCGCATTTTCATAATAAAAAAAAATGCTATATCTTGAGAACGGTTTAAGCCAATAACCTAAAATTTTGCATAAAACTTAAACGGAATGCATTGATATTCAATACCAAATCCACCCAAGAATTCACATCTTGTAGAATTTTCTATTTTTTAATTATCTTACTTAATTCAACAATTTCCCACCAGTTGACGTAAATAACCTGAAATTTTGTACATTGATCAAACAAAATCATTGAATGTTCGATACTGATTATAATCAGAATACAATAAGGCCTTGAAAGACTGTAGGGACGTCGAAATTTCGGAAAAAATCTGGGTAACCGCTCTACCAGGTGTACAAGTATGAAATGCGGATTTCAGACAACAGATGGCGCACGAATGCAGTTTGTGCTATAAAGATTTGGCACTGCGTCATTTTGTTGTGTCATCGACAAGTGTCAGTCGCGCACGAGTGAAAAATTGGAAAAGTGTGTGCATAGTTTTGTGTTGTTGTGTTCAATTTGTCGAAATTGATACCGAACAAAGAGCATTTGCGGACAGCATTAATTTTTTGTTTTCATTCGAAGAAAACTGCTGCTGAATCATAACCATTACTTCGAGAAGCTTATGGTGAATATGCTCCATCGCAAGATACGTGTCAACGATGGTTTCGGCGTTTCAAAAGTGGTGACTTTGATTTTGCAGACAAGGAACGTGGAAAGCCACCAAAAAAATACGAAGATGTGGAATTGCAAGCATTGCAAGAAAACACACGTGACATTTTGCTCGCTCGGTACAAAAGGAAGTCGTTTTTGCATCGTATACTTACAGGGGATGAAAAATTGATTCATTTTGAGAATCCCAAACGTAAAGAATCATGGGTAGAGCCAGGCACACCATCCACATCGACCGCAAGACCGAATCGCTTTGGCAGAAAGACGATGTCGTGTGTTTGGTGGGACCAGAGGGGCGTGGTCTATTGTGAGCTGTTAAAAATTGGGGAAACGGTTAATACTAAACGTTACCAACAACAATTGACCGATTTGAACCGTTCGCTGCTTGAAAAAAGGCCAGAATACCGAAAAAGGCAACACAAAGTCATTTATCTTCATGACAATGCTCCATTACATACGGCAAAATAGGTTCGCGACACATTGGAAGCACTTAGCTGGGAAGTTCTATCCCATGCAGCTTACTCACCAGACTTGGCTCCTTCCGATTACCACTTGTTTGCATCGATGGGTCACGCACTTGCTGAGCAGCGCTTTGGTTCGTACGAAGATGTGAAAAAATGGCTCGATGAATGTTTTGCCGCAAAAGGGGAAGATTTTTACTGGCGCGGTATTCACAAATTACCCGAAAGATGGGAAAAATGTATAACAAGCGATGAAGCATACTTTGAATAAAGCACTTTTTTATCATTTTTCCGAATGTAACATGTTTTTTTAGAAAAAAAATCCGCATTTCATACTTGGATAAATGTGGAGAATACGGGTCTACCGTCAAATCGCCTTCTAAATAGGTGCATTCGACGCGTCTCCCCACGGGGAACAACTTTTTCCTCTGCAATTTTCGGCGCTTCGGCCCAGGAACGAAGATATTCAGCGTTGAAGTTACCTTTTATGATGAATGGGGAGAATACAGGCATATCGCCGATGACCTTCTAAATAAGTTCTTTAGGTGCTTTACACATTATAACCCGCCCCGGGCGTATATGCGTCCAGTCCTGATGACCTTCCGTTAGTATGTTTACTACTTTCGTACACGGGAGCAGTTCAGTTGCTTGTTTCTGGTGTTTCGATTATAATGTGTAAAGCAATGAGACTGTTTGAATTTCTCTCACTATGTGAAAACTTTACAAATAAAATTAACTTCGACGCTGAATATCTTCGTTCCTGGGCCGAAGCGCCGAAAATGGCAGAGGAAAAAGTTGTTCTCCGTGGGGAGACGCGTCGAATGCACCTATTTAGAAGGCGATTTGGCGATAGGTCCGTATTCTCCACATTCACCCATACTTGTACACCTGGTATTTACTGTAACTTTAACGAATCAAAGGCAAAAAAGATACACACTCTCGTATATACCACAGCTTTGCAACAAGGACTTGTAGCAAGGATAATATTTAACTTGCATTGTTCATTTGTATTATTTTAAATACGAAAAAATTATAAAGATCAGACTAAATAAAAAATTATTATATCGCTTCCTTATTTCTTCCATCGTTTTTATATTAAGAGTATTTAAAAAAAATTTTATTTCGGAAGAAGCATTTTGGAGGAAGTATCGATTGAATAATATATTCAATTATGTAGATTTCAATGCTATTGTGGACAACGAGAAATAAAGATGAAGTCACTCCGAGACACGGATATGCGATAATGCAAACTGTTAAATGTTGTATTATCAAGGTAGTTAACGTCGCGAAAGGAAATCGAACTCTCGTCATTAACATTTTTTCGATGCGCTAAGCCGGTCTAAAACTCGTGGTTTATCTATCGCACGAGAACAAAAGAGAGAGACAGACTCCGGTCCATCCATCTCTCGGTTTCTCTGACTTCTTACTGTCGTTCGATGGATAAACCCAGCGTATCCCGGTACAGCGAATCGAAAGCGCCTCAAGTTAGGATGATCTCGTACCGTTCAGAGGCGATTGATTTATCTTGCGTACTCGTATGATAATTCAGAGATCGGTGTTTATGCGGCGCTCGACGCCGTCGCACGGCTGAGCCGCTCGATTTATACATACAGAGCTGCTCACAGGCATCAAGACGGATCATACAAATCGTAGACTATACAAATCAGTCCGATCAATCGAAGTGCGCGAGGGTGCGTAAACAAGGTTATCCACCTTGATCGAGTCTCCTGACTCGTTACTAAAATTATTACTTTTTTTTTTCTCAATTCTAAGCTACGCGCGTAATTTCTTACACGAAGAGTCCCACACTTGTTTCCTTGAGACAAGAAGGGCAAGTCCATTATCGGACAAGACCAAGACGGTACACGCCTGCACCGGGATAAGAGGGAAGAGCGTGAATTCTGCACCAGCGCCATCCAGCGTCGAGCGCTCGAAGTATCGTACGCGAAACGAAGATGGCGGCGTCGCGCGACACATTTTCGTGCGTCCTCGAGTCTCCTCGTCGATTTTCGTGGACCTCGTGTCGTTCGCACCGCCACTGCGCCGCGCACAGCGTTTATCCTCGTCTCTATCGTACACGTGTCCGTCCCTGTCCTCTTACCGCTGCTCTCCGTCTTCGATATTTCGCGAGCCGCGTCAACCCGACGATCGAGCCGAGTCGTACGTGTCCTTGTACACGGAACGCGAATTTCGCAATAATATAAAAATAAATTTAAAAAAAGCGAGGACATACAGGAGGATAAAAAGAAACAAACGATACGGACGAGAGACATATCGTATACCGAGATGTCGGCGAAGAAACGACGAGCGAGTTCGTCAGGAACATTATCGTCGCGCGCTTAAGAGAGCCAAAGCGTTACGCGATGTGCGTGTGTGTTGGTGCGTGGTCGTGTGGCGGCGCGTCGTTACGTTTTGACGCGCGTAACCGAGCGTCGCCACGGTAGACCCGACGAGGCTCCCGGGGCGTCGGACAGTCGAAAAATTGCAAAAACGCACACGCGCGCACGTTCATCCGTCTCGACGCGATGAGCTCGCGGGTACACGAAATTGCGGCGTCGCACGCGTCGTCGGTAAATCCAGCAGTGCCACAGAACGATTCGACGAGCGCGAGAGTAGCCGCCGAGCACGACGAACGTGCGCATTAAAGAAAATTAACGGGAGCCCTTGCGCTTCCGCGAGACCGCGATCGTCCGAGGAAAGGAACAAACAAATATGGCAACCAACGATACTACGATCGAAAATAAGCTGGCAGCGCTGTCGATCGGACGATGACCGTTACATAAAATATAACAGCTGTGGGAGAGCTTGCACGTTACGAATTGAAAAGTATAAGATTACGGAGGCGACTGGAGAGCGCGCTCGCGGGGCTCGTACATTGCCGCCGCTACGACTGCTACGAGCCCTTGGCCCTGCCGCTGACGAGCCGACGCTGTTACACTCGTGGCCGCGGAGCAAAGCGCGGTGCTCGGTGCTCCCGGTGCGTCGCCCGATACGTACGATCGCGTTCCTGTCCGACGTCGAAATACAAAGCAACGTCCGCTACGATACCAACAACGCGCTACCGCATTCGTGCAATCGCCGCGTCTGTGCGAGTGTCTGCTACCGCACTGTACGTAAATGTTTCTGTGCCACTGTGTGACGTCGTGTAATCTCTCTCGTATCACGATCCTCCCTACTCTCGGTAAATGCGTCGCGCTGATAGGACACGCAAGCCAGTATCAATGGTGAGTGTGTTATATCTCCCAACGTCTCTGGCTGCTGAAGCTCGATAGGTGTGCTCATTTCGTCATAGCCGATTCTGCCAACGGTGTGCGAGACACAGAGAGAGAAAGAGCTTTGTGTCGTTTTTTTCCTCGGAGAATCCGCAACGGCGAAGGTCGAACCGTGAAAACGAATAGACCTGCCGCCTCCAAGTATGGACAGATATTGACGTATAGTCCAACGGAAATGCTGATTCGATCGGGGCTCAAGTTTGTCGTTGTGACCAACGGTACCGCGTTGCTTTGTTTCTCGTTGCGTCGGTTTATTATCGCTGCTCTACATAATGAATAATAGTACACTATTGTGCGTGCGTCCACTCGCGGGACCATCTTTCGCTCTCTGTCATTCTCGTTATCCCTTTTTCTATTTAACTACAATTTCCTCAAATGGATAATATCGACGCGGAGTTTCTCCTATTCGAGAGACCGGTAGAATAGAGTTGCACACATTGAGTATCGAAGAAAGTCCACGCGGCACTCGTGGACTCGCCAAATTCAATTGGCCGTTTCGTTTTTAGAAGGGACTGATTAGCACGCGTCTATGGACGATGTATAACGTATATTTAGCCTAGATTCGGTGTTACACACGAAGGATCTTGAAAAGTGTTTTTAAATAAATCAAGATGTACGTCGAAGTTTTATTTATGTGTCCGCATTGACTGTAGGCGCAGATTGAGAAAGAACGTGTGTCATTCCGAGTTATGAACCTTAAGAAAAACGCCTCGACGCCGCTTTGACCAGTTTGCATAGACGATTGTACGAATATAGTAAGCGATAAGAGCCAGCGGACCGCGCTAACGAGTTCTACAACGCGACGGCAAACGACTGGCTTTGGACTTTGGTTTATCCAAAAGAGTTTTCCCGATAGAAATGTAACGAAAAACAATCGTTAACATTGAAAAAGCTCCATCGGCTTTTAATTCCCTTATCTCGGCAGTCATTTTGCTTCATCGAATTCAATTCGAACGATAATTAGTTTTATTGGAAATGGGAAGGTAAATATTGTTGAAACGCAGTGAATTAACTTTTATTTTAATGCACGAGGAGGACCGTCTGTCTTATTCGAATTTCTCTAAAAGATTAAAAGCTGATCACAAAGACCCTTATGAATATCGTCACTTAAAGAATGCTCCAATGTTTCTTCTCAAGAGATGTTGTTTATGTTTATATTGCCTCTCCTGCACTCTCCTCGTCGATTCGTTTTTGTAACCGAGCTACAGGGATTAGAGAATGGATACAATTCTTTGTACCAGTAACTGAGTAATCCAATAAGTTTAAAAAATTGCCAAGGCCGTTTGATATCTACGATTGCTGGTGGAATTGAGGCAGCGACGCGGGCGACGGACCTTGCACGATCGAGAGTGATCGATAAACGATTGATACGCTCGAGCAATCGTACTGTCGCTACGTCATCACGGTAGACGACGAGAGTGCGACCCTATTCCCGATTACTGTGAATTGTGTTTCCGTCGATTAATCGACGTTTAGCATATTTCCAATTTAATAATTATCATTATATTTTAACGTTCCATACACGACTCAAGGGATTCCTTCGTTTTTCGTCAAGCATTTTCTAAAATTTGTTTCAAATTTCATTTCCGCATAAATGATTCTCGCGTCCACTCGATAATCGTGAATTCTCATTACTGATTTCGTTTTCCTTAATATTTATTCACTTAACCCGATTTTACTTGTTTCTCCCTCTCTTTTAATTATTACCAGACGAATTAATTGTTCCGCTACCTACTTTAATGGAATAGCGCTTTACGTTAAACGATACTTCAATTCCCCATCGACTTTACGTCCAGTTGATTCTTCGGTTTCCTGTCGTGTGTAAAAATCGATCGTTGGTTCTTTTCAAGTCTTTCGAATCGCGCAAAGGGAAAGAAAATCCAATTGCTTCGAGAAAGCTCCGGAGTGGCGATACATGCCTGACTGGCGATAAGAATATGAGCCACAGCGTTGAGAGCCACCTGACCTGCTAAAAATAGTCCAAGTACCTCCATTCTCGAAACCTCGGTATCTTTGTGCATAGTCCTTGCTTTCAACCGCCCCTTCGCTTCTCTAGCACCGGAGACCGAGCTCGCGAGGCTCGCGTCCACTCAAATTCTCACCTTTGTTATCGGATATTTTGTACGATTGATTAATCGCGCGCTTACCCGAGCTCCTCGAGAAACGGAAAAATGTCCCCGTGTTATCCTATAGTTCGCGTCGAATGGTAGAGAACTTAAAAAATATTATGTTGCTTCGACGATTTTACTAACTTTTCGTAGCAATGAGCGAATGGAGAATCATTCTTATTGTATTTTTAAAAGATCGCCGATTGGTGACCAAATATCCTGAATTATCGATTTATTTTGACGTACCGATATTTTAAAATAAGGAAATATATCATATTAAACTCTCAAAATTAAAATATTTTTTTTTGTTTTTGGGAAACGTTGTTTTTCAAGTAGTCGAACTTACCTCGTGGAACAAGAAGATAGACACGCGCCGAGACGATTCTCAACTTTCGTTCTCGCAAAGTTGAGAATTGAACACACACTCGTACCAAGTACGCGATTATACGGTGAAACCTGGTTCAACTCGTGACCGTTGCAGCACTGGGCTTCCGTCGATCGAAATGTTCTCGTATTTCTCATTTTAATCAGCATAGATTAATAAGTGTGCGTAATATAAGTGTGCGTCAAGCTAACTGCACTCAAACGTTTATTTATTATATATATTATTAATATAATTAATATATTGGGTTAAACAGGCAAGGCAACCGTCAGCTTAATTTAATCTACGTATACGTTTTTTTCTTTTAAATCTACTCGATGATAAAAATTCTATCCACGATTTGGGGAATTTCAGCGCTGGTTACATTTGAAAAAGTTCAAGTGTGTCTGTAGAATACCTTTTCGAAAGTTATTCTTTATAGTAAGATAATAATGTATCAAAACAAATGATTCTCATCGATTTATTTTCAACCGATAAGGAGAAATCCCGCGTTAACAGCGATTTTTCTTTTTGTCGCCTCCTTTTTTATCCTCGAAGATCGAAATGACAACAGCAAATCATGTATATTTATATATTATCTATATTTTCGACTTGAAATACTATTTTACTCAGTATTGAAATAAAGTATTCTTCGATCGAGGTATCATTGTTTTGAGACGAATCGGTTGAAAAAAGCAGTAAGCTTCTTGGAGGATCGAGAGAATGGCGAAAAGTTTTAATACCATTTGCGGTAACTTTCGGTGTAAACATTCATGGATACGATATAACACGAGATTAGTTCCGTGAGGATGAAAAATATATAAGAAAAATTATTTTAATTGGTTGAAAAACTCGAGCAGGTGAAGCAGCGGAAACTGTTGCGCGACGGCGGTGGGCCCTCGAAAGTTCCGGCGGGCGTCATTTCCGTTTCCGGAAGATCGAGGAAGCACGGTCTAAGCAAGCGCCGTTCTCGCCTTCAAGGTACCGTTTTCTTATCGTGCTCTCGCTCGACAGATTCACCTAAACCGTGTCTTTAAACAAATATCTCCCTTTCACACTTTTATGCAATTACATTTTAATTACATTGATCGAGCAAGCTTCTTACTCGATGTCTATGCTATTTCAGTACAAAAATTAAAAACTCGCACCGCCAGTTAAAAAAATGTCTTTTGCATGCGATTCACACCTAAACCTAAAACCTAAAACAAGCCGTAACGATGTATCGCTTATTAAACTAATTAATTGAGTTTTTTTAATGGAACCACTTGGTGATAATAAAATCCAGTTTCGAGGATTTTCCGTGCCTTTAACGTGTAACGTAATTTCCGAATTTGACTAACGCTAAATGGTATATTTAATGACGGTACAAAATGATACTCGCTATTTCCCGGGATTTCCCGGGAGATTCTTCAGCGTTGATACGTACAATTTTGAGGAATATACCGAAGGGCGAAGGATAAGCGTGTCACCTTTTCTCTATAGCACAAAAGGAACGCGAATATTTGTGATGCAAAAAAATATCTCTTCTAAAGGGTGATTTTTTAAGAGCTTGAGAACTTTTTTTTAAAAAAAAACGCATAAAATTTGCAAAATCTCATCGGTTCTTTATTTGAAACGTTAGATTGGTCCATGACATTTACTTTTTGAAGATAATTTCATTTAAATGTTGACCGCGGCTGCGTCTTAGGTGGTCCATTCGGAAAGTCCAATTTTGGGCAACTTTTTCGAGCATTTGGGCCGGAATAGCCCGAATTTCTTCGGAAATGTTGTCTTCCAAAACTGGAATAGTTGCTGGCTTATTTCTGTAGACTTTAGACTTGACGTAGCCCCACAAAAAATAGTCTAATGGCGTCAAATCGCATGATCTTGGTGGCCAACTTACCGGGCCATTTCTTGAGATGAATTGTTCTCCGAAGTTTTCGCTCAAAATGGCCATAGAATCGCGAGCTGTGTGGCATGTAGCGCCATCTTGTTGAAACCACATGTCAACTAAGTTCAGTTCTTCCATTTTTGGCAACAAAAAGTTTGTTAGCATCGAACGATAGCGATCGCCATTCACCGTAACGTTGCGTCCAACAGCATCTTTGAAAAAATACGGTCCAATGATTCCACCAGCGTACAAACCACACCAAACAGTGCATTTTTCGGGATGCATGGGCAGTTCTTGAACGGCTTCTGGTTGCTCTTCACTCCAAATGCGGCAATTTTGCTTATTTACGTAGCCATTCAACCAGAAATGAGCCTCATCGCTGAACAAAATTTGTCGATAAAAAAGCGGATTTTCTGCCAACTTTTCTAGGGCCCATTCACTGAAAATTCGACGTTGTGGCAGATCGTTCGGCTTCAGTTGTTGCAGGAGCTGTATTTTATACGGTTTTACACCAAGATCTTTGCGTAAAATCTTCCATGTCGTCGAATAACACAAACCCAATTGCTGCGAACGGCGACGAATCGACATTTCACGGTCTTCAGCAACACTCTCAGAAACAGACGCAATATTCTCTTCTGTACGCACTGTACGCATTCGTGTGGTTGGTTTAATGTCCAATAAAGTAAACTGAGTGCGAAACTTGGTCACAATCGCATTAATTGTTTGCTCACTTGGTCGATTATGTAGACCATAAATCGGACGTAAATCGCGAAACACTTTTCGAACCGAACACTGATTTTTGTAATAAAATTCAATTATTTGCAAGCGTTGCTCGTTAGTAAGTCTATTCATTATGAAATGTCAAAGCATACTGAGCATCTTTCTCTTTGACACCTTGTCTGAAATCCCGCGTGATCTGTCAAATACTAATGCATGAAAATCCTAACCTCAAAAAAATCACCCTTTATATGAAGTCTCAGTTTATTGTAGAAAATTGACGCTGTAACATCTGCATTTGCGTATCTTGGAACTTACGGTGTATAATATTATTTAATTAATATTTTTAGCAGTAGAATTCGACGCTTTTCAATATGGTACACTTACAATTCTACATATAAATTTATCTACCAAACATATTTACATTCGCGGAAAAATCTTTCTCGCATCGTATTGACAGGCAGAAAAAGGACTCGACGATTTTTAACCACCGTGCATTTATCTTGTGATAAAATTATTCGGTGGTATTGTATCATGGTAATGCGACAGCGACATTTTCAGAATTAAATCGCGGCAAAGATGCTTTATTGGTAGTGAAATCAACTGTACGAATGTGCCTCGAATATCAGGTTTGTCGGAAATTACGACGAGACCTTCTTGCTCGTTTAATTTCGATTTTAGTCCTTCGATAAGTCTTATTCGTCGTACGACCTGTGTCGTTGAAGGATCGAAAGTATCAAAAGATAGGTGTACTCAAACTGTCGGAACAACGAACGTATATCGCTATCGATTTATACAATTGTTCGATTTAACTGAAAACAAGCACTTATCTTATTTGGTCGAGGCTCGACCGTTGAAACGTGTAACTGGCATTATTAAATGGAGCCGGAGGAGGAGGAGGACGATGGTACGATAAATTTGGCGTAACATTTAAATGAGTAGGGAAGGTACCGTCCTGTGCGATAGTCAATCGCGTCGACCCACGCCCATAAATACCAACTGTTTGTTCAGAACCATGCGTAAACTAAAATAAATTCTGATATACGCTAATAGTTGAGTATATGACCAATGTTTTTTAGTCTATGATCAACGTTAGTTATCGTGTCTACAAAAAGTTAAGTAACTCTCTTAATCAGTCGAATATCTACTGTATATGCTGATACCATGAAATTTCTATAATCACACGAATATTTATTGAATTTAAAAAAATATTTTACTAAACTTTGAAATGGTTACGTGTCCGTTCTCCTAATCTTATCGCAAAATTGGTATCTCAAAATACTCAATGCTCCCCTCAATCGGTGTAGATATTTACAAAAAAAAATATTTACAATAAAATCGAGATAATGGATATCCTAGAATTATCTCGAAATTTCAATGTGGCATAAGTTATTCAGCCATTTATTATTATTCCTTGCTTCGGAGGATAATTTAATGTGCACATATCACCGAGCGCGTTATTGACGCTATAGAAGCGCATCCGATCTTCGATGGGTTCGGAGGATTCCGTGCAAAAACTGCTAAATACTCGAATTCTCCCCGGTCACTGATAATGATCCGGCAAAACATCGGATCGGATCCGAAAAACGAAAAGACACGGTTGTAAGCTGTATTTCAAAACGGATTCCGGCGGGGATACCCGATTCTGTCCAGATTAAATCCTACGGAATGCTGAAACGATTGCATGGAATCCGATAGAATTCTTGAAGCGGTTTCCAAATAATCGTTGCGAGAATCATGATCGTTATTGACGTTCGCACGAGAAATATGAGATAAAATATATATGTTATTTTGAAAAATCGACCCTGTCTTGTCTTTTTTCTACATAACGCGTTTGTCATAACGGCTGCTTTACCGCGACACAACACTTGAGATTTGGCTGTTGATCGGCGTGCTCGAAAAAAAACCATTGTTTTTCATTTTTCGTCTTCATTGAAACTCTTACAACTTAACAACGAACGGCGGAGGCGGAAAGGCCATTATTGATAATATCGCCTCACTCGTGTTGAACTCGAATCGTCCATTTTTCACATTTTCAAAGGTCGAACGTCAGGATATTCATCCAGTGATATTACAATAGAATTACCGATTGAAACATTTTTTATAAAAGAAATGTCCATGTCAATTATGTAAGAAAATATTGTCGTACATATTGTGTTGAAATATTTAAATATTTTTTATGACGATTATTGTAAAAGAGGCTTACTTTGGAGAATTAAATATTTCATAGATCCCCATAACTATTTTCCTGATGGCTACAATCGAAAATTCCTTAAATATAATTAAAGACCAATGAAATAGTTGCGATATAATAAAAATAATATATCAAAGGTAATCCAAAGGTAAGCACCGGTTGCGCTAAACGACGAATCAACTGCCACAGTTACCTGTCTCCGGAGAATTTTGGTTACTCGCGGTCGGGCGTCAAGATCGAGCTTGTTCGTTAACGAATCAGTGGAAAAACGCCAAAGTACTTGTGTAATTAACCTAAGTGTTATAATTTGATCGATCATCAACGAATTGCAAATAACGAGCAGCTTGCGACGAACAATATCAATTTCAAGAATTTGCTCCTCGTTCCGAATTTCTTTGCCGAAACGTTAAGAGTTAGCGTATAGCTTTACGTGATACAGCAAAAATCTCAAATATTCGAATCGATACCGCCAACTACAAAATCACATTAAACACACTCGTACGAGTATGCAATGATACGGGATTTTAGCATCTGATTGACGATACCGTCGAAGAAGATAAGCTCGGGGTATACTTTAAATTGATCGAGCAGTTTGAGTTCTTTCGAAGCCATCGATAAGAAATTTTAATCGTAAATTTAGTCTTTGATCGATCGTCCAACTTGGCTCGCGTGCGTCCTTCGGGGAATGTAAGCTCTCGACTCAACAAATTTAACTAATAGCTTAATTCTGCAATTGGTTTGGTATAATTAACGGTCAACCAAGATGGTACGTATCTTTGTGGTTTGGTCAACATTCAGATAAGGAAAGATTATTTTAAAAAACAGACAGGGTTTGTGTTTACTACGGGAAGAAGAAAAAAAAATATGAGAAAAATCTGTTTTGCGCTCTGTTTTCAGTTTTGAGAATGCTGCCGCAGAAGCATCCCGAGGTAGTAGAAACCGAGGATGAGCCCGGGGCCGGTAGTGCAAATAAGAGCGGCGGAGGGAGCACCGACAATGGTGCAGTGACGCCTGGAAATTACGCGAATGGCGAAGGATCCAAAGAGTTTCTCTCGACCGGAAGAACCGGCCGAAGAAACGCGATGCCCGATATCCTTGGTCATCACGCTGAAACGGGGACTGCGGATTTATCGACGCGTCTCGAATCTCTCACCACAGAGTCCAAGCACGGTAATTTTGAGCACCCTTTTCCATGGAATTCCCTCGAGAATCCTCGGTCGCTCGTTCGCTGTACGACAGGTTGTAGTTGCTTCGACCGCAAGCATGGCTAACGATTAAGAGTCTATCGATGAAACTTGAACAAGCTGTCAATAAAATTATAAATATACACTGTTATTTCTGGCGGATGAAATAATTCCTTGGTACACAAGTAATAACTGTACTATCGCTGATTGTAAATTGCGGTTGTGAATTTCAGACCAGCCAGGTACGAGTGGTATCGGTCAGAGCGACGTCTCGAGTTTACGGCACACGGGTTGACCGGTCTCTCGGTACGGATTTTTACAGCAGACATACCAACGAATGAGAGCAGTGACCGTAAGCAACGTCATCAACGAGGAAAAGAAAAGACGATCAAGACCAAACCGCGAAGCGTTCGCTCTTTGCGTCTATGGATTATCGTAAACGGAATTCGTACTTATCATTGAGCTCCAACTTGCTATAACGATGAGTACGGTACGTAAATCGGGTCGACGGTCGTGTTACCGGTTGTA
Source organism: Cylloceria caligata (assembly GCA_963942595.1). Taxonomy (NCBI): domain Eukaryota; kingdom Metazoa; phylum Arthropoda; class Insecta; order Hymenoptera; family Ichneumonidae; genus Cylloceria; species Cylloceria caligata. The sequence goes on along the minus strand of OZ012704.1, from coordinate 85,709,098 downwards.
TCGTTTCGCGCGATGGCATGGCACGTGATAACAGCTTTTTTCAATGAAACCAGACGGAAAGTGCGACAAAGAGGATTTACGTGGAAATTTAGACAATACGTTGCAATCGGCAACTCGCAGGCTCGATTTGCGGCTGATAATTCCGTTCTTTTAGTTTGTAAAATACGCGAAATCCTGGTGTAAATATATATATACGTAGATAAAAGGACGATTCTTGATCCGAGATCAATGTGCAGCAGCAACAGAAAAAAAAATAATAAAAAATTTGTGTGATATTATAAAATATTGTTCTTAGTGATAAATTTTCGTGAACCAGCTGACGATTGCGTTCAAATGGACGGATAAAATCGATCCATCCGTCTGTGACAAAATTAACGAGACTTTCAAGTAGTTACAGGTTTATGCGAATAAGCGCTAAACCAAAAATCAACGTAGCATTCGGTCGATCGAGTGCCGTAGAGTAACCTGAATATTACGTGCGGAGACGGGTGCTTTTGAACATTGCGCGTTATGACTCAAATCACACCAATTTACAGTGAAAGATCGATTTGATTTGGATTATAGTTGTTAATTGCTTCTCGTTGTTTCGCCGTCGAGCAGCATTAAAATATCTCGGATCAATGACTATGAGCGATAATTATAAATACTAGAATAATAACGCGACAACTTTCGACGAATAAGCGTGAAGAAACATCGATGGTGCGCACGATAGTTGTGTTTCTTTCGACACGCTCGCTTCCACCCGCGGGCCGGTCGTGTCTTTGTTGGAATTGCTACTTTTCTAGCATTATCGATGTTATTATTAGTACAATTGTAAACCCAACGATATATACCCAAGTCCATTATCATTCGATCGATACATACTTATCGCGTAGTGTACGTTTCCCTTTTGGTACTCCGTTACACGAGCGTCGGTTGATATTTTTCATGACATACCTACAGATTGATAGGAATATACGATAATTGTGTGTGCCTGCGTGGAACAAGTTGAATTAAACAAGAAAAAAAGAGATAAAACGTTATACTGGATAATCTACTATTTGAAGTATTGTAAACGCTTTTCTCACTTAATAGTGTTAAATGTGGCTTAATAATATTAGTTTTTCGTCTAAAGAAAAAGAAGAATTATTTGAGTCTCGTCTGTAATTTAATAATTTTAGAGAATTATCGAGCGGTCGACAACGTCCAACAGCGTTGCGAGTCAAGTCGTCTCGAGCCGTTAGCCGCAATTAATTTTGCTTAACCTTCGTATAATCATTCGTTTAATAGTTTGTTATAATTTGGCGTACATATAATTGATTTCATTATCCGAACGTCAGTGCAATTTCAACGATAATTATACTTTTCAAGTTAAGATAAATACAATGTAGTTATCTGTAGTAAGATAATTACACGTAGCTCTGCAAATACGCATTTCCGTTGGACGGATCTTTCGGGATCTCTGCCTATCGATCGAGAGGAGAAGACCTCCGTTGTCCGCGTGTGACGCACGTGTATCCCATCGATAATATACGTTATTCCAATTGAGGGAATATATATGCGTATGCATAATTTACATAGAGCGTAATGTTAAGTACATTGAGACCACTCGTCGAGCGGTGGGATGCCTACTTCGTCAAGAATCATAAACTCAATTTATACGCGCTATCGCACGAGCTCTCTGAAATTTGAATTTGCAAAACGACAAAGCGATCGGTATTTCGTCGGAGCGAACGATTTTCTAAAATATCATTGTTTTCTACCGGTGGTTAGAATTTCCGTGGCCCACGAGCTATCCATGCCGGCTCTCTCTCTCTCTCTCTCTCTCTCTTACTCTATCCAATTGTATTTCTCGCGACGCAAACTCAACGACGAATTCACTCAATTTGTTTTTCCACGCGAACGAGAGACGATTAAAGGATAGAATTTAAAAAAAAAACTTATGGTACGATTGGCATGCACGTGCTGCAACTTTTTATAATGTTTTAAAGAAAATAGCTATTTTCTATTAGAATTAATAATTTCACCGTCGATGTCCTGTAACGTGAAATTTACGCATATGCAATTTCTCAACTGGACACTCGGTATCGAGTGAAATTTTATTTATCTCTTACTAACGTACGCCAACGGTTTTGATGAATTAGGCGAATTCTAGGTCGCACATTTTACGCATATTTGACTTCTTTGGCAACGAATATGACTTGCATCAACGACTCTATTATTATAAGGGTTGGGGCGTTGTGAAATTAATAAATAAAATTGCAAGTTGCCGAATAGCATAAAGAATGGTAAAGATAACAATATTTTCGTCACAATTTATTATTCGTTTGTTTAGAATCAAGTCCGTGATTCTTGTCGATAAGATTTAAGAAAGGTAGGACGTGTAGATTTCTTGAGAAAGAAATATGCACAATCTACGATAGTCGTATAGAAGGTTGTATACAACGTTTTAGTTATGGTAGATGTATCGATTGTTGTCCGTCCACCATTTGTGGCCGCCCCTAGTATTTTATAGCATTAGTCATTTTTCCAACGTTATTCAGTGCGTTTAGAAATTTTGCGCTCAAGAGTGTTGTTAAATTCGTTGAAAGTACCTACGGTTACGACTGCTAAAATGGTGGATTTTCTAATTATTCCCTTACATTGTATCAGATAAATTTTAGCTTTCTAATTGTGAGAATATGATTTTGTTTATATTATCAATAAGACGATATAAGAAGAAGACCGTTTTAATCGTTACTTCTCTAGCATTTAAAGCTTTAAAATTGTTGGTTCTTCTAGTCAATCGAAAGAGAGGAAAAAAGCATTCGTTGTCTGCTAGAAAACCACGTATGCACACGCGGGTCTACGCTAATTGCGTTAGACAATTCTCAATAATTTAATTTTTAGAAATGAAGCGTGCGCGTATTATTCAATTTGTGTGTGCGTGTGCGTGTGTGTGTGGCTCTTGGCAACTTTCGATGAATATTATACAAGGAAAAAAGTGTCTTTCATAATCTTCGAGAGACGTTGAATTGTTGTACCTGTCCTCGTTTTTCAGCCTATCTATCATCAATGTCGATCGCACGCTTCTTTTTCAATAATGCAAAATTGTAAATAGCGTTATGGCTACGAATGAAAAAATTAAACAAAGTTAGAGAATCTTCCGCTCGTCTCTCGTGAATTTTTATATTTGGACAATGAAACAACCATTTCACCCACATGAAAAAATTATTCTAGTGTATATCACGTGACGAAATAAAGATGTTTTTATATGTAAATTATAGAATTAATTGCGCAATTATGTATAAATAACTATTGTTCGAGAGTTAATTCTGATTGGCTCAAAGTACGACTGAGAAATTTATACAGAGGGGATAAAAGATACATATATCAACGACTGTTGCAAGAAAGAGGTGCAAAAATATTTAGTCATTTATCATTCCTTTCAGTGCCCGAGCACTGTGGATACGCTGGGACATTGAAAATTTATTATCAAAGTTATTGGATCGGGACGACACGGGATATCTTCTTTGTCTCTTGTGGCGTTATTAAACGGGGTTTGATGGACGTGCTTTGTTGCCGTCGAGTACTATCCGTTGCCTGGGGCACACAGCTCGCCCATATGCATGTTTCCAATTCTTCAATAGAATTCAGAATATATGGTAGGTCTCGTGAAAGAGTAGACAGCCGGCCGACTATATCGAAGCGAGCCGAGCAATCTTCCTCCGCTGCAGTCGTATCTGCGTGTTATATAGCTCTTTTAATGGATACGTTCGTTACATCGTGTACGGTAGTCGGCTTCCTTTTCTCTATCGCTTTCCACACGATCCATTGCCGTTGAATTTATATAATCCAATGTACGCTTTGGCACAAGAAACGTACCGCGTTATACCGGTATTATGGACATTGGAATTCAATATGTATAGATGCTGGCAGGAGATGCGCGACAGTGGAACAGTACATTATGCTACAAAAGGGAGGAAAGTGCCCGATTTCTAGTGCGAGTTTTGCCGCCCGAGGTCGCGATCCGGTATTTGCATCGCGCGTAGCGTAAGATACTTTTTTTTTTTTTTCGGATTTGTTGAAATAACCACATCATTATGCGTGCAACAGCGCTATTAGGGTAAAAAAAGTAGCGTTTTTTCCCTAGAGTAAAAAAGTAGCAGCTGTCGGTAAAGTGCGCACGCGCGCTATGTAGTCATAGCTCGAAAAGTGCCTCATTTTCTGTCCGTGCGTTGCACGCGTGCATCGTCGTCGTTTCAGCGCAGTAGGGAAAAAAAAATTTATTCTCTCAATGACCCAGTCGCGTCGGAAGATAGTACGCGGATTGCTCGATATCGCAGGCCGAAATACATTGCATCATAATTATATTGTAGAAGCTTTTTCAATTGTATAACAAACGAATTTTCAAGTGTTTCTGGAATTAGTAGCGTTCGATATATCAATTTTATTTAATATATATATATATATATATATGTAATATTAAAACCGATGATCGCTGTACTTCGGAGTCGGTAAAACATCGATGGCGTGACAGGAATATTGACCGGAAGCTGATATTTTTCTCTCCGTCGACCTTGAAGCGCCTTAAAAATTATTTATTTTATTTCAATGTGCCTAGCATTCCGCTTGCACCACAGTGCCTATGATTGAACAAGCGCGATAGGCTCTTCGGAAAATGTGAAGTTTATCCTCTACAGCGGCCTATCTCGTGACGAAAACATTATCATTCACTTGATACACGTCGCTCCGACGTCTGTACACATACCATTTATGTCCAACGTGCACGTTCGCACGAGATTAATCGGATGTCGGTGTGGAAACAACCCTCGACCCTGCGCTAACAACCGCTTCAGTCTGTTTTCGTCTTCGTGACCTGCTACAACTAATTGCAATAATTTATTTGAACGCATATCGACGCGCCGGTTAAACGAAAAGTTATAACTTTATTTAATGTAAAATGCGATTGACCGAGGTCAGTAATAAAAGTTTATTCCCATACGAATAATAATAATTTACATTTAATTGCCTTTGACTATCGGTTAACTTGTGCTACTTGGCTTCGAAGGAAGGATCGAACGTAATTCCAAACTCTCGTGTCGTAATGAAATCTTACAATATCGACGAAACACCGACCGAACGAAGAGGCGAAGCAACCCCTGTATGGGCTCTATTCGAGGATTTTTCATCATCGGCACTTCGAGTCAAGCGAGTATCGATCTATTTTTCAGTAATGAATTATATATCATTCGCAATCATACTTTCTTCCTCAACTTAATAATTATAAATGAAATAATATTTTTATAAATAGTTAAAACGAAGGGCCATGGATAAAAGAAATGATAGGCGAAATTTAATGACTCTGGTATCTCTTATTTCACGTGCATGCACTCGGTGCGTACCTCTCTTTGGTTATAATTATTCGTATTTAAATATGATTAGATTATTGCCACAATCGGCTCGCGAGTCTATAGCGTCGATCGCGTACCGTCACTCGATACGGTGAAAAAATGTAATTCTTTTTTTCCGTTCGATAATGATAAAATAAATATTAATGTCATTCATTCAAGTGATATTGTAATAATACGACAAATGATAAAACTCGCGTTGGTAAAAAAATGAGGCAACGACCGCGTCTGTGATCGGGTTTCTCCGTCTACATAGAATATCAATGGAATATCCATAATGCGAAATTCTCCGACGCGCAGGAAATAATTGTCAAAGCGGGAGAGGACAGAGTGGACAGGCAAGGGCTTACTTAAAGTTTGTCCCGGACTGTCAACGCCGTGCCGATGCTTATTGAACTTTCCATGTTTGTAAAGCACACCTCTCACTCCAACGCCGTTCTTCTTGTTCCGTTTGTCAGTTTGTACCGTCGTTCCTCCTTCGCGGCGACCATCGACAGCTTCGAAGATACTCTGAAATAACGAGTTTCTTTGCCGTGATCGAAGCAAGCTCATCGAGACTGCTCGTGCAGTTTCACGAAAGAATTTTGCGCGAGCGGGTACTCGCGCGTCATCAAAACCGAGTCGTCGAACCGCGGACTCTGGCGCAATGCAAAGTATTTAAAATATTTTATTATTGCTTTCGCATAATCGTATTTCATTTTGTTCTACTTAAATCATAATTGAGATTACATATGCCATACTCCCGCGTGTACGCAGGTGAAACGCAAAGGTAGAGGCTTTTAAAGTAAACTTTGAAGAACTTTAATAAATAATTAACGAAGCGTCGATGACAATTTTCCGTTGAATCTTCTCAGAGTATCCAAGGCTGATTTGCATTTTGGAAGGTACAACAGCTTGAAGACGGACTCGGTGGTGACTGACAGTGAGTCGGAATACTTGAAATTAATTAATTAATACAATGTAGAGTTTAATTAAAGAATGTCAAATTTAAGTGTGATATACGGGGTGTAGAAAGTTTAAGAGTCATCGAGCACACGTGACCAACTCAGAATCGAGGGTAGCGCCTCTCGCGGAAAAAATACACATCGTAGCGAGCGTCGCTTCCGGCAAGTGTGTTGTCGATTTACGCTTATGCCTTCACTCGTGCTTATCCGATTATACCGACAACCGCGACTAGCGAACATATCTTCAGGAGTTGGAACTAACACTTACACAGCATAGAGTGCAAAATATTATGTATGTGGCTGCGAGCACGCGACTCTGGCGCATCCGTCTGTACTTTTCGGATTATTGCTTTGATTTACAATGAAACAAGTTATCATTTTTTTTTCAAGTTATGCACAGTGGCAAGGTTTGAGCTCTGGTCCAGTGAAGTGTGGCAGATATGCGTGAAAGTTGTAATAAAATTAATTAGTCTGCAGTTTGCGAGAAAAGCGTCATATGGCTTACACGACCGCCACCTCGAATTTTTGCTAATTTATTGTGTTTATAGAAAAAAAATTGCACGGAAAGGCGGACCAGACTTAAAATCTTACTAAACGAAAGAATTAAAAAAAAAAAAAAATTTTTTCATGCAATACTATTGTATTTTCGGCGAAATCCGAGGACTACATATCGTAGTTTGCTTATTGGCCACTTGGCGCTTCGTATGCCCTCGCTCGATGACTCTTGATCGAAAGTTCGTGTGGGATTATGCGATTATACAAGGGTATAAATAAAATTGAGAGCTTGTAGAGAATCGATGTGTACGTTGATGAAAAGTAATCGAATGCACAGTGACGACACCGGTGGTCCCGACTTCCGGAAATTTCATGCAGATCTCGGATAGTCTGCACACCGCATTGAAACCTATTATCATTTTGGCCCAGTGTTTCGCTGTAATGCCAGTGAGCGGGGTGAATAAGCCGGATACTTCGTATCTCAAGTGAGCATATTTTAATCGCGTGTCTTTGTATAAGGCATTCTCAAGTGTATCGTCGCTGGAAATATGTCTAAAATGAAAATAAATAATTTTCAGATTTACCTGGCGAAGTTTGAAGATTCTCTACTGTTGCGTCTCGACACTGAGTTCCACGACCCTCGCGATATACAGCACCATGCGTCTCATTACAACGGGAATAACGTCGCCGAAAATGAGTAAGTCAAAAACAAATAACTTGAAATTTTCTGTAAAATGCATTTAATCACAAGCGTTATCTTAATTTTCGTTCTTGAAATAACTTTAATTCACGAAAATTGATCGTCAATTTATTTTATACGTCCAACCAGCAACGTTGGTGTTTGTGAGCACATCCTGCGTAACAAATCTGCTATTTCTTCGTCTCGCAATGAATTGGCCGAATTTCGCTTCGGCGTGGGAAAAAGTTGAGAGGGAATTGTCGCCGCGGTATCGTCGTGTCTCGAAGCTGAGCCTAGCAACGAGATTTAAAATGATAACCGCGGCAATAATGATACTTGCGTCAAGTGAGTAGAATAATTGTCAATTTTTCCTAAACGTGTCTTCAAGGTTGAAAAATATGTCTTGAGACATTTTATATGTTAGAAATTAAGTTTGAACGAGAAATCTGTAGTGGAGGGTAAGAGTGGGGTCAATTGCAACACTGACGAACCTGATCGCTGTGACATCCCTGAACGGAAAAGTTGGCCGAGATACCGGTACAAAGGTTCGAATTTGACAGGAATTCACAGTGAAAAATAAAATCCGTCCATTTATTTCTATGATATTAAAGAATAGAAAAAAAGCGCTACGGGGAATTAGGGCTTTTTTTTTGTATAACGCGTGTAACCGATAGATTCGCATTTTTAACGATAAACGTTTGTTGTTATATTGTTGATTATTGATAAAAACAATAAAACTACACCGATGAGAAGATGGCTCGTTTAACGTAGTCTTAGATGATTTGCGATTCCAACGGCGGAAGGAATCGCAACACTGACTCGAACAAGGTCAAACCAATGTAAAAAGTTTTGCATTCCACTCTTCCCTTTCTCTATTAATAGTTAAAAAAAAAAAAAAAAAAACAGAAGAACCGATGCACGAATCTAAAATACATAGCAACACCACGTATAACGATAGATTATTTTATTTCTTTCTTTACAGTCGAACACTCCCTCTCGGTAGCATCGGGATACGTGGGAGCCCTCAAGTGTGCTTCGCTTCGCGGTGACACCGACATCATAGCCACTTACTTTAAATCCGTATTTCCACAGGTAAAACTTTCCACAACTGGAAGAAAGCTTTATCTTACGATGAATCGTTGCGATATAAAATGTTTCTCAATAGGTATTCAACACAACGTCGTATGCCCTCTGGAAAGGAATCGTCGTGCAATCGAGTAATGTTCTCAACACTTTTACATGGAATTTTATGGATCTCTTTCTTATTCTCATAAGTATCGCTCTGACGGATCAATTTCGTCAACTTAACATTCGCCTGTATTCCATTAGGGAAAAGGTAGCTAAGATATTAGCGTACGAAGCGATTACGTTTGCCGTATATATAACTCGTTATCATCGGAATTCCCTGTTCGACGTAGAATAACGCATATTTTATTCCAAATGTAAATTCTATTTTAATAACCTTTTATTTCATTTCTTCGATTATTCTTACCGATACAATTTTGTGTAAATTATTATCGAGACATTGAAAGGAACCTGTCTATAGCATTGTCTCGTTGTGAAGGCAATGCCGGAAAGGTGGTGGGCCGAGGCGAGGAGCGACTACAATCGTTTGGCATCCCTGACGAGACGCGTCGACACCTACATATCCGGGATCGTTCTCCTATCGTTCGGCACCAATCTCTGGTTCATCTGTATTCAGTTGCTCAACTCGTTCAAGTATTTATCGAAGAAAGTTCGAGAATATAAATGACACTCTATCTTTTCCTTCGCGAATAACGAATCATCGTTGAGCTTACTACCGATTCTTTAAAAGGGTTTTCATACAAAGAGATTTCAATTAAATTTTTCGTAATAGTCGCATATTTATTTATTTCCGAATTATAGACAGTTCTATATCGATTTAATATATACATATTCGGAGATGAATTTTCTATTTATCGTATCGATGCGCAATCAAGATTGTTGAAATGTTATAATTACTTCCAATCAGTCCGTTGCCCAACATCACCAAGACCGTATACTTTTGCTTCTCATTCGGATTTTTGCTATCAAGAGCCTCGGCCGTGTCATTGTGCGCTGCAGCGGTACACGACGAGTCGCTACTGCCAGCGCCAATCCTGTACGGTGTTTCCGGATCCAGCTATTCGAACGAGGTACGTCGTCGATCGACAAATAAATAAATATATTCTTCATCGCTCGTTCCTTAGATCCCAAACTAAACTCTGTATTAGCATAAAGCGTGTCGAGTAACAAAATGATCGCACAAACGGAGAGACGAGCGAGAAATATTTAAATAAAAAATGTCTTATTTTTTACGGGTTTAAAAGTGATTTAATGATGTGTCTCGGTTAACGAACGCGCATCGTTTGAAAAGGTCGTAAGATTCTTGATGCAAGTCACAACCGATAACATCGGCCTAACGGGGATGAAGTTCTTTTCAATCACGAGGAGTCTCGTTCTCACGGTAAGCACTTTTTCGTAACTGCTCCGCTACAAAAGTAGTTTGATCGTCTTAATTTCTCACTTAATTAATTATAATGTATTCAGGTAGCTGGAACGATCGTCACGTACGAGCTGGTACTCGTACAGTTCAACGGTCTTCAGCCAACCAATCCCTCGAACATCACTCACGCTTGCGAGGTGAACTAAACGCGTGTCAAACCCATAATCCTCGGAGTATGCTTATCGCGCTATATATCTCTTGCAAAATACACTTATAACTGCTTTTCATCCGCTATTCTATGAATTATTACGTTGTAAGTAAAAATATTATCTTTCAGTTATCTCACATTATTCTTCTTGTAAAATCAAATATTTTGCGACCTATGTTTGTCACTTACTTAGCTGTACTTGGCGCTTATTTTATATCACTCTCATTGAGATATACTTGATTATATTTCGCACTATACGGGTTGCAACGCAACTTTAATAGGGTAACAAAGACACAACGACGTAAATTCTCTGGTAAGTAGAATTTTTAAATACAAATGACGAAAGAAATTAAGTAACACGTTACTTTGATTTATAACTTTCCACCATCCGCTCTCAACAAAATGGTGATCTCTCAAAAATGTATACATGCTCGAGCTCTCGTTGAAATTAACGGCTCTCAGTCACGCTTCGCCATGTGTATGCAATCTTTCCTCGATTTTTGCGATTATTACTTTGTTGCAGCACGACATGGGATCGACACCCTAACTATGCCTGCGCGCGTGTGTCTGTTAACGAACCACAGGCTATAAACATTTCTTGATCTGTAATTTCTGTCATAATGTATACGAGTCTGCGCAACACATCCTTGTTGTTGTTATCAATCTTCTCACTCGTCGCTGGACGATTCCACTCGGTCGATATGCTGGAAAAAACAATTCTACAACGATCGATCTTCTACTTAATGTGATCCATGAACTTTTTAATTGGCTTTAATGTATTTTAATAGGGTTTAGTAGATATTCGTGTAGAACAATTAATTCGTTTATTTGTCAAAAATACACAATATTTGGTTAAAATACTGATACTGCGAGAGATAAATTATACAAATTATAATGAAATCGGTGGTAAATAATAGATAAAAATGGGTCTTTTATTTTCCTTCGTTCCTATTTGTTCATAGCAACGTTGAATTGGAGCAGCACCACTTCGTACGTAACGATGGCACCGGCTACCTGATAAGATGAGAAACGAATAATCGTTCGATTTAATTTATTTCGAACGAATATACTCACTGCCAGCATGAAGTTTCGAGTAATGGAGAAAAATCGCATTCCGGTGAGAGATACGTCGTCTGTGGTGATTTGTTGAAGAAGTCTCTGTGTCTGTGAGATTATGCGGCAAATTAATTATTTCGATATGCGATAAATCGTTGAAAAGTAATATATTTAGTCAGAGTTACCTCGATATTATAATTGGAACTTGAACAATTGTACAGGGCGGGAAGCGCCAGTTTGCTTTGATCGTTGATTCTTGCAGCAAGTAGCGTGACTGCGATTGTTCTACCAACGAGAAACGCCAACGATCCAAAAAAGTAGGAGGTGGTTACAGCGTCGCTTTCTCTTGGTCTTTGGAAAAGAAAATAAATCATAGAAGTTGGAATTCCCGTTCTCAGGTGAAAACAGTTAATAATCTTCGCTAAATTGCTTTTAAATTGCAAGACTCACGAAAGACCGTTGAGCAACTGAAGACAAATGAAGTACAGATTGTTGGCGAATGACAGTAGAATGATCGGCGATAAATCGTTATCGACTCTTTTCACCAGAGAGCTCAGAATCGCGTAAGCCTCGCGAAACTCGCTCCAATCGACGTTCCTACTTTGCAGGGGCAACGTTCCCATCAATCTTTGATTGAGAGTTTTGTATCTTTCCGCCAAACCCGTGGAAATCTAAAAGAAAAATGTAATCGACCGACTCTAAGAAAAGAATACTCATTTACTTATATTTTTTTAAACTCTCCTGTCGTTACCAGCATTAAGAATAAATCCGTAAAGTTCCACGTAAAAGTTCCCATTTTGCTACTGATGAATATCAAAATGCCCACAACAAGATTATAATCGTCTAGAAAAAAAAAGCATCATATAAAATAAAGTAGAATTTACAAAGATTATTATATCATAGAGATAAAGATAATGATAGTTACAAATTGAGAAGACAAAAGCATGGGATTTTTCGCAATAAAATTGAAGAACATCTTGTAAAGTCAAATTTGGAGTAGACGACCACAATTGAGGAGGAGTATTGATGACCATGCTCAGCATGTGTTCTATCAGAGCGAAAATCATCACTACGGCCGTTACCATAGAAAATTTCAATCTAAGCCGCGGTGGTCGGTGTTTGTTCCTGCTGGACAAGATTCAACCTTTATGTTGATTGGTTACAATAATTTTTGCAGTCCGCTGGGTAAATGTATCGCGGAAGAAAATTGAGCTGCAGATTGCATATTGCAAAGGTTCGTTCAGGCTGCTTAACCTGTATTGCTAATCGCACTTTCACAAGTGAACGCGATATCGATCACTGACCAGAATATATTTTCGATAATATAATTTTAGGTACGCATATATAATATATATTAAAATGAATCGTCAAACGCAAAAAGTGCTTGATCGATTGACAATGGATTGCGATGTCTCGATAAAATTTGGTACACTTATTTGAGAACCTGTCCAAAAGTTGTTCCATGCTTCTCCAGTCCCGTTGCAACGAAACCCAACGGGGTGCGATTCGCATGAATAGCGTTGCACCGAGAACACTGTTCCCATAGAAAATAAAACCTGCGGTCGCGGCCGCGATACCGCCTGTAAAACAAAAAGCAAATAATAAAGATGGTAAATCTAAATATTATTAATATAGAAATATGTAATTGATTATTTTTATACCGCTGACGCCGAAGGTATCCGGCTTGAGAGTCTGTATCATATGAACAAACGAGACGATAGCTATCATCGATAACATTATCATAATGATTACGGCGTAGATGGTACGTAATGAAATTTTTTTAAAGACGAGTTTTCTCGGTGACGATGCTCGCACCCCTGCCACGGGCAGCAGTCCGAAACATTCCGCTACGCCCAAGATCGATCCGATCGCACAGTGAAAGCTCTCTGGGTTCTGCAATTTTCTTTTTTCATCACAATATCTCTGTGTTGCGTTGTTAACGTCCTTATAATTGTACAGTAGCGCCATGGAACGCAAATGAGTAGAATAAAGGAAGCGAGGTGGAAACATCGGAGCTTATTATTTAATCCTCTCGAATGAGGTAATTAATTATTATGGAATAATCGAACCTTACGTCGATTTCAAAAGTGTCTACGCTATCGACCAAACCCTTTGGTCGTAATACATTTTTGGATCTTGGTTGACCGGGTGGAACGATCATCCGTTGAACGATAGTTCCTCTCATCCATTCCTCCTTGTCTTGAACTTTTATCATGGGCCAGATCTTTCGAGAAACGGGCTGGATCGTTTTGTTCTTCATTAGGATTTCTTTGATACCGAGCATCGCGTCGTGACTGCCCAACAGAGGAGCTTTGATTAATTTTAGATGACACATTCCGTTACTGTACACACAATTATTCTGTACATTTGTAAAATTATCTCAGTTTATAGATTTAAAGGTCGTTTTCTCAAAATTATTTGTCATTTTGACGAATTCGATCAATCTGTGAAACGACAGGTTAGTCATTTCAATGAAATCAAATTTTCCTTTCATCGTTCGCGTACACAATTACGAGATCACGTATACCGTTATAGTTTGTGATCTGCAACTCGTTCAATTGCACATCAGATAAGAAAATACATACAATGTACCGGTATATACACTTGGTATCGCGTTTATTGTTCCGCGAAGAATATATAAAATGTATTTTGAGCGCTAAAGTCTATGTTATCGCGACGAGTAGCATCGCTGATCTTGCTGGCAAATAGTAATTGCAGGTGAAGACTTTTGGGTCTTTTGTAATAAAAAATAATGTCGCATCGAAGATCGCAACAACGCAATGAAATTTTATATAAAAACGAATCGAGTCCTCTCATGTAAATATACTGAGAATGGTGACGATATCGGTACTTCCTTTCGATAACGGAGAAAAATAATTAATTATTGTTTGTAGAAAGCGTGTCGTTTTACATGTTGTGCAATTAATTACAGCTGTCGTCGAGAACTTATTTTCTCACCGTGCCATCCGATATCGTTAATTAATCTGTAGAGCACATCGAGTCCCGGAAAGGTGATTCGCGGTGTGGCCTCGTTACGTTCTTTGTACAGGTTAATCGAGTAGTTGATATTATTCTTTTTGGACATTGATCACACAGGGATCTATGTGTAAACGTCATTCATATTTCAACGATTTTAATCAAATAAAATGACAGAACCGACACATCTAAAGATAAATTATAATTAACCTTTAATATAATATTTGTTTATAACAAATAGATTGAATTTATAAATATTAAGTAAGAAAAAATCTCACCATCGGATATTCTTTGTAAATTGCTCGCTTGACCGATTTTTCCTTCATTTTTCCTGGAAGGAGATTTCTTCTTTGCGTTAAATGGTTCGTGTTTTCAAGCTCGACGATCAACCGTCGGATCGGCATCCGAAAAAAGCACCCCCCACCCCCGTCCATTTAACGTAGAAAAGAACAATGGTAATGCACGAAAATCCGTATTTAATGAGTACACATATATGTCAATACGTATATTCATGATCCATTATAAGCTGTGACAAAGCGAAACAAAAATTGTACATTCGAGAGTAATGTTTTTAATTACGTGCATCACGTTTTATTTCGATTTCATTAATATCTAATCGAGTGTTAGTTGCCAAGTTTTCTCTCAAACTGCGTGCATTCGGGGCGGTGTTCAATTGTGCCGCGGGAGACAGTCATGACCGTCGCTCTTTTTACCTTTGTATACCGCTGCCCGATGCACACCACTTGTTAGATCTACAGTGGATATTCTTGAAAAAAAGATTGTCATAACATTAAAACCGGCTCTCATCTGACCCTGTCTTAATGCTACCAACCTTGGTCGTAACTTGACTTTTGTAGAAAACTGTTAACACACGTCGTTTTGCATGAAAAAAAGGAAAAAAAAATTCTTGTAAAATTTCAATGCCAACCACGTGCCAAATTTCAATCCGATACTCGAAGCCATTCTTAGGTTGCGGACGTTTAATTTTTTGTAACTCACGGTTCGTTAAGGATGATTGAAATTTGACAATAGCAGAGTTAGCCACTCAATTTACGTTAAATTTGAAATAAAACAAGTTGGCCCGATGCCAGACGAATCCGGTCGACCACCTTAAACCGATGCAAAACGCATTATCACGACTGCCACTTGTCTTTATATATTTTTCCGTAAAATTTCACTAATCGTCAGATAAAATATCCGATCGTAAAATTATTTATTCGATAATTAGTATAGCTACGCGTTGACTCAGCCAATATGGGGTCCTACGGATAATAAACTGACGAGAGTTTGAAGAGCGTAAACGAAGATGATCGGAGTTCGATCGATCAATATTTTAACAGATAAATAACTTGGCTATTACGAACCACCGCGTTTACTCGAGCGATGACGAAATTGAACTGATGGTCAGTGAGTTCCAGCGGAGAACACATGGCTGTCGGTTATGAGCAGTTCGTTCTCTGTTCTTATCTCTGTCATTCGCGCATGTCACATCTGTCTCTTTCAATTACACTCGTACTTCCCGAGTCCGGAACAAAATTATTTCACGACAAATAATTTTTTTTATAATTTCACCCTTGGCTATATTCTGCAATTATTTTTAAAAAAATTAGAAAACAAACGACGAGAAAAATATGTTGTCTGTAAAAATGGATTACAACCGTGAGTGACGATATCTATTTTGTTTAATCGGAAACTGTAAATTTCTGCTCTCAGCTTTTTTTTCAAGTGACCTTTGAAATTTTTGTGTAATTCGCTTCGCTTGACTCGAATTTTGTAATATTCAGAGAAGAGAATCAGTGCCACAAAATAGATGTAGCTAGTTTTCTCGTCCTTTGAAAAAATAAAATACAACAAGAGCACGCAACGATTAAACTTTTATTTCTATCCTCTCCGATCTGTCCCATGATTGGCTACATTTGAGTATCACGCGAAGGCACTCTCCGTAACTCAGCTATATTTTTCTAATCATTTTATCGATTCGATTAAAAATTTTATAGAATCGTAATCGTACGTAATTGTGTATGCAACATTGTACTGACAAAAATATTTTTATCACGGGAAACTAAATTACTTTGCGTTTGAGTTGGACTACAGGTAACTT
Source organism: Cylloceria caligata (assembly GCA_963942595.1). Taxonomy (NCBI): domain Eukaryota; kingdom Metazoa; phylum Arthropoda; class Insecta; order Hymenoptera; family Ichneumonidae; genus Cylloceria; species Cylloceria caligata. The sequence goes on along the minus strand of OZ012704.1, from coordinate 85,692,824 downwards.
ATTGTTCCTCGGGATTGAAACATTTTCAGCGAATTTTAAAATCTCATCAAGTTCACCGAAAGTGCCTTTGAGTGATACTAAATGTGGTCAATTCTAGAACTGATCTGACCTGAACGTCGTACATCGAAATGTCCAAGTATTATTACTCATTTATAATTCATGCTCCGATTGCTTTTCAGGAAAGTAGCTATAAACAAGTTGTGGCACAGGCTGCGTTTATAAACAAAACGATGATACGCGCGTCGATGCTCAGTCCGTCACCCGGCTCCGGGTAACACGACGCTCGACGCGTTAAAGTTTAATTTCGATGCAAATAGCATCGTGCCAGAATCATCGGCGAAAACGTGTTATTTAGCTCCTTTTGGTTATTGCTTCGCTCTAGAGTCAAAAGTTGCAGCTTAGTTCGAAATACGAAGGCTATCCGAAAAATATCTAGAGCCTTCGATGCCCGTTGCATACGGGAAAACTAATCACGTGTTAACGGTGTAACGATGGGTACAATCACGGCACGATACGAGTTTGCTTCTATCGTGAGGGTGCCAACAGAAATTATTCCATTTGAGATCGCTCCTTGTACTGCGCAATTCGATTGACGTTATTGCTGTGTTATTGTTGGTAATGTACGGTCGGTGAACGATAAATGAAGGTTGCGCGAGTCCGAGTACCGCGTACCCGCGACAGTCTGTTATTACTGTGCAATGAAAGCTATGAAATATTCAAGAAATATAATCAGCCGGTAACGCGGCAAACAACTTCAGCGTTGTGATAAAAAAAAAAACAGTGTCGGTAAAAGCTCGATATCCATCCTCGCGAAAACAGAATCGTGCGATTATTCGATATTTCTACAAAACCTCGATTCGATTGTTTTTACTATTATTATTATTTATTTGAAATTATTTCAATCTTAGCTTTACAGTTTGAAATGTTGATATAGTTATTAAATTAGTATGACCACATAGCGCGTTGCACACCGCTCAGTTTATTGTAATCAGCAAGATCTCGGAAGGCTATACGGGACAGCCTCCATCGGTAGACGAGGCCGCGAGGTCGAGATGTCAGTACGCAGCGTTTGTTGATTTGTCGCAGAGACGATTGTCGAGGAATTTCGTCTATCGCTTGACAAGCGAGTTCCTATGACAAAGTAAATGTTGTATTATTTTGCATAGACGACGGAGAATTAACACAAAATGATAAAAACACTAGGGAGAACAACGAGTCGGATCGCAAGAATAAAATTATTAGTTATTATAACCTAGGAACGTCTTTCCGTTGGTATCGCCAGAGATTCGATTCGACTCGACGTTTTACATATAGAAAATGTAAATATGTATGACATTTCGTTAGATCGCTGCGGTTAATAATTCCGACGATTGGGGAATCATACAAATTTTTGTCTATTTAATAGCTATTTAGTTAAATTTCTCTCTCCGACTCGCGCATGTTACCCTTATCTCAGGAGGAAGTATGTTGTTTCTCTTCATCGCTACGATCCGGACCCTCATAGTGGCATGTTCTTTTACTAACTTTCGCTTCTTCACGTCATTAACCATCTTCCAATTCAACCATTTGTTCCAATTCATTCCCGACTTGGTAGAGTTTTTTCTCACCTGTATTACATTTCGAAAAGTAAATATTTTCAGGTTAGTTTACATTTTAAAACTCTTCACAATGGAATCAATAAAATGTCGCAGCAATATTTTTACGTCTATTCAAAGAGAAATATTATATAAATGAATTTTAAAAATTATCAACTCACGGGAATGGTCGAAATTTCCGTTCCTCGCCATAATAGCTTTGTTAACCCGGAAACGATAGATCCGACACCGGCCATTATCTTTCTTAAACAGCTGACTCCTTTTTCCGTGAATCGCCTATGCACGGAGGACTCTAGGCTAGGGGCGCTAGGGCGGCTCGCGTTGCGAACAAACAACTACTTACATATATGGTTAACTTTTAGTGCTTTCTGCGCGTAGAAAAAAAAAGGAATCAACGCAAATTACATCAATAATTGAATATGGTTCTTACATTAATTTATTTACCGATTGAATCCATTAGTTTTGCGTACATAAAATAAATAGCTTAAAAATTCATCGATTTCAGTTATTTTTCGGCTTTTTCACCTGCCAAGATGCAGAATTCGATGAAAATGTCTACAAATGTATAATTCCACGTGGAACAGACGAGTCTGTGTATCGGTAGGGGATTCAGGTTTTATTGCCCCCTTCATCTCGCTAGACCGGACTGTACATTGGTCAACCTTTGTTGATATCGTTAGAATTTTAGTTTACCAGTTCATTTACGTCTAATCTACTCTGAATACCGGTCCGGTTGCTTCTCGTATTAAAAAATTAATATATAAACCCGTGCAAATACTACTGACAACTAGATGGGGATAGAACGAATCGGCATTTGTCGAATCATTTCATCACTCTGATGTAACTTTCGCATTAATTTCTTTCCAATGGTGCTGCTTTATTCGCTTGCAATCGTTATAATCACTATGTATATTGTATATGTACAGTAAACCGTTGGCGCGAAACCAATTCGTGGGTACTGTTTTTTAGAATCGTAAATGGAAAAAGATATAATTTGGCGATGATGATCGATGCCTCGCTCGAATGGGTGATACAAAAGTTGCGTTTATCTTCGATTAATCCTTTTGTGCCTCAACAATCTGACGCGCCCTTTTAGTGTAAGAGTAGCCAGTGAAAATAAAAATAAGTCGACATCTATTTTACTTCGATCGAGAAATGTGCTTTGCGCAAGATGTCACGACGAAGGAATTTTTTCTTGGAATAATAATTTTTTTGTGCGAGGCGCGCAGTTATTTCATCTCCGTCTTTAAATAGTTTAAGCTCGATCGAGCAAGCTTCCAACTCCCCGCCACTGATAGCCATTAATGCGGGTAACGGTCGAACGAAAGATTACATCCAATAACGAATAATACACACAGAATAATAATGAGATGTTTCTCGAGTATCGCAGATATAGGATTTATTATTTCCGTATAATAATTAGAAAATATAATTAAGCCGAGCTAAATTATGATGTTGTCGTTTTGTTGTTGTTGATGTACTTGTGAAACAGGTGTATATAATAGCTCGCGTATTTTGAGTCCTTTCTTCGTGCCACTCCGCGGAGTGAAAGAGAAAAAAATGAGGGACAAGATTGAATGTTGTTTTTCACCTCCGGTAAACTTTTTCTCGTTCTTTCCTACGAAATTCTTTGCGATGGAAAAAGTGGCGCAATAATCTTTTCGAAAGATGCAATATACGAGTGATGAAGAAGAAGGCAATCTCGTTGAATTCCCTACGTATACGGGCAACGATGCGTCCTTCTTCTTGATCAGTCTCGTATTTTCCAATGCTATCGAACGATCGATGCATTTGTCGTTGCTTCTGTTGCTGCTGCTGCTGCTGCTGTAGACGGGCGAAAACGGGCGAGCCCGTTCTTGGCAAGTGCCAAGACACTGCTTCCCTTTTCTCGCTGGTACTGCCGCTGTGTCTTTTGTCCGAATGGCGCAAAGATAGAATACAAATTACATTCGCTACTATACGCCGGCATCCACCCGGCGACGGCTCGTCGTATGCGCGAAAACGGATTTTATTTCTTTTTCTGGGCCTTCTCGGCAGCCTTGGTAACCTTGCCCGACGCGTCCTTGAAGTTGACGGCCTTAATGACACCGACAGCGACGGTTTGACGCATGTCACGCACCGCGAAACGTCCCAGGGGTGGGAACTCTTGGAAAGCCTCGACGCACATGGGTTTGCTCGGCACGAGGTTTACGATAGCCGCGTCGCCGGATTTGATGGCCTTGGGATTCTCCTCGGTGGTTTTGCCGGTACGACGGTCGCACTTTTCCTTGATCTCGGCGAATCTGCACGCGATGTGAGCCGTGTGGCAATCCAACACGGGCGTGTATCCGTTACTGATCTGACCAGGGTGGTTCAGCACGATCACCTGAAAGATAATATTTACAAAATCGTCAAATTTTTATTCATAGAGAAGTGGGAAAGTACTTGTTTTTTTTTTGTTTTTTGACACTCAGACACCTTCTGCCGTCAATGAATCCGAAGATTCTCCGGTGGAAACCGCGAATGAAGCTGTGATTGTTATAATCATCGTATCAATTTAATATCTATCAAAATTCTCGACTTGATGAATTTTTTAATTGAATAATAAATAAATAAATAAATAAATAACATAATGCGAATGGAATAAATGGATATAATGTACCAAGTACTAAATTCGCTTAAGCTATTTAATATTTTAGTATCAACTAAAAAGGTATCTATTTAACGAGTGTTTCCGAATAAGCGTATTTTCGTTATTCTGACCTGAGCGGTAAAGTCGGCAGCGCCCTTCGGCGGGTTGTTCTTGGAATCACCGGCAACGTAGCCACGACGCAATTCCTTGACGGAAACGTTCTTGACGTTGAAACCAACGTTGTCTCCGGGAACGGCCTCAACGAGAGCCTCGTGGTGCATCTCGACGGACTTGACTTCAGTGGTGAGACCAGCAGGAGCAAAGGTCACGACCATTCCAGGCTTGAGGACACCGGTCTCGACACGACCAACGGGCACCGTTCCAATACCGCCAATCTTGTACACGTCCTGCAATTACCAGACAAAAGTGATTGATAAAATCGTCCAAATCGTGTGCTATTCCCGATAATTATTTCCGTGAGAAGTCAGACACCTTCCGCCATCACCAAATCCGAAGATTCTCCGGTGGAAACCGCGAATGAAGTATAAGTGATATCATCATTTGCAAATTCGAAATAAATACAATGCAAAATGAAAAATGAAAGATTTTATTACCTGAAGGGGAAGACGGAGAGCCTTGTCGGTGGGTCTGGAAGGTGGTAGGATAGCGTCGAGTGCTTCGATCAGGCACTTGCCGTCGGCCTTGCCTTCTTTGCGTTCAACGGCCCATCCCTTGAACCAGGGCATTTTGGAGGAGGGCTCCAACATGTTGTCGCCGTGCCATCCGGAGATCGGGACGAAAGCAACAGCCGCTGGATTATAACCGATCTTCTTGATGTACGAGGATACTTCCTTCTTGATTTCCTCGAAACGAGACTCGGAGTACGGTGGCTCGGTGGAGTCCATCTTGTTGACTCCCACAATGAGCTGCTTCACACCAAGAGTGAAAGCGAGAAGAGCGTGCTCGCGAGTCTGCCCATTTTTCGAGATACCTGCCTCGAATTCTCCGGTACCGGCGGCTACGATCAATACGGCGCAATCAGCCTGCGACGTACCAGTGATCATGTTCTTGATGAAATCTCTGTGTCCCGGTGCATCGATGATCGTCACGTAATATCTGGCAGTCTCGAACTTCCACAATGCGATGTCGATTGTAATACCACGCTCGCGCTCGGCCTTCAGCTTGTCCAATACCCAGGCATACTTGAAGGAACCTTTGCCCATCTGAAATGTCAATCGATTTACAATATCTGCATTCAGAAACTTGGATTCATCTTGAATCGATGGCAACTTGAAAATTGTTTCGATAAAAGCGAGCAAGAGTATTTTCACATTTTGTTATTTTTTCGTAGAACAAGACAATCTATATTATATGTAAATATAGCAAAACATTGGGATGCATTAAAGTGTATTCCATTTTTTGTCATCATAGCGTTAGCTCGTATACTTGAAAACATCGACATCCACAAGCCTTTTTTTGTGTAAAAGTACGATACCCACCTCCTGGGCTTCCTTCTCGAACTTCTCAATGGTACGTTTGTCGATACCGCCGCATTTGTAGATCAAATGTCCGGTTGTGGTGGACTTGCCGGAATCTACGTGTCCGATGACGACGATGTTAATATGAACCTTTTCCTTACCCATAGCGTTTCTTTGTTAGATCAGTCTGGTAAAAAACTGCAACCAAAAAAAAAACAACACAAAACGATATAATCCAATAGCAAATTTTTTGTCAAGTTACGCGCAAGGTTCAAACAGAATTCCGTATTTCTTATATTTGTTTTTATGATTTACACACAAAAAAAGCTGAATATCAATGTCAGCAAATTTTTCTCGAGTTTTCCCATTTATTTAAGGTTAGAATACGCGTTAAAATTTTTTTATTTTATTCCGATTTGACGCGAATTTTCTTTACCGAATTGACGCGATCATTGAATTTATTTCGAGAATCGGTGTAACTATGTAATTCTATCGAGAAATCGTTTTCTTTGTTCATCGTCCACGTGGCGTGGATGTGAACTTTCCAGAAAGGGAATAGCCAAGGCCGGGCGGCAGCCATTTTGTAAATGCCGAGTTCCACGGATGAGTCGGCTTGCGAATATTCGCGTCGCTACGACATTATGAAGATTTTTAGCCGATAAAGACAATCTCGTTGCGACAATAGGACCGATAAGCGAGTGACGCAACAGAAATTCTGGTTCATCCAACGTGGATTGCAACTAAGAAACTCGCACGACTCAATGGTATGTAAAATTGAGCTTACCGGGAATCGAGAGGGGGAGCAATGCGACAATTCGCTCGGTCGAATTTTTCGAGGATAATTCGACATAGCCTTATCAAAGTGTAATCGTGTCGGAGAATAAAAGATGAGGTTAACATTACTCCAAAAGGATTATGCCAATCGAACATGATCAAAGTACTAAAACTTGTTTGAGATCCTCAACAGACCTTTCAATAATGTTTATAGCACGAGGTGACAGATTGTTGCATCGAAGGAAATAAAAAAAAATGATGAAAAAGTAGCGCATCCATACGGATCGGCGATCAGAAACATTCGGCAGTCGGACAAAAAAGAAAATCCTGTTTCGCACGCTCGCCCGGAGCAGTGTTTGAAAATATTCGGACGATAACAAGTTGCAAATTCTTTTCCTCAATTAATTTATCTCAAAGAGACGTAGCGAGGCTTTGCGGGAGGTGGAGCGACTGCAGCAGCCCGAAGGGACCGGTGTCCATTATCGAGCGGTTCCCCTCGCGTTCACCCTCATCGTCGACATTCCAGGAAAATCCACAATTACCCCTCCCCAAATAGCGGAAATAAGCGAAGCACAGTATTAGTTTTTAAATCACAATTATAATTTTTCGTTGTTTCCACGGATGATTAGCGTGAACTGATCGGATGATCATTCGACAAAGCCCGACCCAACGGCGCGTGTACTCAAATGATTGATTTACCGGTGGATTCGCAATTATCACCGTTTGTCATTTAAAGCACTCGTCGATACCCGAGGACAACTCACGACCGCGAATCAATCGCCCGTGGACTCTGACAACCGTACAGAGTCCGCCATACTGCATCCGGTTGGTCGGTGGATTTTCCCCAACCCGGACCGTCGAAATAATTCGAGAATTCGCAAGAATGGCGAGCTCTCGGCATTTATTTCAATAAAAGAATTATCGGCAAGGGTAAAAGAAAGGAGCCGGGTATTGGAATAAAATCGTCGCGAACCTCGTGCCGACGGGTTAACACACAAAAATCCAGCCGGCTGAACCAAGTTCGACCATGCGTTGAACCTGCTACGACGATTTTCACCGTGAAACTATCAATTTTTCGTAAAACTTTAGTCACAACACAATTTCGCGGTATTTAACGTAGCGTTATTTTTGATACCTGACAGCCGATGCTATCTCCTTCGTACGTTAATATTTGGATTATCTTCCTGCGCGAGTAACACGCACAACCACTCACCTCCAGATGCCACGACAGAAAGAGATCGCCCAAATCAAGTGACATGCGCATACGGCTTCCCGGTTGGCGCCTCGAACCCAGCGACCTTCCTATATCGATCATTCGGACCTCGTCCAACGGAGAAGCTCGAATCCTTGGCAACGCCGTTCCAATTGTCGTCTTAATTACTAAAAATACAACTGATCGCAACAACGAACCTCCGATTTAATTATCAAGAGATATCGCTTGTCCAGAATTAAGTAAAAAAGCGAAATTATCAGAAGCGTCCGAGGCGACCTCTGGGTTCGAGGCTACAGTTACGCAGCAACACAGGCGTGTCCGATCTCGTATATATATATACATACTCGTCAGTGATGCGCCGTGCACTTGCGTACACACATGCGCGCGCGTCAGAGGTAGCGAAGCTTTATATCCGAACGAGAGATCCTCGGAATCAGTGGTATCGGTTTCAATGGTATGACCCTGAATCTATATTATTTATGCAGCCAATGAAACATAACGTATTAACAAGGAAACAACGTGAAATTTAGTATCTTCTATAAGTATATACGTAGACAGAGAGCAGGGATCGTAAATCGGGATTCGGACGCGAGGGTTAGCACCTGTCCGTTATGAAATTTTCATCCGTATTAATAAAAATGAATAGAAGCTCCTGCCCTCGCGCGATGGCTCGATCATAACTTAGCCGTGACGGAAAATCGTGAGTATCCGCTCCGCATCGTTTCGGAAAAATTTTCCCTCTTATCCTATATTCTCGCAAAGTCCCGACCGCGTCCCTGATATCTCTATTCTTGGGTTACCCGGTGGAATGTGCAAAGCGCGTATGCACCCACCTACGTACCGTACACGATAGTTCATTGCCCGGGACTTTTTTTTACTTACCGAGGATCTTACTTTATCGAGTAAACTCCAACGGAGGCGTCAATTTTCAAATTAACCTCGTGTTAATTGTTTTTAAAAACTCTGTTCAAAAAGCAATAGAATGTAACGCTTTCTTCGTGCGACTCGTAAAATGAAATTAAAGTCGATGGTACGAGAGCAAAGAGCATCTGGTTCGGGATTGTTCAAGAGGATTCATTTGTTACGCGGTGTACTTACTTTCTTAATTTTTAATGGTGTAAGAGAAAGTAAAGAGCACCCGATAGTCATTTTAATAGTCATTAAATTGGCTTTGCGCAAGCTAGAGAACCACTGGTTTTTCTTTTGTAAACTGTTGCGATAGGCGTACAAGCACTCCTTGGCGGTAAATAATTTCCCGATATGAATAAAGAGCGGCAGGAGATAGAAATAAATATTTGAGTACGCGAGCCACGGACATTTTTTTTCTCTTTACGCGATAGGTCGTACCTCGAGGATCGATGGTTCGCGCTTCCGAGAAGGACACGTCGATTCGTCACGCGCGAGCCTTCTCTTATTCGTCTACGGGTCCGAGTGTACCGAAAAATTGAGCGAATTAAGCGTAGAGCTGAAACTGTACGGTACTGGACACCAGATTGATCAATGCTACCGGGGCTTAACGGTATCGTCCACGCTCTTGTCCCTATACGCGGTTGCCGAATGTTGATCCTGCAACCGCGGCTTACTCGTGTCTGGAAACGATAGTTTTCTTGTCGGAGTCACGGCAAGTGGTATTACTCGGTAAGAAAAGCGTTCCGTTCGCCGTGAAAATCGACACGGCATGTCGGCAGAATGCAGTTTTCCACGACCGCTCTTAGCGACGGTGCGCCGGCACGACGTGCCGAATAGCAGCACTGTGTCAAGTGTCCTCGTGTTTTCCAGTACGTCGGGAGCTGCATGCCGTAGCGCGCTGGAACCTGGAATGACGCTGATGGACGGGCACACGAGTGCTGGCGTTGGCATTTGGCACGTCGTGCCGCTACAATGTCGACAAGACTGCGTACCGACGACGCGCAGTGCCGCTCGGTACCTCCAACGTCCAGTCATCGTGCCGTTACGCGTCTATCCGGAGTAACTCGTCGGAGAGGCTGGAAGCCACGTCAGCCAATAGAATCTTCCGATACAACCCGATAATACGAAACTTTTACCACGCTCAACGCATACAGACCTTTAATCCTATTAACAGCGGACCAGAATTATCTGAACGCGTACCAGAATTAAGTTGCTGGTATTCGATGTTTCACAAAACACCAAAATAATTTTAACACGCCAGCACAGGATTTCTGTTCCTGCTTTGAGTCGACGACCCTAATTGATTGGCACTTGCCGTAGCCGACAAAGCCTGTTACGAATGTTACGCAAATTGAGGGAAGAAGGAAGAAGCGATACGATTGGCTCGATCATCCTAAAACGCTTGTGGATCCAACAATCTTGCAATTCTAAGCTTTTTGTTTCTATTTTGTCCAAAGTGCACCGTTGCCCTATTACCATGGCCACCGTTAGGTGCATCACCGTAATTAATTTTTATCTGACCCATGCACGATCGGTTCACGTGGCTCCACGTTTATCAACTAAAAATGGCAACGTTGCCTTCGATGGTGTTTCACCGTCCTAGCCAAAAACCCGTTACTCTTCTCATTATCAATCAATCATTCGACTCTAAAGCTACATTATTGTATTGAAAAAGGAACGTAGCATGGAATACTCACCGAGTCAATTACTTTGCAACGCTAAAAATCTCGTTTCATTGTAGAAAATAAAAATTATACCAATATTGCTATTTATTAGCCAATGTTTTGACATTCTTGACACAAGTATCAGTAATGTTATTGAACCGCACTGCCCGGGGTATTCGTCAACTGAACGATTGATAGATGGCGGTAGTAGCTTCGTTACAAATGTTTCAACTCCGCCGTCGACACAATGTGCTTCTGCTTGTCTTTCCGTCGATGGTGCAGATCCGTTGACCTCTTTTTACTCTTAAAGCGAGGCGAAATCTATAACTCCCGCCATGAATGCGAAAGAGGTTGAACTAGTGTGGCGGACACGGCGGAGTGAAAGAGAAGCAGCACATCCGCGTAAATATGGAGGTTTCGCCCCGCCTCAAGGTTACGCGACGTACCAATGTTGGCATCTAAAAGTGTATGTACACGTTTTTTTTTTTCAAGAGTGTCGGAGGACTGGAACAATTTCGAAATGATTTCGCGCAGTCGAATCTCATTTGCTTTTGTCCAGCAATCTTGAAAAAATAAGTTTACCGTTTTTGATACTACCTTGGCTCACGATGGGTAACCTTTCAACGAGGTATGCGCGGAACGTCGGGTCCGTCGACACGCGCACTTGATAAAACGGAAAAGGGGACCCAGCTTTTCAAGTAAACAAATCGATTTATTACATATTTACAGATGGGAGTTGAGATTTAACGATACAAGTTAACCAATCATTGTTGCAGTTTCGATTTAAGATGATGCCGAGCATGCATGGGTGCGCTAGAGATATAGAACTAATCGTGCGGTCTCGAATTTCTTCGTCACTGTTGATCCGTCGGATAAAAGCCGAGTGCGTTGCCCTCTGCCCGACGACTCTGCATGGCGACGTTCCCGTGTTTAATCCGACGGATCAATCGTGACACGGAAGTTCAGATTACAGTTTTTGTTACCGACCGAGTAATACCGCCTTAAGGGGAGGCAAAACACCTACAGGGGAAAAAAGCAAAGTGTCACCACACGCGGAGTCAAATTCCACGCGTGCCGACACTTTGCTGTTTCCCCGAATATCAATAGTCTCCGAATGGCGTTGTATCGATAATTAGCAGCTGTCGCTCTCGCAGTGACATGTCACGCGATACATCTTTCGCATCCCCTTAAGGCGAGGCGAAAGACTCTCACTCCACTTTGTAACGCGCGACACCCGGTGCCCGCTCCGACGCGAGTCTTTCTCCTCGTCTACGATATATGCGATATGCTACGTGTCGTTTGTCTCTCTCAGTAGCCGTATGTGCAAGAGAGTACGTATGTGCACGGCGTTCTGAGAGTAAAAGATCGTCAACTTGGTTTGAATATTCATTTACGAATAATTAATTGCATCGAGGCGTCAGCACCGTTGGTGCGGTACTTATCAGTGTGCTAAATATAGTCCGGTACAGTCGGCGACTGGCAGAATCGGCTTCGATTCCCGTCGAGCATCAAATGTTTTCCTTGAGCAACGAAAGCGCGTTAGGCGTAAAAGTGACCTCGCATTATTCGTGTCAACATTGAATCTCGGCCTAGCCGGCTACACCCGGAGTAGCTTTCCGGTGGTTTTCCTGCTCTCTATATGCGAACGCGCGTGTTTTTCTATCTCTCATCACCGGCCAGTTCGGCATCGGTTAATGTAAATAAATTATGTAAAAGAGTTTGTCCCATAAACAAATGATTAAATAACGTTTATCCATTACAAAAATGTGAAAATGACGGTAACGCCTCGTTAAAGAGATTTTTTATGACATTTTATTTCTCTAAATAATTGGTGTCGAGACAGTTACCGCTTCTCTTGATTTATTCTTCATAATTGAACTTGAAGGCCCCCCAAGGCCTCGAATGAATTATTATGGAAGAAAAATCTGAAAAATAGATAAATACTACAACTCTCGTTCTAATGTATGAAAACTTACGTGTGTAGGATCGATTGACCGTCAAATACGATCTTGTAGCGTAGATTGGCTAGAAATTAATGAAGGACCGATAAATTTTTATTATAAACTTTATATTAGAATCTTTTATCGGGATAAATTTTTACCGGATATACAATACCTTCGTCTTTAGGTAGAAAATATTTTTTTAAGGGTTAAATCATGCAATTATTCATCAGATTGTTTTTTTTATATATTTGTATTATTCATATTTACAAAAGGTCGTTTATTAATCGTTAAATCTTCAATATCGTTAATCGTCAATATATTTATAACTTTATTCCTGAGTGACCATTCATTTGTAAGACAATCTATTCCTAATTCAAGAATCTGACTCTCTTTTTCACGTTTTCCTGAATTTTTCGTACACGATCAGCAGGATCGATGATAGCACAGCGGAAAGACGGGTACGGGGTTCGAGGTAGCGATATTAAAAGATCAACAAAGACATTAATTAAAAATACACAAAACACTTGTTTTAAAATGCTAAATCGGTTAATATGACAGTCTCAGGTCAGGGTAAACGAAGAAAAGAAAAATTGTCAAAAATCTGTCCTACTCGCGTTGTCTTGTTTTCTTTTCCCTCTCGAATCTCCAAAAATTTTTATTTCACTTTGAGGAACCATTGATCAATCTACATTGAACAATCACGTATATATATATATGTCACCGATAATCACCGATAACGACAAGGTCTCTCGGTCCGGAGGTACAATACAACGTGTACCTTCGAAGTAATCGGAATATCAAGCGAAGGCTTATCGCGTGTGTGTGAGTGTTGCGCCAAAAATGAATAAGTATCACAAGTACATGAGCTGTTGTTTTTTTGAATGAAAATTTTTTTTCACGAGTATACAAGCTACATAATCATTGTGGTGATAATAAATCGTATCGTCGGATCATCGTCGTGTTAACGTTATTTTTCTTTCTTACTTGGTTCTGTTTTGAATATCATCTCTTTACGAGTTATAATCGTATGATAAAACTATCTGGGTACAATAGGTTGTTACAGGTAGTCGGTAGTGACGACCGAGAGATGCCTATGCGCCTATCTACGTCTTGATATGGAATGCGGTAGAGTCGTCTATAACGAGTACTTAACCTCTACAACGACCGTAATTCGATGAAAATTATAACAATATTGCATTTTTTCTTCACTTTGCGATGCTTGTGTACCGCATATCGTTATCGGAGCAATGAATTTTGTGACATGTTTATCGGTTACAAACTTCTTCATGTATATCCTGTTTAATTTTTCATTACTCTTTCATTATCAGTTTCTTCCTCGAGCTGTGTTTCGCTCGGCGTTTCGTCTCTGTCAATTTGTCCGAATTCCTGAAGGCCTTTTTCGTTCGTGTCAGTTATATAAGAGGTTACATCGTCTTTCTGTATAAGTGACATCCTGTAATTCGGCTATCGCGCCGTTTTGGCTAATTCGGGTCAGGAAGACAGTTGAAATCTTTTTGGCACCGTGGCTCTTTGTGTTACTCGAATACATTCGTTTTTTTTTTTTTTCATTGCAATTTCTCTCTCAATGATGTTGAGTGATTTTTGAGGAAAAAAAAAAACAAACGAAGGTTCCCCCATGGATGGACATCGCACTGCGACTTTAAAGATAATTTATTTTTTTCTTTTCGTTATCATATGCCTTTGAGAATCATCTTCGAGGTAACGAAATTTATAACTAGGGGTATGAGTGTGTATGTATATCGATCGAGACACATTCATAGCTCACACGTTTCGTACATATTCGAAATAAATGAGATGTCTAAAAAATGAAGCAAGCACTAGCTCCGCTCCAATAATTATTTACAAACTTTCGCAATCCACATGCTTTCCTTTTCCTTTGCCGTATCATGTGTACACGGGATCGCCATGTACATGTACCGCCATGTCGTGTACGGTGTCGTTTTTGAACATTAATATCACATAATTAATAATTAATAATAATAATAATAATAATAATAATAATAATAATAATAATAATAATAATAATAATAATAATAATAATAATAATAATAATAATAATAATAATAATAATAATAATAATAATAATAATAATAATAATAATAATAATAATAATAATAATAATAATAATAATAATAATAATAATAATAATAATAATAATAATAATAATAATAATAATAATAATAATAATAATAATAATAATAATAATAATAATAATAATAATAATAATAATAATAATAATAATAATAATAATAATAATAATAATAATAATAATAATAATAATAATAATAATAATAATAATAATAATAATAATAATAATAATAATAATAATAATAATAATAATAATAATAATAATAATAATCGCAACAACAACAACAACAACAACAACAACAATATCAATAGGCGGTCGTTCTGGGTTCGCTCCGTTCACTCGGGTAACACGATTCGGGATTGACCCGACTGTTTGCCTCTGGGATGGAGGAGCAGTTACGTAGAATGATTTTAAATCACCGTTCGCCCGTCCTGCATGCAAGTCGGAGCCCTCTATAGGTCCGGTCGGATGATATAGCTGATAAAGCTTTTACGTATAATAATAGTAATTACTCATCAGCATGTTTATACTACTATAAATAATAATATACATCATAGGAGGGTGGACATGATTTTTTTTCTTCTACACTGTACAATTTTTTTTGTGCAGCGTCGTTCTTATCGTCGGTTTCAAAACGATCGCGTGGGCACAGTGGTTTCGCGCCGTGCATATCTCTCCGCTAATTTGTAATTTATCGAACTACATATCGTTTAGCTCAGAATCACAAACAACTTTGAGTAACGCTCGACCGTGATATAATATTTTGCAAACTTTTACGAAAGTGGCAAATAACAATACAAATTGAATGCTACGCGAAAAATGTATTTTTTATTGTAACACGGTCGCGCATTGCTCGGTCTTGGAATAATTCTCCTTCGTGGTTACACGTATATTAATTAGTGTCGATAATTTTACATACAATTACATTGATCACTCACGTTATATAATTATTAAAAAACCAATCTGTGTGACAATACGCAGACGTATCTCTACGTAAGGCTGATTTAACCACGTAAACGCACTCACGCGGAAAAACACATATACACCGTATTTTAATATAAACTATCTATGACTCAATCACGATCGTATTCCGCAAAATTCTTAAACTTCATTTTGGAAACATTCGTGCTCAGTGTTTAACGATTTTCCTTGTTACTGTGCGTCTTTATAAGTAAACGTGGATCCTCCGGTGAAACAGTTAAACTTGTAACGTACAATTGTTTTTCTTTTTATTCCTTACAGACGGAAAGATGTTCTGCACTTTATTCAAGGTACGTTTTATTATAAATCTTAATAGTAATTACGAGGGAATCCTAAGTTACGATGGCAGTAGATAGTAATGTTTGTGGTACCTTGATGCAAAAGCGTAACAACTTATGCAATGATTATAAAGTTATCAATTTATATTTCGTTGACGTTGACTCCCACCTAATTGTCAATAGCCTTAAATTCTGTTATACGAAAGTTGTTTAATATATTTAAACTCCTCTGAAAACCAATACTTTCGAAAAAGTAAATATTGAGGTTTTCCGAGTGTAAAAAAAAATGTATGCATTACGGTTAAATATTTTTTATCATTTATATCTCTGATAAAATGTGTATCTATATCATTTCATTACATATTTAATTTTAGATTCCAATTATGTGCGTATTGCAATGTGGAAGGAACAAATAAAAATCATTGACAAGTTGTCGTTCGATTGCAGCGAGATAGCACAAGTTCATCGTAAGTGAGTGTTGCTTATTTCTTAAACGTTTACAACCTCTGATTAAAGTTGTCGTCGTTGCAGTGTCGTAGATTTGCAGAAGTATCATGCAAAAAAAATCAGCTGACATATCCGGACTCGGTTCAAACAGTGTTTGCATCATCGATTATTTATATATCGCTGTATTACAATATCGATGAATAGTCTTTCTTCTATTCCTGCAAAGCACCTCGCTTTGCGACAAGTTTTTTTTCTCTCGTAGCATATGATTAAAATGGTGGAAAAGTCGTTGGATTTTTTTATTATATTCTGCTGGAATTTTCCTTTTTTCGTATTGTATTATCTCTCTCGTTATTATTCATTGTTAATCGCAACAACATTTACGGTATCTCTCTCTCTTACTCTGTGTGTGCCGTGTGTGCGCGCGCGCGCGCGTGTGTTTGCGTGTGTATAAAGCAAAGAGTCGGAAGCAGTGATGTCGGATGGTGGTTTAACTTGGTCCCGAACATGAGCGAGAGTCTTGCTTTATTCATTTATTTTCTTTCACGTCTTATTTTTTCGAAAAAAGAAAAAAAAAATTTTTATTCATCGTGGTTTCGTTTAGTTTTTTTTGGGAACGCTGACCCAATAAAAATTTGTTTTTTTTTCCTATATGTCTCCATAATTAATTACTTTTCTAACTACCGATAACTACGTCGTTATTACCAAGGTCATTATACTATTCATGTTCATGTAAAAACATGGGGAATTTCGGTATTCCGTTTTTTTTTCTCTCTTTCTGGCAGTATTTACACAGTGGGACGAAGTAATCCCGGCCCCGAGTCTATCGGGCGCGTAAAAATCCCGCGAATTGCAATATAATTAGTGTTGTAATAAGAATTTCCCGGTTTTATTTGAATTTCCCCATGTTACGATCGTGAATATCACCCGGGAAACTCGAATTTCGGCCGGGGCTCCCTCGATCCTCTATACCCTATGCACTATTACATACTATCGATTGATTATTTGTACTGTATAAATATTTACACTACAAGCAGGACAATGTAATTGAAATAACCAGTACGTTTTCGCACGCATTGTCGCCGTTTTGCTCGCGGATGACGTGTAAGGTTGATAGTTTCGCATCAATACTCTTTGAGAAGACATCGAAACTACCGCAGCCCAAAATCGATCAAATGAAAGTGATCATTTTTCACCCTCTCCATTGCGCTATTCAATTTTTAAGTTGACAGTTTAACGGTTAATGAAAAAAATTAATAAATAAAACATTGGAATAATCTCAACTTTTGCGTCTTGGATGAAAAATGTAATATAAATATCGAGCTGAGAATCGACATCTTGCACCGCGTTCGGACTCGAATGCCCGAGTTTTTAAACAGAGCGATACATCTAAAATATATATTTACAAAATAAGAACGATCATGTAATTGAGATATTTACTGCGCTGTCCGTTTATTTTAGATCTGTTCTCTTTGCCATTTTCGCTGGCACTATCGTTCTTGGCTTCGACAATAGTAGCAAGACGATCGATAGAACCAGTCCCGGTATCAATGCCGTCCCGATTGTCGAAAGGATCGCTGTCGATCGTGTCGTCGGCATCGACATCGATCGTGCGGTTGTTGACCTGAATCTTGACTACGGCATCCACAGGGTACTTGACGCCCTCGCTGGACGACGAAGTCGTCCGGCACGATCCATTCGTGTCGAATTTCGTTGCAAAGCTACTTTCGCATTTCGGACAAACAGAACCTTCGACACTCGTTGTTTCCTCTTCGGCGGACATCTGACATCGGAAGCATATGAGATCGCCGTCGTCCTGATCGCTCGACACGGCGCAGTGCGCGCAACGCGGCAGACCGTTGCTGCCGTTACTCCCGTTGCTACCGTTGCATTGCGGACACGGGGGCGTTTCTTCAAATTCCTCAAGGTAATCCCGATCTTCCGACAATCGTTCCCCTTCTTTCTGACGTCGCGTCCAGGCTCTCTGATCGATTTTCCTCGGCGACCGTTTGGGTAATTGTACAGGACTTCTGCAAACGTTACAAAACAGCTCGTTGAATAGCCAGACATCTTTGAATGGCATCGGTGCATTTGTCAGTTTATTACCGATAGGCTATAGAGATTATTCGAGTCGTTGGACAGCCAATCGCTCAATTGACCTTACCTTGAATCGTCATGTCGTTCTTGAGGCATTCTTCTCTTTCCCTCATCCCCGTCCTCCTCTTGCTCCGTGCGTTTAGCCCACGCTCGTTGATCGACGTCGTGACACCTGGGCGAGCGATCACCTCTTTGCGCGGATCTTCTATAAGCGGTGCCGGGGCTTCTCAACTCCGGATGTATTTGATCCTGTTGACGATTGGTACCCGAAGGAGAAGTCGTAGGAATGCTTTTCGATCTGCGATCACGATTATCACCCCCTACGTCCTTGAAGTAACGCAGCGAACCCTCAATCTTCATGGGACTCTTGAGAATAGTAGAAACAGTGCTGCTTCTTCGATCCTGCTGGCATCTCGTCGCGGTGCATTTGACTTCCAACTTCTGACGATCGATTCGTTCCTCAACGAATCTACCGTAATGACTGGGCGTTTGCGGCCTGTACGAACAAGCCCTGGACCTGAGATCGCACTCGCTGCACAACAATAAATTTGATTTGCTTCCCGGATGTGAACTGTAACCGTTGCAAGTCCCATAATATTTTTCGTCCTCGTTGTCGTCGCTCTCGAATAAATGCTGGCTAAGGCTACCGATCGACTTGGTATCGCTGGATCTACCGTCGCCCCTCGAGGATCCTAAAAAGCTTCGAGTCTCGACGACTTCCTCGTCCTCGGTGATTCGGTTCTCCCCAGGTGTCCCGCAGTCCAACGGATAAGATGCCGATTCATCGTTGAGATATCTTCGGACTTGTTCCATCTTCGCTTTGCCGCGCTCCACGCACGGCCTTATTTCTCGTTAAATGAAGCTCTCGCGATTTCTCTCGTTGTCCTCGATACTCGATGTCGAGCTTGCACCGCATATCTGCATCTCGATTTCCGCCAATCTGTGCTCAACGTCCCACTGCTGTTGATTTAGTTTTACGCTCATTGCAGCGTTCTCCGTCTCTAGGCAAACTAGACGCTCGCGCAGACGCTTTATCTCTGCCAAGAGTGCCTCGTGGGTACCCAGAAGTGGCGTCGCGCCCTCCGACACCAGTTGCGTCATGCTGTTGCAAGTCATTCCTGCAATATTAAATGAAAACAATTTTCGTCAGTTCAATAATAACCAAATATACTCGTAGGGAGTATTCAACTTATTCTCGATGGAAATATTGTGCTTTGGAAAATTAAAGTCGAAAGTCTATTCGGAGCCGATGCAAAGTGTCATCGCTCCATTAATTAATTGGCATTTTTCGTCACTCAGCGTAATTCAGTGTTTGTTTAAACTTTGAGCAAAGTTGTATTCAATTTTGTATATGTCACGACGAAGAGTTAACCAAATTTATTGATTTTTCACTCGTCAATCATCTTTCAAATTGTTCATTGTCATGTTACGAGTACAATCGAATAAATTACCTCCACAAACGTTATCGATTAAACGATTGTCTTCAATTTATTATCAATTTAGAAATGGTCAAAAATGCGAATTTCATTGGTTTTTACTCGCTCGCTCGTTATCAATTTTATATTAACTGTCATAATTTATAAAAATATTCAAGAAGCGACTTTTATTATACTACCAATATCGACACAATAGTAGTTTCTTATAAAAACATTGCAATCTCGAAAACGGTAAGACATGTAACGATGAATTACAATTTAAGAATCCGAAGTTACGTAATTTGTTTATAAACAAAAGCATCAACTATTGTTTTCTAATGTTCTTTATGCTATTCGATAGATAAAGACTTGAAGTATTCTCAACAATGTTTATTCACACATTTTCGTTAAATAAACGAAAGGCTTCGGGTATAGTGGCAAAACCGCAGGCAAATACATTTTTTCAAATACCGTATCTTGGAATATCTTAATAATAGCAATATTATCTACAATAACGATAATGGTGTTGATACCATTCTTTGAGTACGCTTTTTTTTTTTTAATTAAAAAATAAACCTTTTGTCGCTTCGTGCAATGACGCATCGGTGCATCACCCGGACCTCAAGGGTCAACGCTTCGTAAGGGCTCTCTGGCATACGTTCCTTGCAACATTGAGAAGGGTCTTCTGTTTCGGGGAGAGAAGGGAGTAAGTAACGGAGGTTAGGCGCGGTACGATGCGGCGCGTGGTGGAAGATGTAAGAGCGAGGGGACACAGGTAACCGAATCGTTCTCAACAACGAGTCTGACGATTCATTTGAAAATCACGTTGGTTATTTTTTATTAAAAAAGACCTTTTCATCGCTAAACATTTATAAAAGATGACCCTGTCTCTTCTATTTATTATGTGCGACTAGAAATGTACTATTTTACACGAAGCGACAATGTGGTACTCTTTGATTTTGAAAATAAATATCTTATAAACGGTACTCTTCAAGGAAACAACGATAATCGTTGCTTTGCATCGAATCGATACAAAACGACGCATATACATTTTTTCTCTTTCGAGGAAACGAATTTAAAAAATAATGCAAAGTGCAGAACCTTGCATATTTCTTCCTCATTATGTTCGATCGTAACAAACAAAGGTGCACGAATGCTCTATTTACCTGTTGATCTTCGGCCCGATTGACAAAGTCATTCTCAAGCTATAGAGATTTGAATTTTGCAAGCTAAACAACATTCTAAACTCTTTGGCTCTTTGGCTGCTTTCTGAGCACTTGAAAAATGGAAAATTCAAGGAAAAGAAGGTTTCGAAACCGGTGCGAGATATATCCAAGTATCGGAATTGTGATGTAACGTGCATAATCATTTTGTTTCTCATACGAAGGACGATATATCCTGAATGTAGAAACGGATTGTTTTCTGCCACTGCCGTTTCTTTATTTTTTTTTAATTTAACAAAAAGGTACTATGAACTATGACGAAACGAGATCGGGCGAAGGGATAAGAATGAGTAGTGGAAGATAGAAAGAATCGACAACGAGTCGACAAGAACACTGGATACGAAATTGCTTCCTCCTTTGCCTTTGAGAATACTGTCAACACGACCACCTCTTTTACGAATTGAAATTTATCCATCGATCGTTCACGTCCATCAGAAGGTACACCGGAATACCTAACACCGGTACAAACCACCGGCTAGCAATTGTTTCACTTTTTCGGTTCGTTAAAGCTGTGTGCAGGGCTTCGTAAGTCCCAGACGAAAATATTATAGGGGGAGGGGGGGGGGGGGAGAGAGAGAGAGCGTTGGATTATACCAGTCAAGGTTGTAGCTAAAGTTTTAAACAATATTGGGCTTGGTAGAAATTACTTTTTCAATCAAGTTGTTGATATATATATTTTTTAAGATGTCATCGCTAATTTGTACGTAAAAAGTTTCACGGAGCAATTGATCGGTACGATGGTACGTAGGTTATAATAAAATCGTAGATTGACACTAATCGCGGAAATACTCTCTACCCTTTCGCTTCAACGTTCGTACAGATCGATACCTTTAATTTGTCAATCAGCTTGTGTCAGCGTTGATCGTATCGTCGTTCTCGTTTTCGTTCGTTGCCATGTGGCCAGGGTTTCGAGAGCTCTTTGCTACGATCAATCAAGAGCCGAGAGTGTCGTTCGCTCCGGATTAACTCGAGAAGAAAAACTGAGCTTTGCGCCTTCCGTTTTTTTGCTTCCTATATTATTTTTTATCTTTTTATGGAAAAATCAAGGGCTAACTCGGTATATGCTAAAGTTTACATTTACGAAATCACTCTTTATGAACGTCTGCTTGAGATCTATTGAATTCCGTTTGAATTTTTATGACTTTTTACGCGGTACTATCGCGCAAGTTATACGTAACGCTGTAACGCGGTTTACGACTGGCACTCAATGGACTTTGGTACTTATTATCCGAGCAGTATATTATTAAACTCTCACTTCACGGCTTCATCATTATCGCGACATTGCGCGCGTCTTTCGCTTTATTCCTACGAGGGTAGTTGGAATCGCGATCACGCGCGCGTAGTTGCTTCCATCACGCAAGTTTTCAAGCAAGCGACCGACCTATAAAACAAGAACTTAAATAAATTTAATAAATAAAATTAAACTTGGATAAATTTTTCCATTTTTCCCTTTCGAGGAATTATCCTCTCATGATAAGAAAGAAAATAAAACGTAAGATTAAATTATTGCCGTGCATATCATCGTTCCAATCACTCGTAGCAGCATCGATTATAGCCGGTGCGCATCATTCTATTTACATTAAGAACAGTTTGAATCTTCATCGTGGAAAAATTGTAATAACGTAGAGTACGTGAGCATCGTCGACATTGACGAAAGATTCAGTATTCTATTTTCTACATTTCAACAGTCCCATATCATTGTTACGTGAACACATATACTCAACATCATAACAATCGCCGATTTTGAAGAATTTACTTTGTACAAGCGACTACAACATTGTAATACTACTGCTACAACATCGATCGAAAGTACATGATAGTAGATACAGTTTAGATGAAAATAAATGAGGCAGGTGGGGGGGGGGGGGGGGGGTTGGTGATATTTTTTTAGGAAAGAAAGACAATATTTCAGAGGGGTCGGTGTGCGAGGGCGGCAAGGGGGCGGGCAAAACACGGAGGGTGGGGGGGGGGTCTAAGCTTACCAGAATGGGTGGATTGTCGGCCGGTGGAGGGTTGCGTGGCAGCGGATTGTGCAGCTCTAGCAGTCGGATCCTCGCTGCTCTGACCGCTGCTCGTCGCGCTCATCGGGCTTTCGACGCTCCTCCTCGTGTTGTTGTTAAAGTTGCTCGCGTTGTTGTTGTTTATACCTGAGGGCTGATGGTGGTGGAGGCCGACGAGAGTCCGCGAAGGAATCGGACTTGGACTCGGCGAAAATAACGAATGACCAGCCGAATATGGATGGGCGGCATGAAGATCGATCGGCGAAATCCACATTTCTTGCAGGGGCACACGACCACGCGATTCGACCAGACCAGGCGTGCTCTGACACCTGCCCATCGCCGCTGCGAATTTAATTTCCATTGTTTTTGTCTCTATTTTTTTTTTAATTTCATTTCATTTCGTCAATACGGTTTTTATTCTGAGGGATCATTGAAAATCAAGTTCCCGCCGCTACCCCTTCTAATATATCTTTAGCAGGGATATCGGAGAATGATCTAATATTTTGGTATTACTGATTAGCGCACAAATGGTGCGGAAAATTTGTTTGACGGTCTTGTTCTTGGTTTAAAAAATTTTTTAGCAGTATTACGGGATTGGCCACTACAGAAAATCATATTTTAAGTATCCTCCACCACCCCTTCTTCAACGGTATCACATTTAGTTGGGTAGGGTAAGGGTGGACGAATAGGGTAGTGCCAAGAAAAAAATGGTGCCACGTATATAAAGGCAAAGAAAAACTTGCAAACAAATTTAATTTATTAAAATAACAAGCAACGATATTTACTGCGTGTTATCAACTGGAACTATGCATTGTGAATATGTGAATATTCAAAAGAAATATTAAATATGCATATATATTCATTTCCGCCAATATAGGGTTCCGAGAGTGAGAAAACGTACGTGAATTATTTTTCAAGTATTCAATGCAAAGCAATTGAATTTCATCAAGGAATTTGAAAATATTTTTATCGTCATAGCTATATATTTCACGATTTATTAAAATTAAAAAATTTTTTTTACATATACACCGTCATATTTATTCAATCGAATGTAGCGTGTCATCGTAAGTGCGTGTCACTGTGGCAACGAGAGGCAACAGTCAGTACAGCGAAGATCGATGAGAAATTTCGGTCAACGATTCGTTGCGTTCATGGGCGCGAAACGTCGTGATCGTACACGGTAGGGCGTGACTGAAATAAAGATTCGGGGTTGTGCGGCGGGTGAGCAGGTCCATCCATGCTCGATACGGGTGTCCACCTATGCATGCCCTTGGTCATATTCTTAAACGGTTTACTGGAATACGGGTCATCCAGCAATTATACAGGTGACAGATCAATAGCCGATCTTGTTCCGTTCTATCGCAAACGCATCGTCTTTCTGCGTAAATCGATTTTCATCTTTTTCTCGTACCCTTTGTACACTTACGTTATTTGTAATTAAAGAGAAATAAAACTACGTATAATTGCTTAGAAATAATTTATGTACAACCGAATTCTTTGAAACGTTGTATAGTTTCTCGGCGAGGTTTTAGAAAAAAGTATATTACGTGGTGCAAATAAATAAACTGATAAGAATAAAATAACATTTCGTAGCGTCTTGGAATTCATGATTAATTCTATAAATCGCTGGATAAAATGTGTGACACGCGTGTGGACTGCGCTCGACATTTTTCATATTCGCACGGTATACCCTAACGCGGCATGTATTATTAGCGATCGGTCTATTATATAGTAAGGTATATCGGCGAGTCCTGTTCTATACGCTGCTACAGCATACCCCATAATAATACTGTATAGCGTGTTCTTCTGTGGCCGGCGAAATCCAAGCGGGGTGGAGGCTTCACCCCTCAAACCCCCTTTTTCGGCTCTTCGCGGAGACCGTTCTCGGACACTTTACCGTTGATACTTTGCACCGTCACTCGCGCATACGCTTACGCAGCGCTCGTACAGACAAAAAGTAATCGCGAGGGGTAACAAGAAGACGATCGGAAAAAGAATCGAAAGACGATCGGTAGATAAATAAACGACGATTGCGGCAAGATGGTTGACGCGTACTGCGCATTGCGGGGGTTGGGGCGGCCGATGTATCGGAAAAAGAACTTTCGCTCTCTATGGATTATAAACGTAATGGTTTAACGGCTAATGGATTCTTATAAAAGACGGACACTGTAGTTAGAAATTTAGAGGTTGCTCAAATGATTTTTGTTTTTTTTTCAAACCATTTATACGTGAAAAACGTTGCAAAGTAGAAGTTTGCACATTGCTTTCTTCATATTTTGGTCCGCGATACACACGGTCTCTTGAAAAGTACGGTGTCTCGAGTATATACCGTGTAATAGAAAAGTAAGGAAGCAATGTGCAAGCTTTCACTTGGTAACTCTACATTCGAAGGGACAGTTTTTCCATATTGTTTACATCCTTGAGTTTCAGGCGTTCAGCAATTAGAGAGGAAAATTCCAGATTTTAATGTTGGCATATGTAAAATTGTCTGAAACTAAATTTTCACAAAACTTTTATCGGAGTTGATGTTTTTTCTAAAACGTTTAACGACGTAAACTTGCCAGCTCGTATAAATTTGAAGCTATCAATTTAAAACTGTCTTACGTTAGTTGCGACCAGGTTAACTTGGTATTTACTTTGTCCGGGATTATCAATGGGTATAAAAAGTTATAAAAATTGCTATTTTTTATGATATTGATAATTCGCTAAAATTTACAGATTCCGAGCAGATAAGAGTGAGTAGCGTGTACAGTATTTAAGCGAGTCTGCAAAGTACAATCTCGCACGTTGCTTCTTCATTGTTTTTCACCCTTCGTGGAGCTTACCTTATGAGGAGACCAAAATCGATTAACTTTGTGCTTTGCGAAAGATGGAAACTGACGAGGAAACAGTGTTCGAGATTAAAAACAAATATTTATCGTGAATAATTTGTCCGTGATTGGCTGAATAAATGCAATGCGATGCTGACGTTCGTGACATTTCATGACAAACGCGTACGCTCGTGTGTTGCATTACCGTACCGGGTACATTTATGTTATATGGAATTGATTTTTCATTCAATTGCTATTGTGCCCTTTTTTTATTTGATTACAATGGAAAGTAGAAAATCACTTGGCTTCAATCAATAATGCAAAAAATTCGAACGTTTTACACCGATGGAGAATACTTCGATCACTTATTGAAAATAAATAATCTATTTTGGTTTTATTTTCCTGTTCTTGTCATATTGCGTATTGCGGCCACTGTATGTATATATGTATACGGGCATCTGTTAATTTAGAATTGAGATTGTCCACTATATACATCCGTATACGCTGATTGATCAAATGTTACCCTTTCATCGTGGTGAATTTGATTAAAATCGATAGAGTCAATAAAATTTTACAAGTTTAAGGTTTAAAAAAAAAATGTTAAACGACTTAATCCCGCTAGCTCCTATAAAGTTTAATCTATCCGAAGCTTGAGTTTCGAGTATCGAGTATTGAGCTCGTCTGGAATCAACATTAGGTATTAAAAGTTGTAAAGTTTGAAATTATAGAAAAAAAAATTATTGTTCCGCCAAGTTATTCAAATTTCGAGTGGTGTACGTTATTTGTGGTAATACATTCGTTAAGTCATTTATTCAAGAATTTGTTAAAACTTAGCGTACATAAACTTGTGTGTATTATCCGTACGTCTGTACAATTAAAACAATATTTATAGTTTCCAAGTCCAGATAATCACAAGTGAAGTTGGCATTTTTAGCACGTATCTCCTGTACCAAACACGCGCGATCATTACGTTTTTTTCCCACCGTGTAAACGAAATTCAAGAATTTACCAAAAAAAGAAAAATCAATTAGACGCGAATATGCTGCAACAATAAATATTTGATATTGGTCTACCGTTTAGTTTTTGAGGTATCCCGTGCGGCACACGTATTCGTCATCCCTACCGATATGCCACAGAGCCTTGAACAATCCTGCAAAGTAAAACACATTGCATATTGCTAACTCATTATTCTCCACCTTCTTCTGACCTTCCTCTATGACGAAGCCAAATCGATCAACATACTCGTAGTTCCTCATAGAGTTGGCTTAACACGAAAAGTAGGAAATAGTGAGAAAGCATTGCGCAAGGTTACTTTGCAGGTTTTTTTTATATGACGAACGTTTCTTCAAAAAAAAAAAGATTAAATTTTTTTTTGTCTTGACAGATCTTTATCCGTTGTATCGATGTTTTTCTCTGCTGAAGAAACGGTATTGCTAGTCGTATTGGAAATTCCGGTGGTTTATAGTTTGTGGTTATTCGAAAAGAGTCGGTAGCTCGGGCATCGGTCCTCGTCGTTGTCCAGGTCGAAGGGACGAGAAGCGATGAAAGGGACGAGCGAGATTCGAGTGTCTACCAAAGGTCCCGAAAGTCGAAGTGAGGTCACGAGGAGCTTCTCGGATGGTTCATCCAAGGACTATCGTCAATTAGAAGTTACGTACACATGTATACGTAAGTGGTTGATTCGTCATGCCTATTTTTTTGTAAGGGTAAGCAAGACCGATTTGGGTTTCAATTCTGAGGCGGATTATCGTACTTTTTGGTCCTTTTATTTTACCAAATCCAGTGTTCTTTCCATCTATTTTTCCTAATATGGTGTACTTTGACGGTTGGCTCGTAGTCCAGATGTCATTTCATTTTTCTTTCTCCCTTTTGTGTACGATATTGTTACGTTTCGCTGTTATAATTGCTACTATTTCGATAGTGCCATTTCCTTTCTAAGTAGCTTTCAGTGCCACTCGGTTTGCTCCATCGTTTTCTGATATTCCTTGGTGTAAAAAATTCAAACAAGAACTATATTTTTCTCTGCTTCTCGGATTAGCTGGATTTTTGTTTGTACGTCGAGTATAGTTTTGTTCTTGCTTGTTGCTTTATTATTTTTCCATTTCATACGAAGTATGTAAAAAGAGAAACTATTGTAATCCCAAAAAAGTTTGACATTTAGATTATAGCGTAAGTACCTGTTTTGATTGTCCTACAGTCCAAAAAAGCATTCACTTGTTTCTGTCTGTTCGCTTGTCGGTCTATCTATTTCTCTGTTTGTCCGAGAACACAATAATTATTCCATAAGGTCTTCCCCTAGATACAAAAACATGAAGGATTTATTTATTTACAAAATCGCGGAACTGTTAAAATATAATACTAAATGCCTTTGTCTCGAGTAACCTCAAATATTCGTTCGACATGGGATCTAGGAAAATTTTTCGCGAAAAAAAACCAACGGCATAAGAGAAAGAAAAAAAAATCCACGGCAAAAAAACCTCGTTAAAATAAAACCAACGAAAGAAAGTCTCATGAAGCTATAAACTAGAGATGTCCTAAGCCTTTTCCGCATCATTGGTAACAGGCAGATAGAGATGATCACGAACAATATTCATTTATTCATTCGTTAATATAAGTTTATTCGTCCGTGTAAATAAGTAAACCGCCTAGAAGCGAACCCTGGAGCACGTAGAATAAACGATCGAATCGTATAGAGATGGATCGGGACGAAAAATAAATATGTTAATTTGTCAGGGTAAATAACTAAACCGTATTTAAAAACTACTTTTTAGGGGGTCTTTAGGGGGTCCTTAACCCCCCCCCCCCCCCCCCCATAAACCCCTGAACAGGGTGACTTTGCCCCCTGGACCCCCGCAACGGGCTCTGCCCTTTGACCTCGTCAGGAGTTGCACCCGCGCACGCACACACGCGCATATTCTCATTCACGCGCACGCACAACCCCCCGCCCACACACGAATTATTTGTTGTTTTTAAATAAAAAGTAGCAGAGTCGCACTTCCGACAGAACCACATAAATTTTTCTCAGTTTTTTTTCCGTGAGTTTTTTTTCCATCGTGTTATTTTTCAGTCCGCTTTTTTCCATAGTTAATTCGTAGTTAAATGTTTATCAAGATGTTGTTCGTGTTAATACAGTTTATTATATTATATTATATTATATTATATTATATATATATTCACTTGACGAAACTGTAATGTATACCACACTACAAGTAAATATCGAAGAATTACACTCGCGAGATAATACTGTCGTGCACGACATCCGGACTACTCTTGTCCGAACAGTTGCGCGATGATTCCCAAGTTACAATTGATATAGCGCTGTATTTGTCAATTGGCATTATGGTAATCACGTCAACCGAAGAATAACGAAAAGCCGTTAGTCGTTCCGGCGTTTACGCGCAGTCAGCTTGGTCGTGCTTCGTCGTGCTCGGCTTCTCATGGTATTTCCGGACGGAAATTATTATTTTATTCACAGGTATTTATTCACACGTGTTCTTTTATAGTGACTTGGCTTCCTCGATGATTACTCTAATTAATAAAGCGAGCGACGGTTTTCATTACATTGACGAGCGTTGGATTTCATACCAATACAAATAACAAGACTTTACCAGATTAATAAATGTCACGTACTTGTGTCACGTACTACAGTGCGGGCATGTTCATTTAAAGCGAAGCGCTACACCGGCTGAGCCGCTATAAATGTTAGAGAGATAGCACTATCGGTGCTCGCGGAGGAGCAAGGGATTTATCGACATGACGTTAATACGTCAGAATTACAAAACGCTGTTCTTCGTAGCACTCGCTGTTAACCCGCTGGTGAGTCGCCCCTAGGTCGTAGGTCTGGAGGCAACAAAACGCGATGTATCGAAACAAGCCAGCTTGCTTTATAATGTACATCTCATTTTGTAATCTATATCTTGTTGAGTCAATTATACCGATACGAAATTATTGTCATTCTCCTTCTTGTACCATATTGAGCACTGTTATTATCTTTGCGCTGTTGTGCTTTCAAATGAATAAACAAATAACCACCTTGCAGTTTTTCCTAATTATTCTACATTCCGATTACTCCCGTTGCCCCATAATTATGTTCGTATTTCACCCACTCCCTTCTTCTATAGTGAAAAAGTTCGGTGTGACGTGCAGTGTGCAACGAGAATATAGTTAGGGCTTGAAAGTTGAATTATTTATTTTGCTAAAGTTTTACTTGGATCTGCTGGCTCGTGCACTCGAGCTCAAAAGGCGAGATAAAAAAAGAATAATAATACAGAGAGTAAGCCGGATAAATGGAGACAGACATTTCAAGGAGAATATTTAAAAAAAAAACAATTTCCACGATAGAAGGACCATACGCGGATAATATGAATAGTTTTGTGGGTATGAAGTCACTTTTAAACAAAGATTTGTAGTTACCGACTACATTGTACGGAATGGATAGAATTTCAATAAATATATCATATAAGCGAGTGCATGCAGAATATTAGACTTGCAGCTGTTGGGACTTGCTCTCATTTGTATCGAGTTATATATATACAGACTTTCGGCATACGATTAAGTTCGAAAGGAATCGACGTTCGTGCTGCTCGGAACCTAATTGCGTATTTCTTAGTGCCTTTGCTTGAAAATAACAGAGCGTACGAATTTCCTTGGGAAAACGCAAATAATTAATTCTCCTTGACTCAGAGTGGAGGGAGAGGGCTTAAATAAAGTCCTCTAAACGCAAAAGTACGGAGAGTATGACCGGTATGTCTACCAGATGCTCGTAGCACGAGCTTTATATTCGTGTAATTTATAGCGAAGAAATTTTCCAGTGTACAGAAAACATAGCGGACATTCGCATAAAAAAATTATTCGTTAAATGGAAGACTGTCGTATTGTTCTTTTAGGAGCTTTCAGCAAGTTTTACGATCAAAGGAAAACTAAAATGTTTTTGAAAGTTTCATAGTTTGCGTCACTCTATATCGAAATCCTTGATTTTTAAATTGTGTACGAACTCAGCCATCCAAGTAGCCTCAATGGCAGATATTTGAATACCTACTTTTAAAATTGTGTAAAGTGTACTTGGTTTTGAACATGGAAAATAGTTGCACGCAATAACGACGGTATTCTCGAGTACAGGAGACTCGCTTTTGACATTGAATGGCTTTTAAGAGACACGGGAGGAGGGTGCGAAACCGTCGATCGGTCTAATAACATCCTGTACGCGACGGTTAACCGGACGCGTGAGATGGAACGACAGGGACAGAGGAGGAGTTTTCGGGCTCACTTCCTAGTTCGTCGTCTCGTTTAGAATAGAAATTGATACCTATGACAGGAAGATATGGGTAGAAGTATGGGTGGGAGGGGGGTCAGCGCATCTTCGTGAACGTAAAATAGGTTTACAGGCATCTAGACTGCTTCAAAGAGATCGTTAATGCTCGTTCCTGATATTATAATGCGCTTTGCAGTCCATCGACTCGAAGCCCGAAGGCTGCTATTCGCTCGTGACGATATGGAACAACGTTTGCGCCGCTGCGACTTCCGATTGACGTAGATACCTTGTCGACTCCGGTTAATTCGATACAGTATTCCGGCTGTTGTCGAACTCGACGAATTTTCAAAATGACCCGTTATATGGAACCTTTTTAATATTCTAGCTACCATTTTATAATGTATAACCAATCTGCACCTTTGGTTTAACCGAAAGCTAATCGAGAAACGAATAAGATCGCTTGGAGTTTCGATATATTCGAGAGACTGACAATGAGTATTCAGAGAAGAATATGTTCTATCGCCATAGACCGATTACTAAAACAAAAGCGGCGTGTGCGTATTGATTCTTATTTTCAATATATCGATGGTATACTATTAAACAACTATATATCAACGGTATATCATGTATGCGCTTAATTAGCCGCGGTGTGTCGTAGTCGAAAGCTTTGCAATTTTTAAATCAATTTTGTTGGCAGTGCGGAAACATTGAACAAACGAGGATGGGAACGAGTCGCGCGGAGAGGGTGACAATTACTGATTGACTGGTTCGCATAGAGCCCGAGCTTAATGGTACAGGAGATTCGATGGCTCGAAACGACCGAGTGGGTTTACGGGAGCTCACTGCGCGGCCTGTATTATACGGCAACAGAGGCTAGGATTAAATTGAGCCCGCGAGGGCCCACGGAATTATGCCACCCGAAAAGCTTACGCACAGTCCGCGCACTCCTGTGCGGCTTTTCCTGTGACTACCATCGGGAATTACGCACTTCTCTCTCGTGTACGGTACGAACGCGAACGCACTCGCGCGCGATACGAATGCCCTATGTTACATCACTGGATAGAGAAAGAGGGATTTTGTGCTTTCTTTAAAGCAGGATTACCTCTCGAGTTACGCGTATCGTTAGAGGACAAAAAGTAGAATGTATAAATCAGCTCTATGGAACATGTCTGAATCGTATAAAATTTCATGAAAGCATATTTGATGAAAAAATAAATTGAATATAAATGATAAAAATTTATAGATTAACGTATTTCTCGTAATTTTTCGTTGATCCTTTAGTATGTATTACTCTGGCTCACCTTTTTCCAACGGTGCTCGCTTGTACTTCTCGAGCCTCTTGACAGCAATCGCCTCGAGGCGGACCCTCGCGGCTGGATACTCCTTTAGCACGTCCCACATGTCCTTCTTGCTTAGCACGAATAGATCAGAGTATCCGACCGATCTTACGCTCGCTGTTCGCCGGTTACCTGCGTCGATGTAGCCATTTATTGGTTATCGGAGTGCACCAAGCTCAATTTCACATCCGTTCCTTATATTACATGAATATTTAGTCGGACTTTTATTTTCATTTACCCTCTCTCATTAACCCTCTCTCGGTTTGTCGATGATACAATGAAATGTCAGGGCTGACGATCTACAAAAAAAAAAACAAAAAAAAAAAACAAAAAGAAACGCAAAAACCGTGCTCGAAGAATGAATTAACTCCGTACACTAGAAAAAAAAATCGCCATAAAACGAATGTGGTGCGAATTTATTTTGCGAAACTCGAACCCTTTTCTATAAATATATATTCGATCCTTTTGTGTCGTAGCACAACTAATCTGTTTATTCCCGCTAAATCGGTTGTTTGCTTCTTTTAAAATCAAATATAAAATATGAATTTATCGATGAAACAACGGAGTGCTCGATCTTGCCTCCCGTGGCTTTTTTTCCGCGCAAATACGTTTTATGAATTTTGCTGGAAAGTGTCGAGAGACGCGTAAGAACGACGGGATTGTTCGCGTGGAAGAGGTCGCGTCGAAAAAGGAAGTATCGATTGCGATACCCGAGTTTTATAGTAGTCGCGATTAATAATATACGGAATAGGTAGGGTGGACTAAAATGTCTGAGCATATAGCTGGTGCATGGCTAGGGGGGGGGGGGGGGGTGCAGCCTGAGCTCTCTCATTTTCTCGCGTCACGTTCCGGAAACGAGTTCACGATATTCCAATAGCAATAATTATCGATTATATCCTGTGCTCTATTCAACGCCCGGCGTGCGCGTATCAAGGTGGTAGGCGGTATAACGAGCCCCGCATAAAATCCCGGCTGTATCGAGGTATACAAGGGGCACCAATCGAAAAGTGAACTAAATAATTAGAAAATTATAATAATACACTGTTTATACGAAGTGGCATTGTTTAAAATACTTTTATCTGATCAAAGATGAAAATATTTAGTCTTTTTATCCCGCAATTATCAATCAATCGATTGTCAATTACTTATTTTAAATAATTTTATCGAAAAAACATTTATGCTTGTGGAAATAAATATACCGAAGGTCACAATTATTAATTTTGGTATACCCTGTACACGGGACACATCATAGAAATACAATGTACGCATCTAGAGATTGTGGCGATCCGCGCGAACCGTGTTACACTTTTGCCCGTTTTCCCCGCTTTCACTGTCCTTTTAATTTTCATAATTTAATTTCAATTGCTACCATACGATGCAAAGAGCCGGACTCTAGTTAAATAGTAATACAAGGATATATAGCGTAATGGCAGTAGCACGTAGTATACAGTATATAAATACGCATGACCGTGGTAGTAATAATAATAAAATATGAATGTACGAACAAAAGAATAAAATATTTAGAGAAATGTAAGCATAATCTATGTGAATAAACGAGCACAGGAATAAGTTCAGTCTGGTACCAAAAGTATAGTGACACGATAACGAGTGATAATGAATATTTATGATAATTGAAAGGGATTATGTTAATAATGCTAAAAGATCACGCATTACAGCAATCATTGGTACAATGATAACGATAACAACAACAACAACAACAACAACGACAATAATAATAACAATAATAATAACAATAATAATAATAATAATAATAATAATAATAATAATAATAATAATAATAATAATAATAATAATAATAATAATAATAATAATAATAATAATAATAATAATAATAATAATAATAATAATAATAATAATAATAATAATAATAATAATAATAATAATAATAATAATAATAATAATAATAATAATAATAATAATAATAATAATAATAATAATAATAATAATAATAATAATAATAATAATAATAATAATAATAATAATAATAATAATAATAATAATAATAATAATAATAATAATAATAATAATAATAATAATAATAATAATAATAATAATATGAACTGCAGGTTTAATTAATGGTCATTACTGAAAGTTCCTAGAGACAGAGCATGTGGTGATAAGTAGTTACGGTACAAGATTGCCAAGAGAATATTAAATACTTTGCGGTGCAGTTTATAAGAATATCGAAATATGTCTGTGTCTCGTTCGAGATACGAGGCGAGCATTCGTCGCGCATAGTACGTAACGGTTTACGTGCAGCGGTGCACGGACTCCAAGTGCATTCGAGTACCATAGGAATTTCAACAAGCTTCGAGCAATCAACGTTAAAGTGTAATAGCAAGCTCGCAATTAGGAAATTCGTGGACGAGCAGGGTTCAGGATCGAGATGATCCCGTGCCACGAATGCTTTCCAGCTCTCTCGTCCATGTGACGGTCATACAGTGTCTCAGAAATCAGCGTGTTATCGCAGCACCGATCTTACGGTAATAATACGAGCGTTACAGATATTCTTTTTTTTATGTAAAAGTGCCAAGAAAAATGATATGAATTTTGTTTATAAATGAAATTGCTCAAGATCTAGTTTAATTGAAAAAATGGCGGACTACACTGTGGCTAGAAAACTACTAAAGCAGCGGGAAATAGAGTTTTGGAAGTGGCAAACGTGTTGTATTCGAAAAACTCAATCGATCTCCCGTGATGTACAACAAAAATTATTTTTCATTCGCATTTGGGTACATCGTTCAGAGAATAAATTCAATTCTTCGAACGAGCTTCGACAGAATTGTTGTAGATTCGTTATAGCAAAAGTGAGCGTGAAAAATGCTGGGGAGACATATGCGCGTCACCGATACTTGATATAGCATTCGACAATCACGCAACCGCGATATCAACTTATCAAAGCCTTGTATCCAGTTTGAGGGGTTCGAGTTACATAAAAATTTCAGTATAATTGGTAGAAATGTGAAATCTTATGGCGTTGTACACGAAGCAGCTTGATCGGCTTCGAGAGAACTCTTTAGAGCTTAGAGGTTCGAAACCGCTAATAATAACAGTTGGCACATTTCAAAAAGATTCCCAGTCGTTGAGTTAAAAAATTGGCTCTTAAGTTACTCAAATACGTAACTCGGCTTTAACTTAAAGTTCAAACGAAACGTGACTCGTTTGTATAATATGCCGAAAAAACTAGTATTTTATCATAAATAAAAAAAATAAAAGCACATTGGCGGTACCTTGTGAAATCTTGATTTACACGATACGGCGCAAACAAGATAGCGCGAAGATAGCGCTTCGATTCATATTATACGAGCGCTCAAAGTTTTGGTCATAGCTCCCGGTAACGCGTACTTGCACTATTCTATTGTATCCCCTCGGGTTTTTAATGTTCATATTCAGCGAGATATATTTCCTAACGAGTCAAGGGATCTTTCGATATTTGCCACGTTGCGTTATACGTATTTGTAAAATGATATTTGAAGCAATGGATTATACATTGATTAAGGTAAAAAAAAATTAAGTTTCCAGTTGCGTCAAAAAAAAAAAAAAAAAAAAAAAAAAGAAAATGCCATGCCACAGCGGTTGCGTGAAATTCGAAACATTTCATACAAGTATCGCGATAGTACAGATTAGTGTAATTATAGATTTGTTAGGTCGGTTGAATCACGTGTAAGTGTACTTTAGTGAGATCGGTTGATCGGATCATACCGGCTCGACGACTTGCGCTCACACAGTGTAGGAACGTGAAACGTGAAACGTGATCGTGAAAAACACGAGGGGGGTACACAGCTTTGACGGGCCCCTGGTCTGCTTGGAATATTTACCGCACTCTTTACCTGCGGTCCCCATATTGAGAATGCTGATTTCCCCGAAGTATGAACCAGCCTTGAGAGTCGCCAGTACGGTCTTCCCGTTGTCGGCTACGACCTGCAGTCGACCTCTATTCACAATGTACATCTCCTTTCCTACCTCACCTGTAATCATACACAAATGGCGCGTTAAATAATAAGCACACGACAATTATTCTACTTTTGACATTAGCTTCACGGTAAATTTGGTATTAGTACCATCGAATCTTCGCTATCTTGCGATCGGTGCAAACTGACGTGCGAATTATTTTTTCGCTATAATAATCCGTGGCTATGGCAAATCGGACAATGATTCGAGCTTGATTACAGTCACTTTCCTGACGAGCGATCGTATTACGAATAAAGGGGCTCCGATATTTTCGATATATCGAGGTAATATCGCGACAACTACTTATTATAAAAAGACATTTTATTAATTTTTTTGCCCGTATCGGTAGTTAGGCTACGTAAAGACGATATATCGAACAAGTATTTGGTAAATATGGTAAACGGATGCAACGGTATTGACTATATATTCTACGTTACGATTTTCTTCGAATGAGCTCGTGACAATATTCTACATAGAAGAGAAACGAAGGAAAAATATTGCCACCACTGACAAGTGTTGGGAAATGATAGTAAAAAATATAAAATATTGAATAAAGTAATAACATTCTCATTCATTCTTTTGACTTTTTGGGCTGTCAATTTTCAATACGTTCAAAAGTCTATTTTAAAAAAAGATTATGTTTGAAAAGTTTCTAAATGAATGTAATGACAAAAAAAATTGCGTTTGCTCGAAAAACACCGGCGTTATAGCACTTTGGAGTATCAGAAATCAAATGATCACATAGGAGTGCGTTTGCCAAGGTACGGAAACATAGATTACTCAGTTTTCGAAGCGACTCAATGCATTCTACCCGACGGTAGATAAATGCAATTCGTATGGATGGCTGTCCGATCGATCCAGGATCTTTTTACTTGCTTCGCGACAGACTTGTCGTCATTCCCAGGGATTATTTTAATTCGCGTCGCGTATGCTCTACAGATAAAATAGTAAAACTCGTTTAAATACAATTTAAAAAAAAAAGAAATGTAGTCATTAATTATCGTTTATAATATGATTTATTTAGAAAATTTCGGATTACCAGATAATAAAAATATTTTTAAGGTATAATCCGTCCGGGCGATATGTACGCGTTGCATCGAGGTACCCATACCATGGTTGTGCGACCAATTTGCGTGAAATACGTATTAAATCCACACCCAGAGAAAAAAGTAATTGAACCAATAAGTTTCATTAAACTCGCGATCTGTTGAACTTTTGTTTTGTCGCCATTAAAATAATATATTTCACTTAATAATATCTTTTCTTAATCTCGAATATTGTAAAATTAAGTGACATTGAATAATCATTTTCATTCATTTTTTATGAATTTAAGCCACTAAACGGTTTTAATGACTTTAATAAAATTTTTTATCATGTTTCTTTCTTCGTAGAGAAAACTTTGTTTTCGTGATGAAATAAAATAAGTAACCTATAATATTGTCCGTGATCCAGGAACCGTATAGTATAATTTCTCTCGACTGTACAGGACTGACGCAACCGCGGTACTACGGACAGGCCGCACAGTGAAATAAGCCATTTACTCGGCACAAATAAATCTATATATGACGCGCTGATTCCAAATATATTATTTGTTTAAATCGAATAAACCATTTTTTTCTTATTATTTGAATGAAATAAATGAATATTTTATTAGCTCTATTTTGCAAAAATTCAATATTTTCATTTATTTCAATGAGTATTTTATTTCTGGGTGTGTAAAAAAAGGTTTAACGTTGTGCGAAGCGAACGAAGAAAAGCAAAGGAAAAAATACACGACGAAAGATAGATACATATGCGTACGAAGGTGTATCGAAGGACGATACAGGTACACTCGTGTAGTATTGGAACGCAGACTGAGTTCCGATGGATGCAAAGGCGATGGGAGCGGACGATGCACTACATTCAATTACCATCAAATTAACGTCCCGTGAAATCAAATTTCACATGGTCTACGTGAAATTTATGCGTGCTCGAGAATTCAGAAGCAGCGAAACCGCCCATTATCGGTGACTGTATCGTTGGCTCTAAAATCGTGTTTCCGGCGCAGTTCCATCCTTCTCTCTATCTTAATGCTTCTTTATCTATTTATTTATTATAATTTATCCTGTCGTTTATACATTATCCTAAAATTAAATAGCTGCTCGTAAAAGTGAATTGATGTGTTGCTTCGCTTGCCGAGTGATGCGTTAGCGTTTTGACGCTAGTAATAACAAACTTGTAACTTTGATACTCAAGTGAATATACACGAATGACTGGAATATGACTAAACCAAAGTCGTACAAACAGTCGGCTGCTGTTTGTACTAGAAGGCGTTTCAGGACAACATCGAGTCTGGAATAATAAGAGACACAAGTCTAAGAATCAATGTGATGCGGTACACTGACTGAGGCACAATGAGCGCCAGTGAGATACCACCATTGGCAATCGTCAAGGAGCGAAAGAGAACGAGAGAAGCGTGTACCTCATCACCTTAGGTCCGAAGCGGACGTCGATCGAGACAGTAGAAAGAGCCGAACGTGGTCATACCGCCGAAGCGGTCATAACCGGAGATAAGCCGAACAGGGTCGTACGGATCGTATCGTTTACGACGTACAACGACGTACGGTGGGAAGAATCGCGGTAGGGTAATAAAATTATAGAAACGGTCTTAATCCAATGGAATATCCGGTATGCGATCGCGGACAAGGACAATTAAGTGAAACCCGGGTCGAATATACGCAGAGCAATTCCTGATATTCTTCATTTCAGCTGGCATCTCCGGGTACCGGTGCGATCGGTGTTGCTCCGATTTCTCGATAGGAACGACCGTTGTCAATGGCACCCACGAAATATATATTTATAAATTACGATGGCACTCGCAAACTATACGAGAACGCTAAAGTTCGTCAGAAGTTTTTCTTCGCTACTATACTGCAACTGCTACTCGCTTTCTCTTTCTCTACTCACCAGTTTAATATTTGTCGTTCAACCGCGCAGTTGTATCCTTCACTGTCATTTGTAATATTACGAACTTTCATTTGTACAACGGAGCGAGGATATTTTTTGAATGCTTTACATATTTTTATTTATAAAGGGGGGACTCTCTGTCCTCCGCAATCCGAATCTCCGCATTCCGTCTTCCACGTAACCAGTATTACACACTCCTTTTCCTCCACAACTCGTTTTTTCGCACCTTTCGTCCTTGGCGCACCGTTTTGACACATCTCGAGTCTCCGCATTTCTTTCCTTCGCACATCCGGTCCGACACAATCCCTTTCCTCCGTAGCCCGGTCGTGCACCTATCGATATCGATCCGCGAGATGTCTCCCGTAGGTAGGGCAGAGATGCGCGCAGAGGTTCTCACGCAATTTGACTCGTTCCGTGCATCCCCCGAGGTATGTACGGTTGAATGGGTTCATAGCGGAAGACAATCCCCGGGGGAACTTCTACGCGCGAGTCGACGTGTACGGATCTCTACTCGACCTACGGGAAATTCGTTGTGGATCGATATCGATAGTGTAACGGTAGAGGGCAGGGCTATGGAAAAAAATAAGTGTATCTGATATTGGTAGAGCGTACAATGTGGAGGAAAAGGCGAGTTTAGGACTGGTAATGCGGAGAACCGATGGTGCGGAGACTCCGATTGTGGAGAATAGGGGAAGGGGACTCCTTAAAAATATCTCCAACTGTGCACATTTCAGTGAGATCGAGGGGTGAGAAAGTATGTAGGTAGTTAGGTAGGTGGCCCTTCATGTTTTTTAAGGCAATTAATTTTTGGCCAAGAATCGCGGGTACAACGCGTTACGGGGACGTTCCTTGGCTCGAATCCAGTCGCACATACATTCTATCCCAAAGGAAGAAAGTACCGCGGAGCTACCGAACGAGACTAGACCCGAACTGCATTGAGAGTCGTTCTCTTCGGGGTTAAATACTCCACCGCCCTTTCTATATGTATACCTGTGCATTGACGTTTACTCGTTTATTTACCTTTGCGACAAATGTAGTCACCGGGTGAGAAGAGCACTGGTCGTAGTCTGAGCACGAGTTCGCACAGAAATCCGGCTTCTGTGTTCTGAAATATCTCGACCCTCCTGAGCGTGTCCAGATGAACGTTTATAGCTATCTCGGCTTTTAGCTTATCTGAAACAAACGAAAAATAAAATAACTATTTTGATATCCATTAATTTATCTATCGAGTCATGCAATATATAGCTAGGTCAAAAGCATTTCAAAATCGACGGTTGAGCGTAACGTTTTGGCACTTCTAGGCCATACTCATCTTGACACGATACAAATTTCGATCAATCGATGGCCACTTCGTATTAGAATTGAAATAGTTGGACTACTTGGAAACTGGACCAAGTTGGAAAAACTTAAAAACCTTGTATAATCTGAATTCGTGCATCAATTTTGACGAAAGCATACCGAACTAAAAGACGTTTGAACTTTACCTTGTTTTCCAAATTTCCGTTTGATTGGTAGAGCAAATTTTCAGATGCACAGATTTGAATTTTTCAGACACACAAATTAAAATTTTCTACTTTCTATTTTTCATAAAAACAAAGCTTTCTCCACGAGGAAGCAAAATCTGCTCGTATTACGGTTTGCAAGATTTCTCTTCCAAGATCGTGCGATAGACTCGGAACAATTTTGAGTCTGTTTTAAATGCAAACAGTCGGTTCTTGAGTTCGGCACACATGAATAATCGACAATGAACTTTGGTTATATAGTTATTAAACCGTAATTAACAAGATTGATGCGATTTCCGGAATGTTTTTCGCATTTCTATGCTTTTTAATCCTGTTTCGCTTGCCTCGCATATACGAAGAGATGGAATTGGATAAATTTAAAACACAAACTAGGTGAGTAATGCCCCCGCACAATGAAAGTATTCAAAAATGTTTGTGTAGCGTCGAAAAAAAAACACCAAGTCAAATTTGACCCGCTTGCCCCGTTCTCCCTACTGATTCGAGATTTTTAACGCTGCTCCTGCTTTCAGCTTGTCGCCGCCACTGACCAAATGTATTTTCTTATCATAAAAACTGGAAAAAATCGTTCAGTCGTGTGCTTATACGTGAATGGAACATTTATTAAATTCCACTGCCAGAATCGTAATAAATGCCCTCTGCAGAGACATATTATAAAAAAAACGGTCCTGAAGAGTTATTCGTGCGAAGCCTTTTTCCCAAAGTCATAATTCGCGAAAGGCTTTTACCGAACGAGTGAAAAAATGTCAAAAGGTAGCACAAAATAGGTACTGTAGCAAAGATTATAGATAAAATAAGAAAGGAATGAGAAGGGTAGCGATCGATATCGGTCGCCGCCAGCAGCAATATCGAATGAAAGTCTATCGTGTCTTGGCGAGAATGCGAAGCGAGACACAGAGATTTTATTGAAATACTCGGTCGGTTTTGTACGTTCTTCTCTTCGAACGTATACAGAGCAGGCGTACTACCGGTGGGTTGGCAGCTATACGGCACTCAATTGGGTCCCTGATTCTCTTTTCCCTTGTGAATTTTCGCCGGCTTTTCAAACAGCTCCCTATCCGCGACTATGCGCGATCTGATTTTCCTTTTCAGGAGGCTTTTACATCCTATCCCTCGGAAACTCCTGTACAATACCGGTAATGCTATCGCTTTTTTCTCTCGCATATTCTTCAATCCATGTACTACCTTAGATTTCCTACCTCGTATTGTGGAGATTTTCATTTTTTTTAAATCCCTCCGACATAATTTATTTAAGGATCTTAACGCCAATATTATAGAACAGGGTCTAACCGATACTAATTTTACTCGTTGATCCCTATAGTACACCTCGTAATACCACTAGGCGTATCACCGCATCTTGTACAGTTTTTTCTTGATATTTGACCAAGTATCCTTAGGGCACGAGAAAACTAAACGGTATTTAAAAAATCCATAAGCAGAGCCGTTTTTGCAGGAGGCGCGAGGAAATATGAAGCTGCTGCAGATGCTGCGATAAGCGTGAGTGTCTTCCATCATCGTGCGCCACATAAAGTTTTTGCCACGACAAATTTATTTGTGTTGCCGCGTATGCCTCCCTACCAACTCAAAGATCTCAAATCTCATTGCTTGATAGCGGTACGACACGCCCGGGGGGCATGGTCGTAGCTTCTATTAAATACTTTTTGAAGTAACAGGGGGAGTGGCAGCCTCTGGCGGACTGACGGACGGAGCCGCCGTATTCAGGGTTGAGTTGGGGTTGGGGGGGGGGGGGGGGGGGGAACAATACTTGTATATTTTTATTTGAAATATAATTGTCCAATTTTTACGGGCTTGAAACTAAATCGTGGATAAATACGATATTTCCTCAGTTTCTTCCGTGCGGTTCTTCAAGCTAACGGTACAACACAGCGTTTCGCAAATAAAAAAGTAATGAAACTCTAAAATTGGGAAAAAGTCAGAGTTCCAAATAATAGCCGTCCTTTTCTTCCATCCGCCTTATTTTCCGAAGCCATTTTTTCCTGGATCCCATTATTATATCTATATAGAGTTGAATCGTTTAAAATACATACGTCACATTCCCATGGTGACGGTTTATTTAATGTATAGGCGTGATAACGCCAAGGGCTTTTTTATGATACAAAACAAAGTCTGGCGCCCGTTAAACTTATCGTAGAACCGCTATACTATTCGGAGATATCACTGGGTTGGGTCAGTTAAAAATGCGTGTCAAAATCGCAGGCGATAACTCTCTCTTGATCGATGATTACACGTGGATATATTAGTAATAAGCAGTCGTTGACTTTTGCACTAAAATTGTAACTTTCTGAATAAAAAAATTTAGAAAACGAATTTTTATTCTTGCCGGATACTGCTCTCTAAAACTGTTAATTAATATAAATTTATAAAATCATCGTTACTCATATTTGATTCGTTTAACGTCCAAGTTGCGATTCAAATTTCTGAAGATAATCTGCGTATAGGACCGAAATTTAAAAGTTGTGGAAATATTTACCATATTCCTCGCTCCTTCCGCAACACCTTGAAAATGGTCTGATTGCAGCGCAATACTCTCACCAATTGTTTGTTCGTCACCGGCTTTTTACTATACCGACTATTATTATCAATGATAAGTGTCGATTCGTGATGTCTATGAATTTACAAAAATTCGTATATTTCAAACCGTAAACCTTCATCATTGAGTTTTCAAGATAATTTTATTTTTCGACTTACTTTCGAAAAAATTCACAGAAAAATCAACGAATATGTTCGAATAATCGTAAAATCGTTTTTTCTATGTTCCGCCTGACTTTTCATCTGCTATAATTGTTCTGAAAAATATCGACAGTTATTTTTGTCTGAGTTTGATTCACGATAAATCAACTGCTTCTCTAATTTTTCCGGTTGTCCAGTGCAGAGGTATCTTACATTGCTTTTTTTTTTTAAATATCGCCAATTACATCTGCTCAGTTGATGACACTGTAGTTGGTACTACAATGGAACCAACCATTTGTCGCGGATACTTGACCGTTAAAAAAAAAAACCGCGTTTTGGTTGTTGGAACGGGTCCGGATGGAGGGTGTTCGAACTTACGTCGAATACCCAAATCTATTTTCTCATTTAAATTATTTCTTTTTAATATCGATATTACTATCTACCAAAGTTGCCGTACCGTGATGTTCCAGAGTAAGCCTTCGAGCTATAGTTCGGTTTAATATTATGTATTACTTTAGGGATTTCGCCCGACTGAATACTTCCCATGGCAATCCCCTAAATTAAATAACATAAAAAAATCTATTGATACGATGATTATTGCCGAGTACAGTGGAACTGAGTATTCTCAGTTTTTATTAAGCTACTTCGATGTTCCTATTGAAACCGCACTAAATATATTTCTTATATAAA
Organism: Cylloceria caligata; assembly: GCA_963942595.1. Lineage (NCBI taxonomy): Eukaryota > Metazoa > Arthropoda > Insecta > Hymenoptera > Ichneumonidae > Cylloceria > Cylloceria caligata. The sequence continues at coordinate 85,648,869 of OZ012704.1, read as the reverse complement.
TCGATAGACCGGGTAATAAAGGAAAAATTCTTTTTAAAGGGAAAAAGTCATAAACTAAAAATAGGAAATACATTAAGGTCAAACCGACAAAGGATTTTCTACTTAAATAGAAATTGGCAAAGAACTGGGTCTCATCGAAGTCTCGTCTCAGAAGTTATTTGCGGATTTTTGTCTTTGCGGATAGATGTTGCTTGTCAATGCTCGTCAGCATAATGGGGTCACTGATTCCGTGGTCATTAACGCGCTCGCGAATACGACAGGCTAACTCCGATGCAAGTAGGTTGATTATTTTGGACGCCGCATCGGTCAATGGAACACATTCCGTTGTTGTTGCGTTTTTTTTATTTGTAAAATAATATTTTTATATTATAATATAATTTATAAAGGGTGATTTTTTAAGAGCTTGAGAACTTTTTTTTAAAAAAAAACGCATAAAATTTGCAAAATCTCATCGGTTCTTTATTTGAAACGTTAGATTGGTCCATGACATTTACTTTTTGAAGATAATTTCATTTAAATGTTGACCGCGGCTGCGTCTTAGGTGGTCCATTCGGAAAGTCCGCTTTTTTATCGACAAATTTTGTTCAGCGATGAGGCTCATTTCTGGTTGAATGGCTACGTAAATAGGCAAAATTGCCGCATTTGGAGTGAAGAGCAACCAGAAGCCGTTCAAGAACTGCCCATGCATCCCGAAAAATGCACTGTTTGGTGTGGTTTGTACGCTGGTGGAATCATTGGACCGTATTTTTTCAAAGATGCTGTTGGACGCAACGTTACGGTGAATGGCGATCGCTATCGTTCGATGCTAACAAACTTTTTGTTGCCAAAAATGGAAGAACTGAACTTAGTTGACATGTGGTTTCAACAAGATGGCGCTACATGCCACACAGCTCGCGATTCTATGGCCATTTTGAGCGAAAACTTCGGAGAACAATTCATCTCAAGAAATGGCCCGGTAAGTTGGCCACCAAGATCATGCGATTTGACGCCTTTAGACTATTTTTTGTGGGGCTACGTCAAGTCTAAAGTCTACAGAAATAAGCCAGCAACTATTCCAGTTTTGGAAGACAACATTTCCGAAGAAATTCGGGCTATTCCGGCCGAAATGCTCGAAAAAGTTGCCCAAAATTGGACTTTCCGAATGGACCACCTAAGACGCAGCCGCGGTCAACATTTAAATGAAATTATCTTCAAAAAGTAAATGTCATGGACCAATCTAACGTTTCAAATAAAGAACCGATGAGATTTTGCAAATTTTATGCGTTTTTTTTTAAAAAAAAGTTCTCAAGCTCTTAAAAAATCACCCTTTATATAAGCAGTATTATTCTAGAAATTGAAATGACATTAAACCGTAGGGGTTCAATGGACCTCCTCGTAGACCCCACTTATTACAGAATTAAAATTCAAATGTTGAGAAACTTCATTATGTAGTAATTACCTTAAGTATACTTTCCTATACATAAGAAAATCTTTTTGTGGCTTGGCAACTACGGGACAAGACAAAGAGTCCTTAATACTTGATTTGATTCGTCAAAGAGGAAGCTCAAAATACCTTCGATACCAAAGTACATACGAGATATTCTTTAAAAGTGAATTTATCAATCCCTGGTTCAGTTATAGCTCAATATGAGCACAAATTGAAGCGATAAGACGTTTTACGATTAATAAAAACCCTCACACCGAAATTTATATCGTACGCCAATTTAAAAAAATATATAAATGTCTTACTCATTTCGATAGAAATAGAATGATTTCATTAATCTTGGACTGCCCCGTGTCAAAGTTTTAGCTTAACATCTTTATAGTTGACAACAAATACAGATAGTTTTTAAAATATAATTGTCAAAAATAAAATTTCATTTTCTATAACGATCTTGGTGGTAACTCAACTTGTGTGTAAAATTTATGTTCGATTGTAATATAATAATAACAATAATAATAATACGATAATAAAATGCAGACAATAACTAGACTTTGAACAAAGCTTCCTTCACGAGGAAGCAAAATGGTTAAGAACGTCAAGGAAAGTGGTTTAGAAAAAACGTTTGCACGTGTGCGTGTGCGTGTGTAAAATTTTCGTCGTCAAGATTTTAGTTTTAGCAATTTTTGAGATACCGTGCTAAAATTCTTGTCACAAGACTATTATAAAACAAGAGTTAAGATTGAATTTGGCGGGAATCTGTCGGAAAGAGAACAATTTTATAACATTGTTAATTTATTTAAAAACGTGTCTCTTCGCGTTTCGGTATGCGCAAATTTAGCGATAAAGAGCTTATTACTTTTTGCACGAATGGACAGACATAAAAAAATTATTCGTATAGAATATGGAAAACATCGACCGAATACTAAAAATTTTATTTAATTTAAAAAATCACTCTAATTTCTTGAATGTTAAAAAAAAAGATTCAATCGAATTGCCGCAGAAACTATTCCTACGATGGCAATGAAATATATTTGTGATTGAAGATAAGAAAATTATTGTTAAAAATTGTATGTATGCGATACGTAAATGACCAGTTATTCATTATTCATTTTGCAATGGTGACTTTTAATAAATAAATGAATTTTTATTTAAAAATTTTTAATGACGCAAACGACACTCCGGATCGTGTCAATTTCAAGCTATCGAACTGAATTTTTCTATACAAGTGTAGTTACGAACAAACTTGGTTTTGAAAAATGGTTTATTTGCTAACTTTTAATAATAGCGGCAGCAAACAAGCTACAGTGTATACAGTATTCGAAGATGCCTGTACAGGAGAACCTTACATATCGCTGCATCATTACTTCCTACCTTTCGCAAAGCTTCCTCTATAAGGAAATCAAAATCGATCGACATACGTTTGTATAGAGGTGGTTTTGTGTAAGGTAGAAAATGAGGCAGCAATGTGCAATGTTCTATTTTCCAGAGCCGTGATCTCGTAATTTACGATAGACGCATTTCAGCGCTGTCGTACCTGACGTCTCTGACATCGCTAAATATAAAACTCGCGTTCCTTACGGGCATAGCTTATATTTTTAAAATATTGTACGAATAAATTTCTTAATATTTCTTAATATTATCAAGACTGTACAACTGGCGGCTAGATGGTTGTTATAGAAAATTGGTCGGAAACTATTTTTACATTTCCTTCGCTTTGAGATAAAAGTTGTGGGTCGATAACGATGAGGTGTGAGATACCACTTGTTTATAAAGATATATTTGATAGGTGGCAGAAACATTAAAAACTGGCGTTGAGAGACGATTCGATAAAATGTAAAGTGGCCTCGGCGATACTCGCATTCGCGCGATACAAGGGGAAGGAGATGTTGCAGAGAAAGAACGGAGACCCTGCGTTACAGCGTTAGCGCTCGTACTTTCATCGTCGCGCGTATTCCAAGCTCTTTGGACAGTTTACAGCCACTGTCCTCGTATCGCGAATTATATAATCGCGCGCGTTGCGTATGCAATGCTGCGCGAACCCTGCATATCATCTTTATTCCTTTTCTTTGGCGACTGCGCTGCTGGCGCTGCTGCGCAACGACGCAAAGATCTCCCGAGTAATATCGCAGTCTCATAGAAGCGTATTCCAAGAGAACGTAGCGGGTAACCTTCAGGAAGTCTTCGATATACCAGAAGTTTTATCCTCGGGCATTTCTTTTAACGACTTATCTCGAAAATATCGTTACCGCTGTTGCTGCCATGATCGAAACCGTTTTACACGACACCGACACGTATTCTTCTGCTTCGTATCTCGTCTCGTTGAGATATCACAAGATATCTTGAGATACAAGGACGTATTTTATGATATTTTGTAAGATATCGGTAAAATTTTTTTTTTTTTTTTTAAACAAGTTCGATTAGTAAACTTACCCGGTAGACAGCTGACAGCCTTCTCCTCGTCGGAACATTTTTGCGTCAGCCATAGGTAGTCAAACCACTTGATGACCTTGACCTGAAGATGATTAGGCACTCTTCGCATCCGCATGTACGTTTTTACTCCGTCGAGTTTAGCTGCAATCATAAAATCAATGCCATCCGTTGAGATCGTCGTTTCTCTTTGCGAATGTTGGATGAAATTGGGTCTGAACGCAACTCAGTGTGCGACTGGTATCCCAAAGTTAAGAAAACAAGAGAATGACGCTGCAATAAATAATAACAGTTATGACGAAAAATGAATTTACGATTAGCAATAACACATTTGCCAAGATTTGTTTGAATATTCCTATTGCTCGTCGGTTTTCTTTTTGGATCGTGCTCTGTGTGAGAAAAATGTGGCGCGGAGATCGACGCGTGATAGTACAGGGTAGTGTCGCACCGGTCGAGGGTTGCAATTAAATTCTCGTTGTTTTCTCGCGTATAAAACTGTCGAGGCAATGGAACAGTGAAAAATGGAAGGAACGAATAAGGGAATGAAGGGAGGGGACTGTAAAAGGAGATCGACCCCGTACACTGGAACTAACATTTTTCAAAAATAAACAATATATCAGGACGCAGTTCTAAAACAAGTTGCGCCGCCAAATTGTAACAATAATATTTTTTTGAATTTATTTCTGTGTACATACTTTACACCGATGTAGTTTACTGTAATCCAATCGAAGAGGCAATCAATAAACAAGTTCATGTTATTCGTCCGCAAAGTGTTTGCTACAACCCGTATTTTCTAGTAAAGCTCTTTTATCGTAGGTACATTGTACTTGGCTTGATATATCAAGCGATTTCTTTTTTTTTTTTGATGATAGAATACTGTTTTAATAATTTGACGTATATTTTTTACTTTTTCAATGGAGATATATCTATACGCAACTGAGAAACTAACCTTAGTGCGCGATACGCGCGAGATCTAAAGCCAGTTGTAAATAGTTTAAATGAGGCATTACAATAATTATAGCCAGATTATACGACTACTTGAAAAAAAAAAAACGAGTTGTTTCGACTGATTAAATATTTGATACCCACATTGTTAATCTTTCCGTGGATTCTATAGACGCGTCCTTATAAATTCCATCAAATTTGACGTAAAGTCGAGGGTATCGGATTGGGCGAAGAATACATGCATTTCATTATTTTTTGAACAAAAATATTTGTTTCTAGTTCAAAATAGATGTTAAATCCTAGCAGAAAACAAATATACACGCCCGGAATTTTAAGGCTTAACGAGTACAGAGATTTTGTTTTTCAAGTCCTGGCTGAAATCCGACACTTCGCGTAAACTAGTTTTCAAAACCTGGCGACCACTGGATCGTTGTTGCATACAAATTTATATGGTTCACCGTGTTGATAATTTTATACACAACTTTAAACCAAAACAAGAAGATCATTTTGAAAAAAAAATAAAAAAAATTACCATTCCACATAAAAAATGGATTCACATTTTTAGTGTCACGCGCGAAGTAAGATTTCTCGATGATACGCTCTGAAAGGGAGTTGAACGACGCCCTTGAAACTTGTCACATTGCCAAAGAGCAGCTAATAAAGAGGAGTAAGATAGCAAGTAGCAGAATGGAAAAATAAAAGAATGTAAGAGGAGGAGGAGGGTTCGAAGATCTGCAGCAGTGCCACTGCTGCTATTCGGTGCTCGCCACTGTTTTAGCTCATTGATCGCTGGATGATCGTTAGCGTTAAAATATAGCCATGTAAGCGTACAATGTTTTCATATTTCGATTCTTGAAACGAATATTACTTTCGATTATCAGAAGCAGAATTAGCGAACAAATTTTCAAACAACAAGTGGTACCAAACAAACAATAATTGGGAAGAAAAATATCGCTACAACGATATTTATTTTTGTGAGAGAACCACCCTCGTGTGTCTGCGCGTGCCAAGGGCTTCGAAAGTGAAGCGTTTATAATTGAAAAACGGCTTGGCGGACGATGACGAAATTTATTTTCAATTCTCACGATCTTCGTTAGATCGGATTGCGCGGTGACGGGACTGCGCGCAATCTGTTTGCGCAGTAAAGTAAGTGTGTAAAACCAGATTTGTGTTGAAAATCGTGATGCGGAGGAAAAGAAGTTCGGATATTCCATATGTGTTGGAAAATGTGTCTGTAGGATGTTATCAATGGTGCGTAGCGGATCGCGGTCAACGGTGGATCGATGCGGAGAATAGAGGGGCTGCGGATGCGGCGTATCAAGAGCAGCACCGACTTGTCGTACGTCGAACGCGCGACGAAGATCCTCCACCCGAAGCTGTATACCCTACAGGACTGCAAAGCGGATAATAAAAATCAATGAATTCGATGAGGAAAGACAGCCCGTAATTATCACATTGTTCCCTTATATAATTCCTCTTTGCAAAAAGTAATTGCGTTATCGTGAAAAAAAGGTAATAATACATAGTAACGAAAGATAAATGCTCAAAATAATCTTTGGAATCAATTAAACCTCATTTCTAACGTAAATTTTAATGGCAATTATAAAATACGTAGTTACGTTATTTGAAACTCAGTTCATTGTAGAGTGGCTGATCTAGCATCGAATGTTCCATATGGAAAGAGAGGAAGGGTAAAAGAGATGAAATATTAATGTTCACTCTTAAACAGTTGGATGTGGTCCAACAAAAAAATAAACAAGATTCTTGGTCGCTTTTCCCTGGGTTTAATCGCTGTAGAAAAGACCGGGGATAAAGAGGCACATGGGGTTAAATGTACACTCGAAGATCCAAGAGTCGGAGAGGCGGAAAGGTGGGGATGAAATTTGAAGAATGACAATATCATTACCGACTGCGATTTACTTGTAATTCAACAGCGTTGGGCACCCCTTAACTATATTCTTAAGACTTATTTCGTGTATCTCTATTTATTTTATTGCAATAGATTTTCATAGTAGTCACGATCACTTTTTTCGGTGGAAAATAGATAAAATACTTTGTCTGTAAACCGTTCAAAGTTTTAAAACCTCTCAAGGTGTTCCTTGAGTTTTGCCAGTATGGTGTATAGGATATATAGCGGAGAGATTCCTGGGGTGCCAGGCGACATATTATTAATATCGATCGCTAACCATCTTTCTTCTAGATTGTCACGCGTGGACAGTCGGCCCTTCGCGTTCATTACAGGTATCTATATCAACCATTTTATACAGCTGCGTATCTATCTGAACATTTCAACCTTTCTCGCTCGCTTTCCACTTCTTATTCACCGCTCTCTCCTTGTTCCCTTTTTTTTTCACTCATTCGAGAGGACCAACGGAGACTTTTTGTGCCAATGGAAAAGTTCGAGCCAAACATAACGGAAAAGTTTTAATTGCAACGTCCAGGCTACGCTCACGAGCAGTTAACGACATCGGTTTTTAGACCGTCCGCGGGAGTGTCGGCCTGTAACTTTTCTTTGGATGACTCGCTGGAATAGAGTCTACAACTGCTTCTGGTTAAAATTTTACCGATGGTTCGGTCGGAATGATACACTTTGGTATAATTTCCGAAAAAAATTTCCCGATAACAGCTTTCTCTGTGAGGATCGATTTCATATCCATATCTTTCCATCAACCACACACCGACGTCGATCGTTGTTTTGTCAATTGTTGTTTTATCAATGTCATTGTCATTACTTTCTATTCTCTTCTTTCTCATTTCCATATCTCTATGACCTTTTGATCAAATACGAAACATTTTTCTTATTCAACGCCATGAATTCATGATTGATCCTTCGAGTTTCATTAAACGAGAAAAAAAAAAATTCCCGTTAGTATTCACTTTGAACCGGTTTATGAATAATATTATTTTTGATAATTGTCCGTTTATATGCCAGTAGATTAAAAAAGATATTGGACCAAGGAGAGTGTCGGAGTGAAGGATCATTTTCGTGCTTTCCGCACGGGTCTCTTATATCTTCTTTTACCATATTTTTTTTCCATGTTTTATCCACGAGCTGCTTTTTCTCTTGTACCAGAGCTTTGATCTCCCCATGTTCGTACATTCCGTCGATATTTATAGTCCCGAGAAATTAAGTCAACGGGAGGTGATTTAGCGTCCCACATACGCTTATTCAAAATGAGACTATTTTATTGACATTCGCGCGCCGTACGTTCGGTAACAGCCGCTTAGAATTAGTCAGCAACCGAGGCGTGCTGTGGATAAAAGAAAATAACGAAATAATGAAGGATCGAGTGATGATCAGAAAGGAGAAAAGAGACATACGTATGAGGCTATATCACTGAAACAATTTATTATCTTGGATATACCGGTTAGCCTAATAATAAATAAAACGCTAAGGAAAATATACATGCAACGGTGTATCGTGTATTTTATATGCTGACGATTTGCTGTGTCGGATAACAACAAAGCGGCAGGGTAAATTGGTGTAACGATCGGGCGAATAAAAACACCGTTTAAAAAAGAAAATTGAAGGCCTAACGTTTATTAAAAATAAATTCCCGCGATATTAAACGTACATTCCGTTACCTGTAGCTCGTTCGAATATGTAGCTCGTTCGAATAATTCCATTCGTTCGTAGATCGTTATTTCAATTTCGGTATTAATTATCGACTAATGTTTCGTTCCGTTACACACTGGGTTTCGCCAATTTTAGAAGTAGTCAGCGAGATTTAAGTAGTCGAAGTTGTAATATAGTCAGACGCAAAGCGTACGTTTTCGTTCCACCGTAAATTGAATTACGAGGCCAAACGCACGCGCTTTGACACGTTGCTTTGACACGTCCTTTTCATTTCTATTATTAGTTTATTTTATTTTAATTAATTTCATTAGATACTCTCGATTATGTATTGCGCGGTGTTGCGTTATTTCTTAGGTTAGATTACTCATGTACAATCTAAAGTGCGAGCATAAGAAACTACGAGTACGACGTTGAGAGTCAATCGGAACGATGAGTAAGCGCTTTATTTGTACATCGCACATCGACATTCCGTGACATTCTCACTTTTATTAACATTTATGAAAATTAATTGCGTACACGTCGATGTACCATGAAAAGTGGACCTTGAATCCAAAACTGTTGAGCTACCAATGACAAGAAGAATAACGAAACTAGTATCGGCCACTTAAGAGTAAGATATAGTTGATTAGGTTTAATATTGTCAAACAAGACGGGATTGACAGGCTGGACATCCCATGTTTCGCGCAATCTTTAAACAATTTAACTATTACTTGAAGCTGTAAACGTAATAATTGCGCATGCGTGCACGGAACAAACCGACCTCCGGCAGGAACGGCCCGTACTACTACTGACTAAGCTCACAGGATTAGGACTCGATGCGACAAACAGTACTAGGCAAATCCGGGTTTGCACGCGATACCCTGATCCTTTAATCGGTTCATTACCGCAACCTTATCGTCCTGACCAGTCTCCTCCGATCCTCGCGAACGTCCCGCGGCATTAACAATTTGACAATCGATATATTTCTTAAATGCTCAGATTTCGCACTTTTCACCGACGATAAGACCGATAAATTGCCCGTTAGCTATTAATATAAAATTTATTATTAATTTTCGGTATATTATAGTGCTAAATTGAATATGTACACAATTCTTCTCGTGTAACGCTGCTTTAGAACCTTAATAACATGATTTTTTATTCCAGTCTCGGGTGTTTGCGAAAAATTTTTGTAGCAAAAGAGTCTTGAGAAAAAAAGTAACTAGGACTCTCGAGAGTCGAAAGAAGAGTAAACCGAGTTAACTGGATGAATTTTTTTTGGTCAAACATTATCGATCTACTCAGAGGACAGATTTAGTCAGCTCGAGCGAGAGTTAACACTCCTAAAATGCACAGAAAAGTAGAAGGACGTATCAGAGTAAAGCGGGGCTGGTGTGTGGGTCGTGAAGGATGTAGCTTTTACTTTGGAAAATAAATGTTTATAATGATGCCAACTCGAAGTGCTTTAAAAAGAGTACGCCCACTGCCAAAGGAGCTGAGCGTGGCAGACGCGTGCTCGGATTGTAAATAAAAACGATGATCCTGAATCGTGTCAAAAGCTCGCGACGACTCGCCTGTTAATCAAATTGTAACGTCTGGTAGGTGGCACGCCAGACGCGAGACATCTTTCGTCACTGAGAGAAACTTGTTTGTTCAGCAACTCGTAAAAAGAATGAAGAACCATTGGTCTTTACTCAGAAATAAATAATATCACTTATCGGTTAGCAGATGTGAAATTGTGGATTTAATATCTGTCTTGGAACAGATCAAATTCTTGGTTCTATGTATTCTTGAATCCGTGTATTAAACAAATGAACTTTAGAGATCCACAGCCAGATCTTTTTCCGGCATACGGCATCACTAGTTAGGAAATATATAGTTACTGTGGGTAGGATGACAAGTAAGAGGGAAATCTGAAGAAATCGACTAAAGTGGCAAAATGGTAATGCGGACCAGGCTGAATTTTGAAAGATCCGGTACAGAGCTGTGCGGAACTGCCAGTGGGATATCTCTGTAGTAAAGTGCCATTCGTTCCCTCGTGGCTATGATACTTGCCGTTGGGTGAGGGTAAACCTTTGAAGCTCGCAAAATGTTTCAACGTCATACGCGGGCCGTGATGCTGTCCTGTGCAATGCGCAGCGTCGAGGAGTCTTGCTTTCCCAGCGTTAGATACGGAGGAGCTCTCGTCGAGATGAGAACAGTCTACAAAAGCGTCGCGGGAACGAGACCGAGTCCAAGCGCGGTCGGTGTGTTTTTCCTCGGCTTAACAAGTGTACGGAATCGACGATTCTTTATCCTTTACATTCACTTCCTTTTTCAGCCAGAGTATTGAAATGCGATGTTACAACATCGTCGTCTAACTCTGCTGATGCTCAGAATATGAATATATATAACGTATACAAAGTCGATTGGCGGTAAGTCGTTTCTATAGGTTCCAACTCGACACAGCAGCGACTTCACATGCGTCAACTGTACATTGTAAATTTCAAAGCGTACCGGGTATGCGGATGACGCGTGGAAAGTCGCCGCTGTGTCGAGTTGGAACCTGTAGAAACGACTTACCGTCGGTGTATTCGACATCTAACGTCCCGGAATAGACGTTGAATAAATTTATTGGAAGTTTATACGAAGTTACTTAAGAAAATCAAACGGTTATTTTCAGATCGTTAGAGTGAAATATTTGTTACTCAAAAAGGGACTTGATCCAAGAAGGAACCTGCTTATATTTAAGATTCCAATCGGTGAATCGTACAGTTTTTGTTATTATTCAGTAATATTAAAAGTTGCGAACGATGTAATCCGTGACTTTCTCATAGCGGAAAAAAACAAGCGTCATTCGAAACCCGATATACAAGGCCACGCAGTGGTTCGATACAAGCGGAACACGCGAGAATACGAGCTCGCCACTTAGCCAAGTACAAGTTAAGGAGGTTCACCAGTTGGAAATGTGGCTGGATCGGGTTTTACGGCAAACAGCTGCGAGTGCTGTCGTCATACTCTATATTATTCATAAACTAAATAGACAATGAATGGGATTTCTGTCGTGCTGTTTTATTCACCGACGTTTTCTTGAAATATCTTTTTTTTTATTACATTTTCATCAAAGTTTTATGATGCGACAAAGAACGCGTGTTAAAAGATTCATAAGATATAAAAATTTTATGTAAATGACGTAGTCGAAAACGTCATAATAAGTCAGGCATATTGCTACCGTAACGTACGCTACGTGTAACGAATTGTAGATTTTTCTGTGTATTTCTCTCTACCTATCGCGGAGCGAGCCATGACGCGTAGCGAATGCGTTGTTCGTGGTAGCGTCCGTGTAGAAAGAGCCTGGACACCGTACGGTTGGCCGCCATTTTGGATCCCGACACTGGCAGTGTCGCAGTGTTCATCGACATGCGCGCCAAAGTGCGTTCGGTTGCGTGTTCGATCTTATACAGGGGTCGGGACCCAAAATAGCGGAACCGATCAGAAATCGCTCCGACACTGTCCAGACTCTTTCTATAGGGACTCTAGATGTTCTCGTCGCCGAGATCCGTCCAGCGGAGCAGAGGAGTACCGACTCGGACTAGAGTAGCCCGGGTGTCGTGCGTGACAGCGTGTTCATTATTCAGCAAGTATAATTATTCTATTATTGCCTGTAGTGCGGTATACATTAACGTTTCGTCAAGCGAATAAGCGAATATATATATAATAATGTAGTGGACTGTACGATCAATAATTTGGTAAACGCGAAACTATAATTGTAACACGTAAAACGAGTATCGAAGGTCACCTCGAGGTGAAGTGTAATATTTTAACAGTTCAGTGGTAATGCAGATAAATTAATCCTTAATATTTTTCTGTATTTTTTATTCTAGGAAAATCTGGTGGATAGGTTAAGCTTGCGGAGTAAAACTGCTCTTAAATTAAGCGTATAACCTAGATCAGGGGTCTCCAAACTACGGCCCGCGGGCCACATTCGGCCCGCGGACAGATTTTGGACTATTTCACTTTTTACCACCGGCAACAATGATAATATGGTTTTGGCCCTCGGAACTTACTGGAGTAATCAGTATGGCCCTAAGGCTGGAAAGTTTGGAGACCCCTGACCTAGATTATGAATTTTACAACAGAAAGTGTGCACAGTGCACAGTACAATAAACAATGGTTTGTTATAACTTGACTGAACTGAATCGCCCAATGTCTACTATTTGCTATATTTCAATCCCAAAAGTACATTTTATACTTGGGAGACATACACGACATTTTTATTTCGTATGCAGCTCATTGGCAAAGTTATTGAATATTCAGACGGGAACAGACAGACGGACGGAAATAAGTAAATGTTTTTTTTTCGTAATATAGGATAATCAAAACATGTGCTTACGCCATAATTTGAGACAATTTTTTTTTGGATTACAATACTTTCTCTTTTAACATACCTCGTACGTGATGAAAAAGTAAGAAAATAGTGATTATCAAAGTGGGCTCTGTATCAGGAAATCTGGGGTCTCAAAGCGATAGACGCTCTTGCGAACAGTCGCATATCTATAATGAAAAGAACTGTCGGCGCGCAACGCGGCGATGGTCGGACGGTAACGTGTCTCTTCCGTCCTTTTCTGCGCTTTGATGAGTAACTGAAAGAGGCTCGCGCTGATCTACTTCACTGCTGCGCTTTATCCGTCTGCTTTCCTCTACTGGTTTACCTGATTCTCCTCCTCGCTCTTCGTTCATTTACTTGTTCACTTGCTCACACACGTTCGTACGCTCGCTTGTTTACTCGGTTTTGTTATCTCGCCCCTGTCTGCAGCTGGTGCATGGTCAACAACATTGCCGTCTAAATTATTGAGCGCTTGATTTTGCACCGCGTTCCCTATATTTCATTCCTTTCTAGCATCGGGCTCGAGGATTAAATATTAACGATCGTACAAATAAACTATACTTGCATGGAGAGACTATCGAAAATTCAAATCAGATCGTTCGATTGCACACGACAAACCTATGAATGACTTCGAGACCCTCTTGAGCATATTAACTGCGTCTTCTAATTTATAATTTATCATACACCTTACAGCAAGGAACTGTAATATAAATCTGGTGTGCTGTAACCCGAATGAAAAAGACCATGAATGCTACCTTAACTTTTTCTCTTAAAGCGGATAGGGATACAAAACCGTGAGGACCGAAGAAAATAGAAAGAAGAAAAGTGGGACGGGAACAATAAAATAAAAAAATGAAGTCACAGGTAATATGACAGTGTGGCCGTGAGTGTTCAGACAGAAGGAGGTTCACAAGATGACTTATTCTTCTCCGTAATGTACGTCCTAAGTGATACCGCTTGTAAACTGTTATAACCGTGGCTTCTCTACATCGCCCATACCTCTTCCTCGAAACGGTAGGCTGTTGAGAATAAAAATGTTCTTAAGAAATCTGAAGAAAGCAAAGTACAAGACGTAGTAATTAAAGGGATGGAACGAGACCGCGAATCGCTCGGTCATGCAGCGATCAGTAGCCAGGAGGTTGATGGCAGCCGAAATACCGGAAGATTGCTTCTTCGTAGTATCAACGTCATAGTCGTTCGTAGTCGCGTGTATCGGCCTGTAGAGGACGAGAGACGGGATACCTATACCGATCCGACTCGTGGCGGTGCTAATACCGCTACCTGTTATTAATACAGTGGGGTATTTGCGGCCGTTGCCCCCTTCCCTACCATTGCCCCTGCATGCGCGAAAAGAGAGAGAGAGAGGGAGAGAGAGAGAGAGAGAGAGAGAGAGGTCAATAAATTTCTCGCCAACTCTGCGCAAGTGCCTTATGCGAATACAGCTTCGTTTCCCGGGTTTTCCCTCATGTTCCCAGGGACGAATTAGTTTTGTCCACGTCCCCGACACAGCGACAACAGATCGATGACGTCAGCGGATTCATTCTATTTTTAGAAACGCGGGACGCAACGAGGAAAGAGACAAGCCCAACCGTGAGGAAGGGTAGGCAGGAAGGATAGGCAGTAAGGGCCTGCGCGCTAGGAGAAGAGAGGAAAAGAGGGTCGATGGAGGTCGGCTCGACGCGACTTTCTCCGCAGCAGAGAAAGGAAGAACTCTCAAGTAGAAGATAAAGAGAAAGGGGTTGGAAATAGGAGTGAGGGAAACAGCTGAATACCGTACGCTGACGTGCCTCGTACGAGCGAGCGAATGCCACTTGACTCATTCATCCAACTGGTCAGAAAGTAATAGGAAAACCGAGCAATGTCTCGCTGTAATTTTTACACCCGCTGTGGTAAATATACGGGGCTTTGTTTTTTCTCAATGCTCTTGTAAATTCAATGTAAATTTTAGACGAAGAGTTTGGGAATAATAAGTCAGACAGTTGTAACAAATGAAAAATGAATAAAGCTACAGTATCATCTTTGGATTGTGTGTTCCGATGTGAACGCTTGACCCGATTAATATGAGAAAAGAGAGAGAGAGAGAGAGAGAGAGGGGGGGAGAGAGAGAGAGAGAGAGAGAGAGAGAGAGAGAGAGAGAGAGAGAGAGAGAGAGAGAGAGAGAGAGAGAGAGAGAGAGAGAGAGAGAGAGAGAGAGGATGTACGCGATATAGATATCACCTATTTCACGGCGGAAGAAACATCCGTTTGCCTTGCACATACTACAGACGAGGAGGTATTCGATACGGACGTACACTGACCGTATAAAATGACTGACGATGGATCGAGTTCAAGAAGTTTGGAGCATGTTTGATAACCTGGATCTGATCCGCATGGTGGAAACGTTTCAATCGCTATTTTATGAAATGATCGATGCTGTTTGAATTGCGGCGGGTTCGAAAAAACCGTGTTTCCGTAGACGAACCGCGTTCCAAGTCAACCGAACTCGTACGGTGTTGATACAGACTAGACACGCCTAGACGATTCACCGGAGGCAGCAAGGTCCAATCGCACGTCAACGGAGTTGGAACGAATTTGTATGGTTGCGTCTGCTATTCCGAGTTTGGATTTCCAGAGTGTTTTATAGTAAATGTGCGGCTATGGCGATCAATGGCGATCACTTCTATTCTCGTCACCGTACCGAGAAGTATTGAAATAGTTTTCCCTATGGCTCAAAAGTTGACGTTGGTTGTCGTGGGGTTGTTTATGCTTTTTCGTTTTCTGATTGCATTTGGGAATGAGAGGGGTGAACGAAATCGTCGGCGAGCGTCCGTGGTGAGAATTCCTTACGTGAAATCGAAAGAAGATTACATCTAGCGGTACGACGTAACGCGTTACACTCCAGTTTAGATTTACCCCAATTCTCGCTTTCTCTCTCAACTTTGTTTTATTGTTCCGACTTCGTTCCCAATATCTTACTCTATACTTAATCTTGCGGAGAGAGTTATAGAGAAAACCAAAAAATAACTAACTAAAATGAATTACAGAAATGATTGGCAGATTACTCGATATAACCTTTGAGAGATAACTTAAAAATGCATCTGTAAACTAAAGACCTGCGAGTACGACTGAAAAACAGAAAAAGGATTGAAGCTGGTAAGTGGAAGGAACTTATAACACTTTCAAGCGGAAATCTACGTCTATCTAATGGTCAGTAATTAGTTTCTACCCTTCGATTCTCGAATGGCATGATGAGTCTAACGTTTCTAAAAAACCGTGTGTCCCGTATTAGGCGTAATGGTATTCAAACGCGCACGTTCGGCTGTGGCGTATCTTGTCGACTCGCATCTTGCTTTGTTAAGTATCCAGGCGATGCTGGCTATAGGAATATCGAGCACGCGCCGCATCTCCGGTGCTTTATCGTTCAACTACACCTTGGAGTATTTAAACTATTTTCGATTGGTTAGTCAAACGTAGTACGTAGGCCCGATGACTTGCGATTAATTGCAGTTCTGTTCTCGTTCAGAGGTGTCGGCTGGCAGAATTAACGTCAGCGGTAGTTACGACAAACATTTGGATGCATCGGTAACCTGCGATTTAGTTACCGATGACTTTCCTCCTATAAGCAACCGGTTGGTTCTCGCTACTGGTAAATCTTTCTAATCAAAGGCAAACGACACCGAACAGATGTACCGACCTTGTTGTACGTCATGGCTACTCCATAAAACTCTCCAGCTGATCTCTTTTACACCCGTTCCAGATTTTCCCGGAGGTTCGCTCGTCTGCACACCTCGTCCAATGTAATTCGCTCGATATTCGCGTCAACGCGTACTCACCGCATCGATCGATATTCGCCCCACGTATTCTCGCGTATAGACTCCGAGCTCCACCGGGCGCAAACAAACTCCTATCGATGTAACTCGCTCGATAGACGCGTCAAGCGAACTCGCGACACCGATCGATATTCACCGCATGCACTCGAAGCTTCGCTCAACGCGACCTTCGCCTACCTATGTAATCGGTAGTATCACGATTCAGCCGTGAGATGGCAATTCGTTTCTCGCAAGTGCCGAGGACTCCTACATCTATTTAAAGCGACCAGAGTCGCTTTCTTCATTCAACCGGTCCGATATTTAAAGCACTTTTCCTCTCACACCTCGTGATAGCCGTCGGGCCGCTCCCCACTCTGGGTAGCGACTTTCCTACTCCACCCCTCGATCTTGGAATCATTCTAGTCGCCCTTCGCCGATATCTTCCTTACATTCCGTTATGCTATCGATATCACTGCCAAACTCGTGGGTCATCAATGTCACGACATCACCGATCTCACCTCTCCGAGCATTTGCGATTTCCAAACGTGAAAGTATAGCAATATTTCTATATCGATGTATCGCGTGAGATACTCGCGATCCTCGTAATTCTAAATACATAACATAATTTCACATCCAAAACCTCACAGAACTGATTCGATGTACCGATCAAACTGTGTGGTCGAGGTTGTAATGTCAGTTGGTAACTAATACTACAGGTATTCTACGAAAAACATTCTAGTTCCTTTAATCAATCGAGTAGTTGGGGTTATGTCAACTATTCCGGTTAGTTGCCGGAACCCATTTATTAGTTTCACCAACTGCTTTGTACTTTCTCATCACATATTAAGTATGTAAAGAAGGAAAGTATTGCAATCGAAATAAAATTCGACTCGGATTATATATTCTGAGTGTCCGAGAGTACGAAAGAAGCATTTATTCATTTATTTTGATCGAAATTGCGAAACATAAACAAGTTGCTAACAAAACCTAGTTTTGGTATTGTATCGCAGTACAATTGCACAACTTGTTCCGATACTTTACCTGAAATCGATTTTTAAAAAGTTTAGTCGAAATTAGTAAAAAAAATGTTCTTTACAGGCACGATGCTTTTTGCTTTCTAAAACGAAAATGACATCAAATATTTGATTAAATTAATGTAAATAATGGTCAACGAAAAAGCTATACCAAATGTTATTACCAGATCTGTCAAATTTATATTTTTTGTTGGTCTGTTTGAGGTTAAACGCGTATTAAACGATACAACAATAATATTTCACATTCTCGAATAACCAAACTTCATCGTATATTTTCGTCCACTTATAATTTTATTGATCATTCGAATGTATTATTTGTTATCACTTGTTTTATAATCACGTCTTATTGTTTTTCATTATGAGTGACACTCGAAGTAAAACAAAGAGTTCGAGCTCAAGTTAAGTTGCATTTTCACTACAGTCGGAGTGAGAAGAAAAGGTGTGCCGACGCGCTCGTTTCTCTGCTAATCTCGAATAAAGGAGTTGCTGTCGCTCTGTTAATCACGTTAATCACGCAATCGGAGAAAAAGCAACTCCCTTTACGTCGCACTATCTTTTTCTATTAGAGCGTCGCGAGCCGAAGCCAACGTTCGGTCTGTATCTACTAATAATGCGATTTATTTACTTGGATGTAGTACCTCGAGTGACAGTCGGAGAGCAGGACTCTCCGGTTAACTGTACGGCAGGAAACCATATATATTCAAAACTATTTGGTAGATGCATAAACCCAGTTTCGGAACTTCGGTAGATCACAAAATCACGTGCAACTTCATGCGAATAACAAATACGATGAGAAAGTTACGAGGTTCCACGTCTGTTGCTTCTTCTTGAAAATGTCTTGCACTTTCGTACGACGTAGGAATTAAAGCTCGAAACTATCAAAGTACGGTAAGCTGTCCGAGGAACTAAACTTTCGCAAAGTTTTCTTTTAAACCTCTTTCTCTATTATTTCAAATCGTTAAATATACATATACGGTCGATGACGCTCGGTTGTGACTCTTCGTTATTCGATAGGATGCTCAAGTTTTTCGGCAACAAGGCAAAGCTGCCGCCACGCTATTGGAATACCACGTTAAGATATTTTATAAGGGATTCGTTTTACACGGACGCTCGTTCGACACTTGGGAATGTTGCGAAATCACATTTGAGGCTCGCACCTTCAAGTGAATAACTTTAGAACAGTATGATGCGTAACTCTTTAATTCGTGTCTATACTCGAGTAGAAATCAACAACGAAATTTCGAGTAGAATTCTACAATTGAGCTGATATACTGTATGTTCGTAGCCTGATAATAATTGACTAGGGCAAATAGCGATTTAGTTTTTTAGTCTTGCAAAAGTTTTGACAGTGGCAGGACTGTTCTAACTGAATTCCGGTAATGGCCACAGCTTTTTTCTCACCGGAAATGTAGGAGGATAAGGTTTTGCGGCGTTATTTTAGGAATATCTCAAATGAGACAGGTACACGCGTACGATAGTGTGATTATCGGTGGAATTTCTGTAGCGTAATGCTCCGATTCCTTTGCCAGCTGACATTCGGTATTTCGCAACTGCATTATTCGCCATAGATACGTATGCGAATGAGCCTAGAGTAAACGTGCGATCCAGAGATCTGAATTATCTCAAACAAAGGCTTCCGCGAGGAAAACAAGGTGAATTTCGCAGTCACTGCTAGCGGCAAGTTTCGTATGCATCCACAATAATATCTCAGATGCGCACTGTTCCCCGCGGCGCACAATAGAAATTGCAGTGACAGTCTGGCTTTGTTGAAAAACAGTGCAGGAGGCGAAAAATGGTTTGCGCGAATGCAAAAAACAGAGAACAGAAGAATGGACGAATCATGCGCTTGCGTGTGTCGATATCACTGTGTACGCATTCCATAAAAAAAACCAAAGTCACAAAGCTTGGAAAGGTTACGCGAAACATGCTCACCTATGGATATAATCAGATATATAAGAGAACATAAATAAATGGAATCGATGAAATATAAATTCGTGCATCATATTAAGTCGACACTGCCACCCAATTATTTTCATTTTTCATTACTTAGGTAATCCGTGTGCCTATTTGTTTGCATAATATATCGCGTGCATAGTAAAATTCTCGAATAAAAATAGTCAAGCGAGCTAATTATTCGTTGAGGCATTCTCCGTTAGGTATTGTTCGAATTGTATGAGTATAGCGTACCTGGTACACCATGGTTTCATTTATTCCGAGAGAAACCTGAAGTTTATTGTACCTATAACTTGGTGCCCCAGGTTAATCCGCGTCTACTGTGCGCAGTATCGTACTCGAGGATTTGCGGAAATTCGAGCAGTTTGCGAATAAGGAACTTTGACACGCACTCGTGAGCTCGTATCGGTACAGTGTACGTCGAGTCGAGATGAGTATGGCCGTGCACGTATACGGCTACATTCGTAGTCAAAAAGCAAATGCAACTGCAAATTGGTTTGGATTTCAGTCTGGCGTGCGATGAAAATTTAATACAAACCAGACGTTTCCGATGCTTTACCCGTGTGTTAAATTTTACTCCGATCGATCGATTAAGTATGGAGATACCTACAGAGGTTTCATCGAACGTGAATTTCGAGTTGATCGAAGCCTGGCAAAATGTATTCGCGTTAACGAGGGATCTTTCGTAGATCTCAGCTCAAAACTCGCGGAGTTACTTTGGATAATTACTTTTGATTACTTTAAAATGTATAATAAATTGATAACAATAGGAAAATGGAGTTTGCCGCTCTTATCTTTTTTAACGAGTAGCTCGACGCTGGTTAATCCACTGTTCGGAATGGCGTCTACGCCATTCGCAACTTTTTAAGGGCATTTTTGTGGAAGTTTCGCATTATTTTGAGTTGCCCGACATGGAAATTCCAAAAAAAAAATGTTCGAATTATCGATGCATTCGATATAACAAAACCAATCGGGGCAACTAATGTTCCGGGGTCAACGAGGCAAAAAAGTGTGGGATGCCACTTTGTTCTCCCCATAGGGTTCGAACTTCGTCAGACTTTTGCACGAATTTTTTAATCTTCGCAAGGAGTGTAAAGAGAAATTGAGTGAAATTCTACGCGCTCGCCAGATACCTTTCGGGAAAGGTCAGGTTAACTTTTATCCCATGGTGTCGTTATGTATCCCTCATAAATAATTTCCACAAATTTATTTATGGCGTCAATGGGAACATTCCGTGTTTCCTCTACGTTGCAGCGATTTTTCGCCGCCGGCTACTTTCGAGTCTCCTCTTTCCGTAAAATAAGCAAAAAAAAGTCAAGAGCCATGTTTCTATGTGCAATGACGTTATTTGTGCGTTTTCGATGGCGCCAACCTCCACTCGAATATCAACAAATGGCTTTGGATAAGTCGGCGTGTATGCGCGTGTGTCTTGGCATTTTGTCAAATGGCGCTGCTTTTATGCAGATATTGGCGAGAACTTCGAGCAACTCGATGATTTTCAGGACAATGCAGAAATTCCGGGATATCTTGACTGTCTATTTTAGAGTCGTTCGCGTCAAGTAAATGTGTCGCTCGTTTGTTGGTGAGTCACGATGTACCATGGGGCACCAACGAACCACTGGATCGAGGGGCACGATATGCCATTATAATATATTGCGTAAATCAGGGTTAAATATATATTTTATCTCATATAATGTTTAGAAATCGTTAACCGTGCGGCTTTTATTAATTAAAAAGCTCGCATATTCGCACTGTTATTCCAATTGTACTTTCAATCGGGGAATGCCGTCATTTTTACTCGCGTTTAGTTACGTTAGAGTTCACTCGTAAAAGTTTTTCATCTTTGAAAAAAAACGTCCTTCGGGCTCAGATATCACTGTCTATATTCGGAGTTTTTCACATTAACTTCGACATACGGACCGAACGATCAACGATGGTATCATTAATTTTTATATAGACGCAATCGTCACTGCCGTAAAGAAATCTGAAACTTCAACTCGGTCGACGGTTGACGCGTAAAGCTCACGCGTATACGGTCGACAGGAGAATATTTAAAAGTTTTTTTTTGAGATCGTTTGCCAATAAAGAGTAGGCACTCGCGTCAACGCAGTAAAAGCGCAGAATGTTTAAATAGAAAACTGATTAAATGGTTTTATAGTATTTAATTGGAGACGGTCCAATAAACAATTACAATTTGTCAAGTCACTTTTTGCGTTACAATTATAATTTTGTTTCACGAGTCTCCACGACGAGAAACCAATCGTTGCGTTGAAAAATTGATTCAAGACTGATTTTCGTAAATACTGTGCTGGCTGCATGTTCCGAAAGCCAATTTTTATGGTGACGCTATACTCAATTGCATTCTACTTGGAATGTGCGTAACGTCGATCGCTAAGCAAGTCGCCTCATGCTGTCTCGGCGCATTCCTGCATGTGGACGAGCAGTCTTGGAATCGCGCAATGACCAAGAAACTTTATGGTCACGCCGATCTAACGGAGGTGAGCGGAACGCGCCTTGGAAACGAGTTCCGAAGAAGACACCTCTTTACAGGCGAACGCTGAGCGAACCTTTGCTTTCCATTTTCGAATCCGTCTATCATGAAATATCTGCTAGGTCCACAAGTAAGTTCGGGGTACAGTGACTTTTAGACAAAGTTTTGTTCGCCAGGTTAGCCAATAGCGTATTTTGCGGGTGCGAGAGTCGCGGGGTTTGGAGTTAAATTCTCGATTTGATCGCGAATTTGTTGGTACCTCGAGTGAAACGAAGCTCATCGCGTGTATCGGCATTCCGGTAAATGTGTCGTTATGCAAAAAGATTGCCGAAGGCCTCTCTTCGTTTCTATCACGTTGCTTCCCTATCTGCTTCTCCGACACGACCGCACCACTGCGCACGGCGCAGGTAACTCAATAATCCAGAACGTCGTGACGGTAGCCAGATATTGAATTCTAACGCGATCCGCCGAGACCTTTGGGTGGTAATCTCAAATGGTAATACGTTATGTATAATCGAACGAGTCTACATATCCCGACAACAAAGAAGACATACAAGTTAAAAAATATTTTTTTTAACCTTACATCTCACATTTACTTTACACCGAAAAAATAAGTTGAAAATAAACACATCGTAGATAATAGATGCTCTATAGTCTGATATGTAAATTCACTTTACACGTTGATTTAGTAGAAAGTCGTTTCACCTGGTTTAATCACGATTTTTATCCATTTAACGTTATTATCTCGGAAGGCTTCCTTTTCTAATGTCGAAAACAATCCTATTTCTAATACATTACCGGAGTTGGGGGTGTCCCGGTCATCGACCGGTATATCATTGATCGACGATATGTGCGTATTGGCTATAGTATCCATACACCGAGCAATCTTTTCGGTATTTTCCTGTTAATTGCGTTGCATGATTTTTGCACCGTTGTATATGTTATGTTGTATTGGCACGTTAAAAAGAAAGAGTCATTACCTCTATTCGTTTTTTGTTTCTCCCGTAACCGAAAAGTAAACTGCAAGGGAACTGGTAAAACGAATTTAAATTTAATTTTCAAGATAAATCCCTCGCGAACGTCATTGGCGCTCGAGTCAACTCCAAGTTGACGAGAAACTACTACGCGTATCACCGTCTATACCGTCTTCCCGTTTGGACATTCTCCTGCGTTTCTTGAAACGAGCTTCGTGCGAATGATGTCTTTATAATTTCGGTTTATCATTATCGTCGATTTTTTGTTTTCATAAAATTTTTAATGCTTTTTTCTCTCAAGTCCAACGGATATATTTTAAAATGCATTTTGACATCTGTTTCAAGCCGAAATACGGTAACACAGAAGGGATTAAACGGGGAATTAATATTGCACCTGCAACAAAATCTTTCCCCAAACGAAAGTACTATTACGAGAATCCCTGAAGTCTGTGTCCGTACTTGCGGAGATTCTTGTAAAAGGTTGCTCGTATCTGCAATATAGTGAGAACGGAGCGTTGCTGCACTCGGTGGAACGAGGAAATCTCGAATTGTATCGAAGCAAACAACGGACCATTGTATCTGAGCAGAAATAGGATTGCTCCATTGTCTCGTGTGGAAGCTTTCATTTAAAAAACGAAAATTTAAGAGATTATTCGTTGAGACTGAATGTTGAAAAATAATAGGAAACCTCACGCGCGTTTGGTATATACCTGTTTTTTACGGTTTATATATTATGATAAAGCGTGCTAAATATCATACCGGATTAAAGGGTGCTAAACATCATACCGGATGATATCAGTGCGAGGTTAAGTTTATTTCAATGTCTTTCCGTTTAATTCCTTTCATTGATTTTAGTTCGGTTGGCTTAAATATGAGTTTACATCAGTTTGGATAATCGCGAAAACGGTGCGCTGCACGGATCTGATACAACTGTGAGTTGCGGGTTATCCGCAAAAAGGGACCAAAATACCGAGGAGATGCTCTCGACAAATTCCAATGATCCTTGTTTCTTCATTCCATTTTGCATTTTGCATTGCTATGGAAATGTGTCCGCAAAGTTCTCACGAATAAAGTTATTTCAATACTGGCAATGTCAATATTGTCCAATAATTCGATTTTGTGCAATAACATTTGCAACCGGCCCGTGTACTCTATAAGCAGCAAGATAATATTATACGTATTTAATAAATAAATACATATTGCACCCTTGACGAATTCATCACGAGTCGAACGTCGACGTGGGCGCGCGGTAACTGCACCGCTTCAATTCCGCTATGCTCCAAACTGAATTAGCTTGCTGTACGGCGAGCTGCACAGCCGGTAAATGATAAAAGTTTTCGAGAGAAAGGATGATAAACGAGGAGGTTTAACAGAATGATAAACGGGAGACGAAAAAAGTAGGGAGGAAAACGAAGAGGAAAGCTTATTTTACTCTTAATGAAATCCCTCCTTGGGATCCCTTTCATCGTTTCCCAGTAATACGGCAATGCGGTTGGCACGGGGTACGCGATGAAGCAAACGACACGAAGGCAAACAAATCAGAAACATTATACTTATCGAAGGTAGTGGATTACACGAGGAGCATTCACAGCATTATGCCGATAACTTTTTGAATTTCTATGACTCTTCAATCGGAATGTGTGCAATTTTATATAATTCCTCAAAAACGTATTTGACGGTACATGTCATAGAAACTAAAAGACTCGAACGCTCGCGGAGTATAATTTCTTAGAATAAATGCGAGAGCGTTATGCCCTCACGGTGCGACCTCGTTGGAAAGAATTTTCAAGCGTATATCCCCGTCATAACAATAACGTAAACGTGTAGTCTCATTGGAGAGATACGAGATTGTGCACAGTGTAGTGAAATAGAAGAAAGAAATACGCAGAGGATCAACGTGAGCCTATCGAGATTCTTAAATACAAGATTGCATTCGTATTAGAATACTCGCTCAAGGGTATAAAAAGAAATAAAGAACATAGACCGGTATCGGAGGACTCGTGACGCTCTTTCATGGGCAAGGGTTGCTGGTCGTTGACAGGTCAATATCACATACGAATGAATTACGAGCGTTCCGAACATATTTTCAGCTACGGTTGAATGCGTTAAGCTAAAATATTTCGTTTAGGATCATAATAAATGCTGTAGGTGCAGGTACCGGTCGTTAAGATTTGACTTATTTTTTCGTGAAACTTATAATCATTGGCTTTCGCACACTGCCAATCATGTCCGACACTGTTGATTATCGTCACTTTCACGCGAATCCAGCGCTCGTAATACGGTGCTCAATGATGTTGATAGCGATAACGCGAGAATAACAAATAAGCGCGGTATAATCTATATATCTTGTCTATAATATTTTTTAATAGCGAGTGAAGCGGTTGAATAATAAATAAAAAGTGATTGGGATATTGTAGAATGTCAGCTGACAGAGACAGAATGTCATATAATTCCGGTTATAAGTGAAGTGTCCATAGTATTTCTTTTATATGTAAAATTATTGTTTTCTTTGTTCTATTCGCTGAATAAATTGCATTTTGGTTATTTCAATACAGTTAAATTATTTATCGTAGTGTCATAGTTTATATAAACGTGACCGTTTAAATTGCGCAACTATCGCTATTATTGCGATAAACCTGGATAAATATAGATATCGAGTCGACTGTGAATTGCAAGACATACCGCTACCGATAGTAGAACTGTTCACACCTTTCCAGTTTTGATAGTCGAGGACGCATCAAACGTGGAAGAAGGCTTGAATTTACGAGATTTTTGTTCACTCGGTGCACCTCTGGGTACCGAATCTGGAAGAATGCAGGTTTGGGAATTGGCTCCTCACCTATCATAGACACCCTGAGCGAGATCGATATCTTAGTTATTGGCTAAGTTACCGGCAATAAGCATACTTTTCTCATAGCTAAGAAAGGCAAGAGCTATCTCCTGATCGTGACGGCGCCACTCGAAGCCCCGGCGCATCATAAGCAGCTGCGTTAAGACCGAGAGATGGCTATCTCCGTCTGTTCCTCTAAGAAGCGTACACTTATCCGACGTACAGTGGCGAAAGACATTTCTTGGTGATAGCCCCGATATTCGTGATATACTTGGGAGCATCGAGGAGCACAGGCAGCCTCGAAGACCTCACAAAGACTCTATCCGGTGAAAAAATGTTTAGAGGGCAAAACCCACAAATTTTCATTATCAGCTAAGAATCGATTTTTTAAAAATTCATCATACTTCCCATCCTATATTCTTTATCTGTACCGCTATACCTTTGGATACAAAGTATCGCACTTATCCAATCTTTCAACGGTAGTACGTGTGTTGCCACATTTCTAAACCTCCCATTGATTTCTCTACCAAAAAACATCTCTCCTTCGATTTAATTCTGGAAAACATCTCTATTACAATACCAGAAACTAAGAAATCAATATCTCTGCCACGAAATAACTCCACCATAATATCGGGAACATCTCTACTACCGTAATTGAAACTCTTCGATTTACGAATCTACCAGTTTACATCTTTACCACGCAACTAAACACCTGGGTAAACTAGATACCCAGTGTTTAGTTTACCGAATATGCATTAGGTTTACCGGCAGTTGTATGTATACTCGTGGGCTATACGAGAAAGGTATTGCGACGGTGTTTGGTGCAGAACGCACAGACGAAAAGGATTTATTACATGGAGTCGACCGGGCTCTTGTTCTTGGGATAAATAAAAAAGCGTTTTGCTGGCTCCCTTCCAGCAGCGGAGAAATGTCGAATCCATGCATGACGGTCCCGCATCCTCATGATAAATAAAAAGCATTTCGCTGGCTCTCTTCCAGCAGCGGAGAAACGTCGAATTCATGCAGATGACTATTTCATGTTGTATCTTATCAATCTCGCTTTGAGAGATTCGTGGTTGTAGAGTTGAACGGTATCGAGGGGTTTTATACTAGAGCCAACAGAGCTTCATCGTGCTAAAATCGCGTTTAACTCTTCTGTAAGACCCTCTTTGAGATATTTGAAAGTATAGGAATTCGCAAAGCATACCAGGTGCACAAAATTTCACGTCTGTTAAAATCATTGTTGTTGCAGCGGTATTTATTTTTTTCGAATTTTTTACTAATTCAATTCTTTGATTCTTTGATTCTTTGATTCTTCTTCGCGGCTTGTTGGAAACATTTATCTAAAGATTGAATTTAAGGACAATCGTAAGCGCAGAAATCGGTACACGGTGATTCGCACAGAGAGTATACGATATAAGTGTAAACCACGAGTACACCGATGAAAGCTTTGAGAGTGAAAGCTGCTTTGTCAAAATCTATATCGAACGAAAAAGGGAAAAGATTAAGAAATATTTTCATGCGTATCCTGTCAAATGCAAGTTGGCAGAAATGTCTTCCGCTACTCGGAAAATGCCTACGAAAGTTTACGTTCGCTACTGGAAACGTCTTCCTCGCTATCTTGACTCAGCAAATAACTTCCGGGATCCTGGTCCGAATTTAGCTCAGTTTGCGTATCTCGGTTTGCTTCACTCGCTTTTCCGACGTCCTCGAGGTTGCCTGTACTCTGCAGCTCTACACGGAAACATCGGGGTCACTCGGGGGATGATCGATAAATAAGAGTTGTCAGGGAATTCCAGCCACGTAAACGCAATTTGAATCTTTACAAAGATAGTTTTTAAAACATATACAAATGTTAACAAACGGATTAAAACATATTATCGAAGTATAACATTGTTATGCCCTGAAGCATTGTTACAGCCTCAATTGATATAATAAGGGTGTACAGTAAATTTAAGTCGCGTAAGTGCAATTTACTTAGTTTGTAACAAATGTAATGTATCAAAAAATAACACAATATTTGTTTCTCAAGTTATCACATATATCATATTATATGTGTATATGGTATATAGATATATATTAGTACGATTCGAGTGCTGAGTATCCTCGTAATACCCTCGTCGTACCCTCTGTCCCTATCGTTGAACCCCTTTTTGTTAGGATGATGTGAAGGTCTGCAATGATCTTAGAATAACCCTAGCCAGGAGGGGGGGGCAGAGTATGAAGGGAACTTACAGTAATCAGCTCCTTAGGAAGTTTTTCGGCTTTGAGGGTATGTCATTTGATGGCGATCTTTTCATCAGAGCTGAATTATTCTGTCTTTCTTGCAGATCCTCTGCAGGCCCCGATTATTTAAAGTCCCATTTGGAGCTTATTCCCACGCGTGGGGTGTCTATTGAGAGGGATGAGGGGATGGGGCTTGGTATAATCAGGTTTAGAGGAGACTTCGATAGGGGACTTGGAATTGTCGGTGCAGGAGGCACCAAGAGTGCTTAGAATAATTCGTAACATGAGAGGTTCGATAATAGATTGCGACGTACCAAGCCATACGAAACCCTTGTGTATATATACTTAGTTACATATATTTCTCTCGTAGATAATATTTGTACCTTCGACGGCCGCGTCGTCGGTCCATTTTCGATGGTTCATGTCTTACCTTCAAACCGGCAGATCGATAGGAAAGAAGTCCTCCCTGATGCTGGCAAGTTGTTCAAGTTTCGAACCGCTAATTGAATTCCTCGCTTTAATTCAGTTTTGTCTCTCGTCGCTGTTTCGTCACGGATGTCGTCATCGTCGTGATAGTCGTAGTTGAATTCGTGTGGTCACACCTGATAATAATGATGCAACGAGCCGCTAGGAAACTTGGTCGGTTCGAATCTCTTCCGAAGGATTCTCGATATCGAAATTGGATTGGATATAGCAAGGCGTAAGTGACAGCCTGTAATTACCCGCCAAAAAGAAGTTCTCCTCCGCCTCCTGGCACGCTCTTCCAAGTTCTTCTAACTGAAAGTTACCTCGCGAGAAAGTTTGTATCGCAGTCGATTAAGTTTGTTCGCATTTCTTCCTATTCTTCTGTTTCTCCAGCAGTTTGAGATAATCAAAATTAAGCGAGAGTTCGGTCAGATGTCCAAATTGTCATGAGCTTTCAGTTGTCGTAGTCGACCGAATTTACAGAGATTATAAATATATAATAAAATGCACTTCTTTCTTGGATATTCCTATTAGGACTGCTCGCTTTCGCTGATCGATCGATCTTGTATGTAATCCGAACGATGACCAGCGCGACTACCACCATTTTCGGGGTGTGCCGTTGCGGAAGCAGACGGGATCGGACAGTCTCTTGCCGTGACCGTTACCAAAGCGGTTGGAACTCCCGTATGCGATGATACCGC
The DNA here is from genome assembly GCA_963942595.1 of Cylloceria caligata. NCBI lineage: Eukaryota > Metazoa > Arthropoda > Insecta > Hymenoptera > Ichneumonidae > Cylloceria > Cylloceria caligata. The sequence goes on along the minus strand of OZ012704.1, from coordinate 85,619,693 downwards.
CGGATCGACTTTCGTCGCTGACCGTGCCGCTTCACCAGGGCCACTCGCGACCCCGACGACGTTGCTGCTTTCTTCTTTTCTTTTACTCGCTAAAATTCACCAGGTCAAACGACTCAACTAACACCGTCGATATCGTGTTGCAAGCAACTTCCGATCCACTTTGTTTTGGCTATGTAGGGGAGACCAGGGCAAAATGGGGACAAACTAAAAAGCGTATAATTTTTGTAATTATTGTTGAGTTTTTAGTATAATTTCCTAGTACCTATTACCTGGTACCTATCGCATCATATTTGGCTATGATCGCGTATAAACCGAATATCACCGATCCGCGTCAACTACGGCGCTTGAACAGGTGTTCCCGGCATTTGCAGGATTAGCGGTATATTCAATCTTGAAAATACACGGGACATCTATGAGGGATGACGTTTTTGTACACCATATCCGTTATAACAGTTGCTTAGCCGTAAGAGGAATATTTGCGCGACTATTATTTTCTTTTCGCGGATGGTAAATGTCGCAGTTGGTACATAGACGCGGCTAGATCAAACGTCGGGAAGCGTTTGAGTCGCTCAGGTAGGGATACAACAACTGGTGGAACGTTGGGCGTAGCTTATGCGCCGGACTTACGGTCCTGCCCCAAAGATGACACCAACGTTGGCTCAACGTGAAAACTGCGTCAAATTGCTTAGACTTTGTCCGTTGGACACAATGCAAACGTTATATATAATATTTCTCAGACGTTTGTGTTCGATTACCAAGAAACTCCGTTTAATCACTTTTCAGTTTTTCGAGGTTACCATAACTCGTGTTTAAGATGACTGTCAAAATGTTTTCAACGTTTCTGTATCAATTTTTGTATTATTTCTGATAATATCCCGAGACTGAAACCGGCTTGAGCAATATTCTCACGCAGCCAATTATTATTGAAGCTAAAATTGCTCGCGAAAAATACAATACTCGTACGTTGGGCCGGGGCCACCAGCATCGGTAATCGCTACCCGGAAACGCAGATATTTCTGTGCCCATACGTTTCCTCTATACGATAACTGGGAGGTGTTTATTTTATTTCTGTACACTCTTAAAAAGACGACAATGCCGTAGCCATCGAGTTAAAATTTACCCAATTTTCATCCAGACCTTTTTTTTCTAGTCCCCTGATTAACTTTGATTAAAAATTTCATTTTCTATTAACAAGCGGTTTGTTTATTTATTAACTAAAAAATATTCAAATTGTAGGAGAAGATTAATTTTTCTTTAAATAAAAAATATTATCGAAAAAGGAGCAAAGTAGAACCGTGTACGATGCTCTCTCATTGTTGAACTGCCCGAAGAAGAAATGACGACGGATCGTAGGGTATATCGCGGGGATATTCCTAAATTATTTGTACAAAGGTGAAAAGAATAAAAATTCTCGAGATGGAGATCATAGCAATTTGCACGAGTGTAAATTATGTCATCTACACTGTACTCTGTAGGCAGCTGATAATATATGTACAAATATTTTAAAGGTGTGTTAAAAATCTTATTGCATGACGTGATTTCATCGAAATATTTCTGTCAATTTGTGTTTCCCATACACAATGGCTGTAACTTTACTTCTGTTTGTTCGATCGAGCATGCGCCTCGATTAGAATCAATCACGCAGCTTCACCGAAAAGCAAAGTTGCTGCTATTTCGCTCAACCACCTTCTTTGACCAAAATATAAATATTCTTGTTGTTATTTTTGTCAAATCGTTTCGGTCAACTTTGTAGATAATTTGACGAAAGAACCAAGGTCGTAAGCGTATCAGGCTGCGAAGGCGAGCACTCGACATGTTCGAGAAACGAGTCAGCGAGGATTGCAAAGAAAAAAAAACGGAATTGAAGTATGTTCGGAGGAGCTTCGATTTTGTATGCCAAGTTTACGGCGCGAGGACGTTGCCTGAGACGAACGTTGTTGTGAGAAATTTTCAGACAGCCCTTCCATCGTATATAATATGCGGAGGGTAAAATAGTACATTGTACTGTATTTTCAGCATGCGCGAAATTAATTCAACGTATAGACATGAAAAATAATATATCCAAGACTTGGGCCTAAAAGGGCAAATAAGAAAGAACGTAATTAATTCGCGTGATTCATTGGAATACAAGAAAAACGTGTATAACGTATAAAGTCGAAAAGTTCTTTTGGAAAAAAATCGTAGAACACGAGCTGGAAAAGTTTTATGGCACGGGGTCGTGAAAAATTGTTACACAAGAAAGTAAATGATGACGAAGAAAATGCGTATTAGTGCGGACTGTTGAAAAATTTCTGTTTAAAAATTAATCGTATGTTTATAAAGTTTCATGCACATACGGTATATGAAATTATATTCGTGTATGTTTTTCACCATTGCAAGGTACAGTATTTTAGTATACGGGTCTGTTATTATTCAATGTCATCCACGTCAATTTCAATATGCAGCTATTGAATAAAAAATGAAATTATTATCGTTCCAATGAAATGTACACGAATTCTAGTTTGATATAACTAGCTTGCACATTTCATATGACTTTGTATATCAAACATTTTATAAATTGCATAACATTGTTGACAGTGGAAACACGAGGAGAGTTCAAATAGTTTCGGGGCCGACGAGGGTATCGCGCAATAAATACGTCAGTGTAGGTACTCGCTGGATCTTGGTTCTGGCTCGTAGAAAGAAAATGGCAAGAAGAAAGATGACTCGTAGCTCTGTGTATAAAATTGTCAATCGAACATCAATATTTTTGACGTAAAATCAGTTAGAGTCATTGTGCAAAGATATTGCAAAAAATAGTGGAGTTTGGAAAGAAAGCTGAAGAAGCGTAAGGTCAAAAGGTCGATTCGTGATAGATGGGGATACACGTAGTTCAAGCACGATGCATATGGTATAACCAAAAGTGTCACTCAATTCAAAGGGCATAATTATTTTATACATCCAGACGTATGTATAAAATAAGTTAATGACGAACGAGGTAATATTCTTTGGGCTGAAATTCTCTCGCTGAAAATTTTCGATGTCAAACCTTTCTCGCGTGCTTGGGCTCGCAGATAAGCATCCTTCCTGCAATCATCATCCTTCGTGCATCCTATAAGAGGCATATCGTCGACTCGGGGACAAAGAACTTACGGGAATAAACAGGAAACTGAAATTGATAATAAACTTGAATGGAATAAAAGATAAAATGACGTTTCGCAATACCGATTGTATGAAATATAATAAAATTATGCATATTTTTTGTTATCTTCGAGATTCGATAGCTGGTTCGAATGTAAAGCGGGCCTTCGCACTGTCAGCATTACTCTCTTATGTATGTATATATATATATATACAGGGTGCGCCATCTTTTATGTCGGTATGTAAACATTGAATAACTTAAAAAAAAAACAACAACCGATTTCCATTTATGAGGTATTTTTATTTCATTTGGTCCTTTACAATTTATTTGCACAAGTTTTTGAATACAACATCAATCAAGTGGCCGCCTTTATTGGCCAAAGCAAAATGTGCCCTTTTTGATGCGTTTTCCATCACTTTTTCCAGCATTTCGAGCAGTATAGCGATGTTTTCGGGCTTGTTGGCGTACACTTTGCTTTTCGAATAATCCCACAAAAAGAAGTCCGGAGGGGTCAAATCTCGAGATCCGGGTGGCCAGTCAATGTCGCCATTTTTTGACATCACACGTCCAGGGAATTTTCGTTGCAGAAACTGCATTGTTTGATTTGCAGTGTGGTATGGCGCACCGTCTTGTTGAAACCAGTAACCGCCCAGACCTTTTCCACACATTTGTGGGCAGACATAATGAGTCAACATCCACCAATATCGATTACATCGACTGTTTCGCCTTCTCTGAAGAAAAATGGCCCAATGACGGTTTTGGCGCAAACGCCGGCCCAAACAGTTACTTTTTGGTCATGCAATGATGCTTCGTGGATCTCGTGTGGATTCTCCGTTCCCCAAATGCGGCAATTTTGCTTGTTTTTTTGCGGCGCCAGAGAGTGTGAAATGGGCCTCGACGATATGCACGTTGAGTTAACACAACTGAACGACTATTTTCAGCGTCACTATTTCGGCGCGTTGCTTCGGTATGAAGCGATTCATGGTTAAAATTGTACTGAATTGACGTTTCAAAAACATGTCTAATCAAGTCAATCGGTTGATAAGTGTCAAAGTTATTCAATGTTTACATACCGACATAAAAGATGGCGCACCCTGTATATACACGTATCGATGTACATTCACGGATCATCGAGTCCGAAATGTCTGTCAATTTTTCAGAGCGACGAGCCCAAGAAACGTGGATACCGGATTAAAAATATATGCAGAGCTCCGGTTCCCTTACAGCGTTGGTACTTTTAGAAATATATAATTAAAAAATAAAGAATTATATATCAGCGTCGTTGCATGTTACATTATATCGGGTAATATTGTGGCGATCGTGCCAGGAGAATATTTATATATATAGCGATGAGAATAAGTAGCGAAAAGTTACGAGCGGATGCACGTTAAAATAATAAATAATCAGCGCCACGTATTTCGCTGAGACTCGATGAATGCGTAACGCAACGAGCAATTGCTTGGCACAATCTTTTTGAATAAATAAAATATCCTTATCCTTTTCCGCATCATGATTTTCGTCAGAAAAGAAGCGGAAGAGGCAACGCGAAGAAAAACTTTTGACACTTTGGTGGCTACTTTTGTTGTTGGCTCATCGTCGATATCCTCATCGTTGACGTCCCACCTGGGGTAACGTCGCGGGCCTGTCTCAAGATCGGAAGCAAACCCAGGTAAAGGCAACAAAGCGAGTCCTCGTTATTTGGCCGTCGCGACGATGTCCAGAGGGGAAGCTCGCGGCATTCGGCTGGGATCATCGGTACTTCCGTGCACGACCTCGTATCGAGACAGCAACGAGAAAGTACACGTCGTCGGACATTCTCTCCTCGCGACACGATAGAGACCATCTTTATTTTTTGTTGTCTCATAAAAGCGGCTTTGTTCTCGTTAAAAAAAATTCGAGATCTCAATGCAAGGGTGCACAAATGACGATAATACGTCCAAAAATTACATTTAGCGAAAAGTCTCGATGAATGCACGCGCGTATGTGTAGCAGGCTTGCAAAATTCAAAGTTCATTAACTTATAAACTTAATATTTTTCTTGTTATAATTCACGCAACTATTGCATCACTTTTTTCGATTTAAATAGATTTTTAATTTTTCGAATAATGTTTCCGCTCTAGCTCGGTCAAATTTAGAGCTATCGCGTTAAACTTTCTACAGAAATGGACTAGCACCGAGCTATACTCGATATAGAATTTTGTAAGAATCGATCAAAGACAATTTTCAACACCAAATGCCTCAGTTCCGTTCTACCGTCATCTTCGGTGATGATCAAAATTCTTAAGATTCGAAACTCAAGTTTGTAAAATATGTGGAAGAACTCTTTCTTGAAATGTCGAAAAAAAAGTTGCAAAGCAGAACCTTGCGCGTCGTAGCTTCCTCATTTTTTTGATTCGCGGTACGCAACGTTTTCATTACGAGGAACCCAAAATCAGGCAACGTACTTTCTCGTAGTGGATGGTATGTGTATTGCGAATAAAAAAAAATGTGAATGCAATTTCTACTTTACAAAATTAATAAATATACTTTTAAAATGTTGAAATTCATTCTTTCGGCGATAATCGTGAAAGAAATAAAATGCAAAAAGCAAGTAGCGGAGGAAGAAAAAACAAAGGTATCGCGCAAAGATCATCCGTCAGCGACACAAGAGTAGAAACGAATAGAATAGAGTGTACGAGTGACCGGAAATAGCGTCCATCCAAGTTCGCGTATACCTTCGGGGGATCACGGTCCGAGGGCCTACCGTGATCCTGGTATAGAGAGTACGGTACTTCACAGCCCAACATAACATTTATTTACTCAAACGAGGTTCGCTGCGCGGATTTTCGTTAGCTTTTGGCTCTCTGTATAACGCAGCTGCAAGGCGCAAGGTGCGAGGTGCAAACACGACATTACAATGCTTACGCGTCGTTCGGATATAAACTATTTCCTTTATTGGCGCTTGTGTGCCGAAATGGGGACAGCGAGTCGCCGTAAGCTATCTACTCTGCACCGTATCTATACTATGTTGCGCAAAGTATGTTCGAACGTATGTATAAGTACGCTATGGTATTTCAGTGAAATATGCAGTATGCTGCTTTCAGCGGACTGGATACCAAGTATTTCTCACGAAGGAACATGCATCGTACACGTATATTTTTCTAGATCGTGACTGTGCGCCGTGTCGGTGATCCGAAAAGATTCAACCTTCCGGAAAGTTTTTCCAACAAAAAAAATACGAAAAAAAGAAGGTAGATCGCATTTACGACGCCGGTGTTTGAAACTATCAGCGCGACATTTCCTGCGGCAATTTCGAGTCATTTCGCGAGTGACGAGCTCTTTGATAATTTCCGGATTTGACGTCAACGTATTGCGAAAGGGCGCGTTCAGCGAGCTTAAGAATCCGTCGGCTATTCGGTATCGAGTTATCTCCTGAAGCTTACTTCCGAGAAAATAATATTTATTTCAATTTTCTTCTTATCGAAGAGAAAAATGAATAAATGCCTCGGAGTATTTTTCTATTAAACATTATTATATACCGTGAATTAGTGTTTTCCAGATTAAACAAAAAGAATATGTTACTCTCGCTTCGATACATTACCATATAAATAGGGTACGTATCACGTTGCAAAGCGAATTTATTCACAAACGCTTCTGGCAAAGTAACGAGCGAGTTTGATATATTCTCCACGGTTTGCCTCATCCTCCGCCGCTGCCTATATCTGTTTTGTGTATCCGGCGCAATGTCGACCCTAGCTTCGATCATCGAGATGCCGTAACATCGAAATTGGATTCCTCGCAAATTTTATACCGATTACGGCTTTCGATGCATCATTGAATATTTGCCGTTAACAGGTTCTCGATGCAATATACCGAATGGCACGCGTATGTCGATGACTATGTATCTTACGAACCTTCCTCTAAATAGTACGTACGTTTCGCTTGGATTGAATTCGACTGAAAACTGTTCCTTATCCACATAAATTTTTTTATGAGTTTTGGAATTCTGATGCGTAACTCACAATTTTGAAGGTAAATTAAATAAAAATTAATCTGGATTCTGTCAGTGAACTCGAGAAGATATTTGTTACTGGTCTGAACACATGAACGCGTCTAAAATATTTATCGACATCTTGTTTTATTTTTAACCGTAGCACTATTCACTCGTACAACATTTGGTAAACGTACGGAATTGATATTAAATTGTTGTCGAAGAACGCTGTGAGGCAACATTTTAACGGGCTGATGGTATTACCTCATTAGCGATAAGCCGATGATGCGCCGACGGGATGGTGAACGCAGGCAAATAATATTTGACGGGGACGGTGCTGCGGGCTAAACTTGGTTATAATTGCATTTGATTTTCCGCTCTCCTACTCCTTTCATACCTACTATTTGGCAGAGACCGACCAAGCTAATCGGAGCGGATATATCTGTAGATGGTGTGCCGACGAGGCTATAAATAAAGAATATAGTTCGCGTGGCTCTTCTATTCGCGGGCGGTCACCAATTTCGATGAGTTTGAACTCGTGATTATACACACGCTAACGATCCAAACCGGTCAACGCTCCAGCGACTGTAACCGGGCAGAGGCTAGCGAAATTATCGTTGCCGTGGTTAATAGTAATTCGCTTAGTGAAATATCAATTGACCTTCGTTGGGACCTTCGACAACGTCGAACACGTCCGTGGTCCCGCTTGCCCTCTTGTCAGCATCTACGTTATTACATTGTAAGCACTGGCTAGTCGGTAGCTCTAAAAGGGAACACCCCAACGTCGATTACGATCGCATTTGCGCCTTGAGCGTCGTCGCGAGTAACGCCTTTCGCATATTACACTTCAACGTGGAATATGTGAAAATGCATTTTAAAAGTCATAAGCCAGGTCAAAACGATGATCGGCTCGACGAGAGATCGTTCACCACCTGAAATATAAAGAAACTTTGCGTAATTAATTTTAGAATGATTTTGGCGAGAGTGCATTTGAAAACACGATTTAATCGAATTAGTTCTCGTATCTTCGTTCAACGTGAGTGAACGCGATTAGTGAATTCTGCTATGGAATTAAATACGATAAAATAGATAGGCATCCGCATGCGTGGGTAAAGAGGATTCGATCGTTGCCGGCTAACTCCTGAAAATCGTTGGAATTGCGTGGATATGTGGAACGGAGTTTCGGTCGCACGGCGCGTTAAAGGAAGTGCCGTGCGCGCACCGTTATACGTCAGAAACATAACGACACTGCGACAGGGTGAGTGTCGCAGAGCGGCAGTGCGCCGCGGCTCCCATATATTATTCAGGGGGTTTAGGTGCGCACCCGCCGCTTCCTCGCTCCATGAAGCATGGCCGCTACAATGCCGGACCGAGTTCTATCTCTGGTTTGGATCCCCAATTCCTCACACCCCTTACTTATCGCATTTTCCTTCTCTGCGGTTCTGTACATCGGAAAGCTCGAGTTCGTGTAATTTTTTAGATATTCAATTTATGCTTCGATACTCTTGAAGCACTCGTCTCCAACAATTATCTGGCGCTGTACCGTTAAAAAAGGTCGGTTATCAATTGCGAAAAAGATATTAACGTTGCAGCTCGAATTTACGATAATAAATATCGTTAAAAGAGAAAAAAATATACTCCAATCAGGGCAAAGCTAATTTTTTCATAATAGTATTTCGAATCGTCTCCGTGTATAATGGAAATATCGGCATTTTTCATGTAAATAGTTTCGATTCTTCGTCGTAGATAGAATGCACCGTGTGCATCCGTAATTTCATAAAAGTGCATATACCACCAAGCTCAGCTGAGCACAGGCAGGCAATGAAAAATAGAAAATAATAAGCTCGCAAATATCCTCGTTGGTTGGCTGTTTGAGCTATAATAATACTCCATATGCCAGTCTGTATGTAAACGTGGCTAACGTTTATACTATATTTCCACTGTACCTGCCCGCAGCCAGAAGCTTTTAATGTTTTTTTAAGTGCTCCAAATGTTTATATATATATATATATATATCAGGGGAGTTCGCCTCGTGCTTGCTTCGCGTGCAAACCCCGTTGGGAGAGCCCGGACACTTGGGAAATCCCAGAGCTTTACCCCCCCCCCCCTCCACCCGATCTGATAACATTGGGTAAGTTCGAGCAGGATCGGGTCTCGATTCTCCTACATGGCGGCTAAATATTTTGATAATATAAAGAGATATTATAAAAATATATCGCTACCTTATATGAGAGTCAAGAAGAGTCTCTGGCGTCCGAAAGACCCCCAGGCTCCGATTATTCCAAGTCCCTTTATGATCTCACGTCCCTAGCCCGAATCATTTCAAGTCTCCCTAAGCGCTCCTGCGAGGCCCTCAATATTCAAAGTCCCTTTTGAAGCTCTCGAACACATACTATCACCGACACTCGCAAAGATAATCTAAGCCTCCTAGGCCCTGATTATTGTAGGTGCCCTCTCATAGCACCCCTGGTCCGCGATATTCAGAGTCCTCCTGGGAGCTCCCCTAGGGTACCATAGTCTTTCTATATTATAAAAAGAAAGAGATCTCGACGCTGCCGCCGTGTACAAGAATAGACTCGCTCACAATCGCACATAATACGTTCATCGACATTCACAGATATTAAAACAATACATTTAGCGACACGCACAAACATAATCCAAGTCTAATAATTATGCCGAGTCTCCCTTCGAACCCCACCCGTTGGATCGAGGGACAGAGGGTTTGATGATAGTGTCGGAAGAGGTGTCAATAACAGCGACAGGGCAAGTCCAACGATAAATTGTGAGGGCGCATGAGGCCTGAGTCGTACAAAATTCTAGTATATGCATATACATATTTATCGTGCCGTACGAGGTCCTTCCCCTTTTACGCTCCTCATCCCCCCCCGCTGAATGCAGCCCCATCTGACGTATACTCGTACCGCATCGCACTGCACTTGGGCTTCGAGTAACGAAAGACGGAAAAGCTGTTCATACGCGTAAAGTGGATTGGCGAAAATTTTGCATTCATTTGTTGCAATTTGAGCGAAGGACGTTAACCAAAAGGAATTTTATTTCTATCAGTTGGCGAAGTTACGTTATAAAATCAGCACATCTCGCGTTTCAATGGGCACGGGATATTGCACGTTCCGGTACAACTGGCGCTATCCAATTACCCTAAGTAATGACGGCGGGGGGATTGGCATACCGAGTGCTATACGAGCGTATGGCCGCAGTAGCCGAGTAATTTATAGTAATACCCTGCTCGTCCGAAGTCTGTTCGTACGTTGCTCGCTGGTCGGTAGAGTCGAACATTCTATTCGTCGATCCGAAAGTAAGCTCGAACACCCTACAAACGCTGTACGCATACTCGTTCGTCCTGTGTCTGTATAGCTTGCGTACGCACGAACACAAGTGCGGTAAAAGTCTACCATCAGAGATATCCCATAAAATAATAGTTTTGTGGCACTTAATTTCCAGTCGGTTTCTATTGTGTTTAAAATTTGGCTATTGCAATATCAAATGTCGATTTTAATTGTTACGTGGCTTACGTTATAATTCGAATATAATATAGCTATGGCTACTGCAAAGGTGGTGCAACATTGTAGGATAATAACTAATGTATTCTCTTTATGTAAATTGCCATATGTATTATGAGGGTACCGGCTGATAGTAATGATGGATAATCTCGGTGGATTAACTCGCATTCTCAGTTCTGCGACGAAACGAATAGTGAGAGTTGAACGCGAATCGAGGGTAGATATTCATATACTCGTACATAGAATATCCGCATTCGACCCCACCGTGGGCGGCCTACGAACAGTTTTTATCAATTATTTTTATAAATATATACATTTTGAACTAGACATTATAAGATTGGAAAGGTAACAAAAAACGCTTGACACAATTATCAATGAAATATTTTTTATAAGTAACGTTGAGATGAAAGTTGTGCGCCAAGTTTAATTAAACGCAAAGGTGACGAGTTTTATTCAGCTCAAAGACTTTTTAAAAAATTTACTTGCTGTCGTTGTTGGATAAAACTTTGAAGAAAAAAAAAAATAGAGGCAGATGCGAATTCGGCACTTGGGATACAGTAGATATTGTTGTATACACTGAACAGTCTTGAACCATGATTCCTCGATTACCGCTGGATGAGAAATTGAGCAAAAATGTGAGCGATGGACCGTAGTAAACTTGACAAGTTTTTTATGCCATTGCAATATCGTTAATCAATGCGGCCATTGAATCACGATCCAGGGTTTCCCCTGATGATCATTCCTGTACTCTACTTTCTTCATCCGTTATTTGCTCACTCCATTCTTTCATTGTTTTTTCACGTCCACCGAATATAATGGCGTATGTTTACCAAGGACGAGGTTACACGATAAGTTTATTCACGTTCTTTTCAGCCAGAACTTTTTCTTTCCAAAAGTTTTTTTAGCCAATGTTATAAGGTTTAGAGCACATTGAAAATATATCTGAATCATTTAGAATCACAATACTTTGAGGTTTGGTATTATTTATCTAATTTCCACAATCAACTCATGTCCAAGGTTTCGTACAAAGTATATGCCTCGACGTGACGTCTGGACTAGGATGGGAAAAAAATGAAAAAGGATCGCCAGAGGCGAGAGCAGATAATTGAGAAAATGGAGTTCGTGCTCAGTCCCTGCTGCACCGTAATCCAGGCCGAGAGTGGTCTCGAGCCGCCGGGTCGTGACTACCGGCACGCCTTACCCTCAACCTCGGGATGAATGATGCAGTTCAATTGTCGAGCCATTAATTCTGTGAGTGCGCACTGCGAATTTAAATACTCCGCAGTGAAAACAATATAAGCCAAAAGATCTAGTCCTCCAAAGAGAACTTCCATATCCGTAGTAGATGAATTTATATGACAAATTATCACAAGATTTCTAATATGTTTGGTTATTAATTCCCATTTTGCATACCGTCGGATAGATAAGATGGGAATAAAGTTAAAAACATTTCGAGATAAGAATTTTAAGAATTCTTCCGCCGAATCGCATGTAAATTAACCTTCTCGGCAATTTAATCTCGTTTCAGTTTTATACACCACAAACAAGTCCATAGAGCACGCGTGGCGCTCCACGATAGTATTGCGAAAATTTAAAAGAAAACTTCAGCTACTCCTGCGTTGTTTGTTTCCATGTACATTTGCGGTAAAATCCTAAAATAGTGCTCTCACATACCGATCCAAGGTCAAAAGCTCCGATTCACTGCGCACCTAAAAGCACTACATCGACTGAGAGAAGCAGACTATGAGAGTGGCGGTGTTTTTTCCGCCCCGCTCCGTTTCGGGCTCTCGTATGTGTTCTTCGGGGGTGGCTTGAGAAAAGAATGTACGGGATGCACGAGTCGAACCGCGTGGAAAAGCAAGAATCTTTCTTGGAACTTCGAAGTGCTCTGTTTCAGTGCAAAAGCGTAATATTCCAACGAAAGGTTCCTATTCTGGAAAGAGTCCGAACGCATTGTTGAAATTGAACGAGCTGTACTGTGCCTATCCGCTTGGCAGAAATTAATTGAAAGTGGAGTTACTTCTTATTCCGGATTCCCAGAGAACCGAGCATTATTGAATATTAATACATATAACCCTGTGGTATGTAATACTTGAAAATAAAGATAAAACATAGCCGATAGAACTCTGAAACTTGTGTTCAGAATTATTTGTTCCGAGTCGCTGAATGTTGAATTTAATAAAAAAGAACGAATATGCGAACATTGAATCGAAGCTTGAAAAAAGAGCGCCATCATCTGGCATATGTATAGCTTTCAAGACAGCTTTGATGTGGTTAATTATTCGCGGCACGAGTAACGATGTAAGAGGATTATTGAGTAGTAATCCAATCCTCGTCACATTTTGACGAGGGGTTAACGATGACGACGGTAACAGGGGCGTTGATAATATAGATAGAGGGAAGGAAGGAAGGGCTTTCGCTTCTTGGACTAACAAAAGCCAACGACGCTCGAAGGCAAAAGCTAGAGAGAAGCAAAGCCAAGTCCGCAAACTTGGTGTACCTTGGGAGGCGCATGATGGATCCAAAAGATATATTCGGGATCCTGGCCACATTTCTTCTTTCATCGTCTCGGTTCCCGTAGTCTTGCCTACGTGGACACAAGAACCTTGGTTAACAACGGCTTTGGTGAGTTTGTTCAAGCTAATTACGTAGATTGAGCTACTCGCGGAGAGTGTAAGTCAGACGAAAAGTCAGACGAAAAGGGATGGTGTACATGTGTCAGGAGGAGTAAAAGATGGCGCGTGTGGACCGGTAACCATGAGTGCCGGTAACGGTGGATATCGAGCGTCGTTCAGCATTATTTGCCAGGCACAACTATTGAGATCTTCGCATAGACTCAACGACGAGTCTCGTCAACGTGTATCAGACGTCTGGGAACCCCGGAAATATCAACACGCATTAACTTCTATTCGGTATTACATACATATCATATCTCGCTGTAATATCAAAATATCTCAACGCCACCATCACCGCCATTTAGGAAAAGCGAGAAAAGTCCCCGAGGTCTGAAAGACAAGTCCCTCGATGAACTCCTCGGGCCATGAAGATTACAAGTCCCCGACAGCCTCTCCTCCAAGCTCGGATTGTTAAAAATTTATTCAGTCTCCGTTTCGTGTCAAAATCCGAGAAGACCAGAGTCAAATGACACACCTAGGCCAATATTATTCCACGTTCCCCGTCAAGCCCCTGAATACGGACTAGCGCAGATCTCGGCGACACCCGACGAGACAATTTGAGCCCACTCTCCTCCAGGCCCTTGGTACTCCAAGCCCCTAAGGCGAAGTCACTAAGGTCTCTAATGACCGTGACTCAGCCAAGGCCGGATTGATCCAAGGCCTTGTGGAGCCCCGACCGAGCAAAGGGAGTTTAAAGATAGTGTCGGGGAGGAGGTGTCGATAATAGAAAACCTGGTATTATATATATATTATATATATAATCAAGGGGGTCTCCAACCCTCTGTCCACTTTGTGCGGCAGCCTCCCGAAAGTCGTTTGTGTTTTTCTTTTCGTTGCCTCTTTTTTTACTTCCGATCTTTATTTCATCCCTCCCGATTGTTTATTGTTTCCTTCAGCTCGTCTTTTGTTTCCCCAATCGTCTATTGTTAATAATGCGATAGTCCATTGTTTCTCCTTCCGATTGTCTTGTCCAATTTCGATTATCCTCAACCCAGAGGATATACGTACTAATGTTCCTATTATATACCATCTGTAACGCTCTATTATTGACCATAGCTGCACGGGAGTACAGCAACTCCGGGACAGTTATTCCTGGTCTTTATATACTCCAAGAGTTTATATATAGTCGGGGCTATCGTATTCCAACATCATTTTATAATATAAAGATGAATATATATGATGAACTCGATCGTTGTTTCCTCTTAATGATTTTCCTGCAAAACTGTGACTCACAGAGAATTTTACGTACATTTATCTTGTACACGCAAAACGGGAAATATTTTCCAAGGCTGTACATATCTGTCGCCAAAGCAGGACTTTAGTTTCGGTGTATACATAGTGCGAAACATACCTGAAATTTGTTTACAGAACCTAAGAAAACAAAGGAAATGTATGAAGGTTTTGTGGCGTCTCACTATATTCGTCTGGACTTGTATCTCTGCCTAAAATTTGTTAAAGAAAAAAAAGTAAACGCGTCTAGTCGGATGATCTATCTATAATTCATTGCACGCTTGTGTGGTTACTCGTTGCCATTATTATTATTATTATTATTATTATTATTATTATTATTATTATTATTATTATTATTATTATTATTATTATTATTATTATTATTATTATTATTATTATTATTATTATTATTATTATTATTATTATTATTATTATTATTATTATTATTATTATTATTATTATTATTATTATTATTATTATTATTATTATTATTATTATTATTATTATTATTATTATTATTATTATTATGCACGTGGATATGCAGAAATTTTGACCAACTCCGTGCAGCAATAGCTAATCGAAGATTCAAAGTTACGCTTCCGATAAATTTAAAGAAACATTTTAATTGAATTGTTAGTGGCATTTCTTATTTTTTTGACTTTTCAAATTAGGTTTTTTCTCTGTTAACTTTGTCTATGGGAGCGAATAGTAGGAAAAGCAAATTAAACAGAGAAAGCGTACTAACCTTGAAATTCCTTTCGGGCTGCGCTCACAGAAGTTACGATATTGGCTACATGGCCGAGTACCGTTGCGAACAGCAGAAGACCGAACAGCAACTGCGCTATCACGTACAAGTACTCGCCTTTGCTTCTTGGCCTGGAACACACGTACATCAATTTTAAATGCTCTCAGAAGTTATCGACATTTCGATTTAGGAACTTCAATATCGTTTCACCGGACACTTTGCTGATTAGCCAGCCGAATCCAAAACTGGTTTCATATTTCTATTGATTGATTATTAAGTTAATTTAGCGACTGACTCCATTTTTCGATAGGACCATCATTTTTTAAACGTGTAATTACCAGTTGTTTCCGTTTAATTCATACAATGAAATAAATAGTTGCTGTGATTACCTAGGCAAGTCTCCGATGGTCGTCAACGCTAGTGTGCACCAGTAGTAACTTTGAAGATATTGCTTGACAACATCCGCTGTCTCCGAGTCGTTGAACACCCAGTTCTTGCTCCCAAAACCGTTGTTTTTATAGATAATATGATAGACACAACCATTCCAGTGGAATATCACCAGTAAGTAGTGTATCAGTGACGTCGATCTAAACAAATTCGGATAGTTCGTATGTCGTTCGGTTCTGTCCATAAACGCCCAAAACCTGTTTCTCGGAAAGAATAAAAAAAAAAAAAACATTTCAATAGATCAACATTTGAAAATGAAACGAATAATGTTTTTCTTAAAAGTTTTGCTCCTCACCGATATATTTTAACGAGCCTAAAACTTCGAAGTATACTGTTGAATCCTATAGATAAGTATAAAAAGTCGAGGGGCAGCAGGCACAGGCAGTCTATGTAAAATGTGGTGCTGTTCATGTAGTGATTACGCAGTTTTGTCGCGTCGGTTTGTAACACACCGTCCTCGAGGTAGCCCGTACGAAAATGAAAGACTATGTCCACCAGGTATAACAGATCCGACAGGTAGTCCAGACAAAACCACACCACGAGGGTTTCGCCTGTAACGACACGAACATTGATTTTTTTCGAAAATTTTGTTTTACTTTTGATTCCGCTAATAAGATATGGCAAGACATAAAAACCAACCGTTGATTTCCTGAAAGGCAAACCTATAGATGATGACCCAAAAATTGTAGAGGAAAGCGAGAGATACGACCATCGACCAATAGTAACAGAGCCGTCCCGCTGGATCGAAAACAAACGACCAATTGGGTGCTCCCGTGCGGAACCCACGGGTGCCCGGTTGCCCGGGA
Organism: Cylloceria caligata; assembly: GCA_963942595.1. Classification (NCBI taxonomy): domain Eukaryota; kingdom Metazoa; phylum Arthropoda; class Insecta; order Hymenoptera; family Ichneumonidae; genus Cylloceria; species Cylloceria caligata. The sequence goes on along the minus strand of OZ012704.1, from coordinate 85,603,181 downwards.
AACCCTCTGCTTCCGCGTTGCTGCTGCTGTTGTTGGGCTGTATATCTCCTGAAAGTCACCAAGGACTCGTAGTTACCGTTGTTACGTTGATGGCGCTTCAACGTCATCGAAGTGATTAATCGCGCGGGTAATCGCATATCAAATTAATTCGTCGACGCGATAAGCTTTTTTGAATCATCATCGTTGAAAAAATATTTTTTCGTCACTCGAGTCAGTACCCAATCCGTTAAATGAGAACTCGAGCCCTAAAACTAAGGTATTTACGACACGACGCAAATCGGTAGCGTGTATCGCAAAAAAAGGATAATTATAAAAAATAAATATTGTCTCTCCGGTGGTATCGAACTCACGTTTCAGTCCCGTTGCAGCTGCTGTTACTGTTGAGATGATTCATAGACGCTGGTCCGTGAAGATGAGAAGGTTCTCGAGAGGAGGTCAGAGCTGTCGACGTTGGAATCTTAAACCTACCGCGTAGATGGTCCTTTCGCTTCGGTTTTCGACTGAGATCGAGTTCGCTCGCTCCGCGATTCACGTATGCCGCGTGTAACGAGTCACGCGACGAGCTGAAGTATCGCTGCGACACCGAGTAAACCTGTATAAAAGCGCAACGTAACTTTTAGGAGTGCGCCACTACTTTTCTGATACAAATAGTATGTATGAATAGTCGAGGCGAGGCGAAATACTTCAATCGCGTTTTACACTTTGCATTTCATGTTCTGATAATTTGTTTTTCTTTTGCAACATTTCGAGCCATCGAACGGTTGCTGATTAATCAAAAAATCATGTTTACCATTTCAACGAGCGCAGTATAATATATTAATGATACGGCAAGAGACAGACTGACTTAGCCCCGAAAGAATGAAAAAAAGTGAAAGAGAGGAAAATCGTAAAAGCCTGAGCGTGACAATACGAGCAGTCACTCGTACCTGATAGGATCCATGTTCGAGATAGCAAGAGAGCGGAATACGTCTCATCCATCACTCTGTTTTTCCCCCATATTTTCTACTTTGTACCGCCTAGCGTTAAGTGCTTGATCCTCTCGGTGAAAGTAAAATTGGGTGAATATGCCGTAAGTGGATTGTCTTTGGTAAGTGAAAAAGGAACAAAGTAGAAAGGGTAACATAATTATGACACGGAAGAGATGATAAATAAAAAAAAAAAAAATCATGATGAATCGGAGAAAAAATTTAAGAGCGGATAAAGAATGTTAGGGTTGAAAATTGAGATGAGAACGCGAGCCCGGAGCATGGCAATTCCAATTTACTCTTTGCCAAATCGATAACTAAAAAAAAATACAAAGAAAAATATTACTCCCAAGCAAATAGTCTATACTGGGTATTTGAAAATATATATTCCATGCAGGTTATTATATATATTTTCGATGAATATCCATAATTCACAAATCCAAGAAACTTTCCAAAGGAGGATAAGCAATCGAACGAATAAAAAACGATTAAAAGACAATAATGTATATCGAATTGCAGAATTACCAGTGTAAAAAGAAATGACAAACCTGCTGTTGCTGGTGGTGATGGTAGCAGGGATGAGCAGACGTGTGTTTGCCGAATTTGCTACCGACAAAATCCAGAAGACTCTGTCTCGATGGAAGTAACTCTCCGGAAACGTTCTCCACGCTCTTCGCGTCATCCTCTCTGCCGTCTGTCGTGGCTCTGGCATCACTCCCGTGCTTCGTACTTCCCAGAGCACCGGCCGCTGTTTTGTCCCGAATTTTGTCAGCGGTGCAGCCCAGAGCCGACGCGGAGCCACCGCTCAGACGGTCGATCGCTCCACTCGCACCACCGCTACCCAACGTTGACGAACCTGTAACGCATCAAAGAAAATTCCGATTGAGTAACGGAGCCACCTATCCTCGCCAACTACAATACGAGTACACCTGGCTGTATAGCGCGTCACTCTCCACTCCCGTTTGTACTGCTATGTCGTACATTGCCATTTTGCACATTGACAAGCATTTTTAACCTTACGCTACTTCCATTACGTCCAATTATAGTTTTGATTAATTTTTTTATTTAATTGGCACTGCCACCTTCGTACGTTCCTTTGAGCTATGCCTCTACATCGGAAGCACGATCGAGTCAAACGATAGATTCAGAAGTTAGCGACATACTTTTAGATTGTCAATGATGTAAACCGATTAACTTCATTAATGTTGCTAAATATTACGTCAATATTGCAGCAAGTATAGTTACCGAGGGCAAGAGTGGGTGACTGACGCTTCTTCGATTAATTGGAACGCCACTCTCGTCGGTTCTATTGCGTTCTATTCCGAACTGAGTACCGTGTCTCACGGCATCGAGAGGCGCGGCAGCGTCTCGAGACAAGTATATTTACCAATCTTACCGACTATCCGGAGGTGTGTGCGTGTCTCTTGCCATCTCTTTTTGTCGTTATAATAGTAATAGCGTATCCTTATTCCGTGTCCGATTATCTTTAGACTTTGATTGTACGCGAATAGGTAAAAAAAAATGCTCTTCGATGCGAAAAAATGTTTGAAAAAATAATATATCCGTGAACTTTCAAGCTGTCTTCTTCTAGTCGTATTGTAACATTAATTATTAGTTTTGGATCTTAGTTTATAACATATGTTATTGATATCTACATCAATTTCCACAAAGCGTAAATAATAAGACCTTGACAATACGTGCTTCCCTAATTTTCAGTTTATTCCACGTCCTATCGTGTATCGTGCCAAATGTCTCTTAACCGTTGAATACCGCCTTAGAGTCTATTGTCCTATCCTGTCCTAACTTTCTCGTACAAGGTTTGTACGATAAATAAGCTTTACTACGATTACACTGTCCCCTATCGTATATTAATTTATAAGCTTTGCTGTGATCGTAAACTCTGTTTTAAGCCGATCCACTCTATTCTCTGAGCTAGGCATCGGTGATTTAAGGTTCATTAGTAGCCAGGCATTGCTGGATAAACGAAATCTCTGATTGGCCACCGAACATAGACGTTTGATCGATTAGCTCGTATTTCTGTTTGACGAATACGATCAAATATAAACACTATCAATTATCGCACCAGGTAAGCAATAATATTCATCAAAGACTAAACGTTGCTAGCAATTATCGGACTCGGAATGCCCGTTTGAACTTGTTAATTTTATCCGCCGTAATCTTTCTCAACCGAAGAAAGAGATGAGAAACAGAACAGTGAGTTTTAATTCAATTTACCTAGAGTTCAACTATCGACGGTGGCTACAGAGATTTCGCGACGACCGACATTATTAGCCTCACAGTTGAGACTCAATCCTAGAGGCGTTTCGTGAGTTTTTATGAGACCCTGGTGCTATGTATCTCGCGGTCTGCTGCGTCGAATTAGGTCGAGACCGAGACATTCGTCTGATCCCTGAAGTATCCCCGTGTCACTCTTGCTCCTCGGGGGTGTAGATAGCCATCTCACATAGGTCGACTGCTCAAATGAAGCTGTTTCATTTCAGTTATCAACGATGGAATCAATTGAACGTTTTTGGAACGCCGCAGCGCCTATAAATACGTCTTGTGTCAAACTTGATAACTTTAAGTTGGCGATGCAGAGGTCCTTTAGACACTCAATTTTTCTGTTCATTTTAAATCTACAAGAATATTTTAACACAAGTGTTTACCGATCTGGATCTCGCAAAGTTGAAGAACTTTTTCTTACTATTTTTTACTATTTCCATCTAATATTTCGTCATTCATACTCGGTATTCATTTCGAAGGTTTCTCAAGCCAAGTATTCGTTTTCCAAAGCTGTCTTCAATTGTGAGAGCAAATCACAGGGGTATTCATCTCGTCCGGATGTGAGAGAGTAAAAAAGAAAAAGAATTCACTCTTTGCTGCAAGGAGATGCGTAGAGGTGAGAAGGGAATGAAAGACGAAGCTTGGCTCGATTTTACGATACAGTAGCATTGAAATTTTTGAATATTCTCCTTCGAAGAAAAGGAAGAGCAGGCTTCCAAAATATCCTATTGTTTTATACAAAGATACTGAGACGAATAGTACGTCTCATCCACACAATACTAGAACACCACACACACACACACACAGCGAAGCACCAGGATCACACACAATAAAATATAAACATAGAGTAGCGAACCATAGTACGCCCCCACACACACAGCCAGAGGGACCTGTAGTACATACAACCAACACTACGAAAGATAGAAATTCCAGGTAATTCAACAGCATTCACACGTACTCCTATAGTATCAAAATATGTACAAAAAGAAATTCACAAGGGATACGTTAAATACGATCATCAGAAGTATGGATTAACAAGAAATGGTCTACAGGAGATGGGCTACAGGACGACTACCAAATATAGATATACTGAGAACAAGGAAGAAGAGTGGGAAAAGCCAGTATAAAAGAACGCGAAATGCGACGATCAGGAAGCATTTTGTTCACAGATTCCAACCAGACATCAAGGACCAGCCAGCGAATAGAAGGAAGACCTGCAAACCAGCCAAAGAAGGACCACGGAGCCAACCAAAGGAGGAGCCTACCAACAGCAGCACTCCAAGGACCAGGCCCAGATACTTCTGAAGCCTACGAAGACGAACCTTTTCGGCATCCAACCAATGAGGCTGTCTAGAAACACATCTTCAAGACATCCAACATCAGAGTCACCAAGAGCTCACAAATAGAAAGGAACATAATAGTTTCATAAAAATATATATTAAATCAATAGAACCCCCCTCTAAAAATTAGATAGGGACACTCCTGTCATCGTTTAAATGCACCGATGCACATAAAATGCATCTCACTGACGGCTCCACCGTAGCAGCGACGGGGGCAGCAAATAAGTAGTATAGCCAGGAGTGCCAAAGCGCGAGCTTCGTCCCCACCACGATCAAATAGATATAGATATAGGGTAGGCGAGGAGTAATAACAGAGCCAACATAGATGGCAAGCCCGGTAGGCTAAACACTCTCTCATGCCTGGCGTAGAAAATAGGGAAACTGCGATATCATCTAGGGAAATATTTTAATTCATATAAAAACTCCTATTTTTGCGAACACGATTATATAGGCGTACGAGAGCCCGGTTAAAGTTTTTTACAGTGCATAATCCTCAGGATTAACAAAGAAAAGGAGTCTAATTAAGTAATATTAATAATCAATATTTTCATATGGATAAATAATAATAATTGTCAATAAAACCTACTTTTACCCGATACTGAAGTCTGAATTAATTTCCTCCCTGCTCGAGTCCGAACTCAAAACCCTTCAAGGGAAATGATAACGTAAAAAACCGTTACAATACTTCCTCTTTGTTGTTATTTCGAGGATATTGATTACATTTACAGTATTGTTATGTCCAACGGTGCAGCTGTGAGAGCAAGAATATATTTTTTTATTTAACAAGCACCAGACGTATACGTTACAATCATTTAATAACAACCAAACTGTTTATTTATGCATTAAATACGATGGAAATAATATAATCGTTACGGCGTCGTTTGCTTGGTTTGGGTCTCGATTAATGGTCGAATACGAGTCGGGAACGAAGTACATATAACGACAATAATTTTTTTTATTACAGAAGGTGCCCGTTTTAAAAAATATGCTCAAATATATCGAAAATTAAGAATTCAATTGAAAAATGTTTGGGAGAAAATTTGTTGTATACGAAGCATCGGACGAGCATATCAGTTTTTGGGTCCGGGGTCTTTGCTGGGCGCATCGTGGCCCAGCTTTTGTTTTTTAAATAGAACCCCCTATTTTTTATTGCATTTAGTGCTTCAGCGCATTGTATTCCGCAAATCTTAGTTAAACGACTGATCTGGAATGTGAAAATTACAACTGATAGATTTCTAAATTCTCAATATCAATTTGATCACTTTAGTTAGTTATGCCAGTTAAATTTTTTTATGTATCAGTCTTAATCTATGAAAAGTCTTTTAATCTATCAAATCACATTTAAACAATCGCGAATATAGAGGATTTATGCGATCCGTTATGCGCTACATGCCGGGTACAAGTAATAATGCGAACAAGTTCATGGATCTTAATCATTTCTATGAAATAGACAGCGATGGTAACCTCATTCTTGTGTCATTCTTAACGAGAAACAAAATTGATGTACGGTACAAAAGAAGGCAAAGCTTGAGCTTCCTTCATAAATTACGCCTTGCTTGCGAGATTTTATCACAAGAACAAAAAGCGTTTGCGCGCATTCCACAGTCTATCTTTCGTGTCTCCTCTTTATCAGCTCTTTGATTCGCGCTCTTGATCATATAATTATCTGTTTTTTTTTGCAAAACATTTTGCACAATAGTTGAATTTGTTGAAACAATATTATTGCTCCTCACGGAGGAAGCTATGCATCGGTGATACTTTTCTTCAGGAATTTCATGTAATTGCTTTGAAAACGTGGTTAAACGTGCAAAAACATATTTAGAAAAAATGTGCGGAAGTGCGTGTGTGTATAAAAAATTATGAAAATCGATAGAGGCGTTGCAATTTTCTAAAACTTTGCATTTATAAATTTAAGATCGTTACAGCTCAAGCAATCGATTTGTCACGCTAGTTACGCAATGGTTTATCGTTATTGGCTACAATTTTCATAAAAATATATTAAAACGTTGCGATCTCAGAGCCTTCTTTAATTGCTTTATCATCGAAATTTTGTGAAACTTTATATAATTGCTAGCGGAATGTGATAAGCTTCCTCTACGAGGAGGATAAAATTGTTCATCATATTTCCGTATAGAGGTAGCTTTGTGAAAGGTGGAACGTAATTAGGAGGGTATGAGAAAGGTTCTACTTTGCATCCTTGTTTTGTGTTAAAATGCATTTTAGATATGTAAATTGAAAAGTATCTTCGATGTATAGCGTATACCGATCCATTTATTTGTCCGAGTTACTTATTAACACTCGGTCGAGTTTTGAGGAAACGACAGAAACGCTCAATCAACTTGTTTCCCAATACTCTAGCGTCAAATACTTTCGACGTATGACCCGAACGGAACTATAACCCAAGTGCAGACAACAATCGGCATACGCAGCAGAGTTCTAATTCGCTTCGTGACGAGTTTTCCGCCGCGTACTCCGGTCGATCGGTCGCTCGGGGAGTTACGATTGTCTCATCAAATTTGTTAGCGTTCGTTGCGTCTCGGTACACTCGGGACCAAGCGCAACGTCTCGGAGGAACGCCTGAAAAACGTGAGGGAGGCTGAAACTTTGGGATTATTGTTTCAACTTTAACGGTATTCTCGCGCGGGTTTCGTCGATCCATAGAAGAGAGGAGGGAGAGCACGGGGATTACGGCGCGGCGAAGTTGCAACGTTAGCATCACCTCGTTTCGGTTCGTAAAACGACGGAGCCAAGTATACGGAGGCATCATCGGCCGAATCAGCAGCGGCAGTACCGGGACACTCGTGTCCGGAGTACCGTCGAAGCAATTACCCGCTCTGCCTCGTTGAGTGTTTGCTAGGGTAATTGAAAGTAAGAGAGGGAAAACTAAAAAAGGAAACTAAAGGCGTTTCTATATTAGAACGTAATGCGCGTAATTTCGAGACAACATTTTACGGTTCAACGAGAAAACCCTTTGCCGTATTTATATAAACGCCTACACTCAAGTTTCAATAGAAAATACATTAAAGATTATTGCTTCCCAACGATTTCAATATACCTAAGGTTATTTCAGCGATTTGCTTCAACATCCATCATGGATCGATACGTGAGAATTATTTAAATATCGCTACTCAATTCTTAATCCGAAGGACGCGACAAGATTTCATCAATTTGAGCGCTATCAAATTTTGGAAGCTCAAAAATGATTAACCATCAATATTATAAGAATAATTATACCATTATTGAGGGTGATACTAATTTTGCGGGGGTTATATATTACACTCCAAGTATTTTAACCCGATACTCGGGGTGTGACGCCAGAGTGTCTTTCTAAAAGATAATAAATGTATAGCCCAAGCAAATCGTCCACGCTGACGCGAACGAAGAATACCGAGCGGGCTTCGACGAATTATCAACCCCTCGAGATGTCTGGAGGATACTATATTTTTCTTAGCGATTCTCGTGCTTTAGTCCGGAAGTCGCGCTCGAAACGAAAATAGCACAGGAAATTTCTTAGACGAGGAAAATAAACTGCAGTGCTTACAAGTCTCGGGGACCTCACGAGTATCGTTCATATACGATGAACGAGTGACTATGTCATAATAACACGCAGAGCAGATATCACGAAGAAAAATGCGGTGCTTCGTCACTGGGGCATTATCGAAGTGGAAATCTGTAGCGAATTTATACCCGGTCGAACAATCCTGCCGTATCAATATTCGTTCGATTATGTATTCAGTAGCTTTTCTACTACGAAGAAAAAAAAACTCTGTACAACTTGACCTTTATAAACTTTGAACAGTATGATCGCAAGTTCCGCACCTTTCGATTCCCCGGTATTTCTATGTAACGATGCCTGCCTTGCATAAATGTAGACGATTCGAATGGAGTGGAATATATACTAGGTGACATCGGTCCAGTGGTAAGTGCTCTTACTCGGTATCGGAACAATCCGGGTGTTCGCCATATATTTTTCTCACTACCATTCTACGCGCTGCCCCAAATTTCTCCGTCCGGTAATCACATTTACATTTGCGCAGCTACATAGAAAAAACGAAGCGTCAACTTCGATCGTCAACAACGATCGGTAACGCTGTACGATGAAAGTACCGCGTCTTCGAGACGCGCTGTGCCCCGCTAATCACACCCTACCTTTTTCAGGGTATAAATGCCTTGTCCCTTCATCACTGTTTTTCTTCATTGTTCCAGCAATTATAGTCTATGCATCGACCAGGGTGGTCAACCGCGTTACAAAAAATATTATTTTCGTAATTAATTATTTTCTTTTAGTGCTCAGCCACTACTTTCGTAAGTGCTGTAATTTCTCGATGTTTGTGAGTTTTTACCGTTTAATATAGTATTGTGATGTTGATTTTGTGTTAAAATTTCTTGTGCGAACACTTATTCCTTTAAACTCCATCACCGGACCAACCCCGACCCCTGAGCGACGCGTTTCACTCTAAAATGAAGAAATATTACACCATTCATATGTTGCGTCCCTTTTATAAAGTCCAGGACGTAACGGTACTGACATAAAAATCTCGAAACTTTTTTTTTCGCAATAACAATGCTTTCGCTATGAGGAAGCGAAAAAGGGTAGGCCGCCGTGGTCTGCATAGTCCGAAGGCGAAATGGAGAAAAAATCTCGAGAGGGTGTATACGAGGGAGGACGACGACGACGAGACGATCAACGTCGATATGGAAGGCCCAGGGTCACGAGTCTTGCAATTTCGTGTAATGGCCCCTATTATCCAAAAGCCTGTGACCGCACGAGCGCGCGGCAAAGGCAATCCCGTTCCTGTTACTCCTTTACGAATCAGCCATTTTTCACGTTGTTGCCTCAAACCGTCCCCACTCGTGATATCCTCTACTGATTTTGCTGCATCTAGACTTCTACTGCCACTGCGGTATAAAACGCAAGCTCCGACGCCTCCGGGCGGAACGCGACCTGCTTTGCCCTGTGTATTCTATCTGATGATTTTCGCTTGGTGCTCACGGATATCCAAAGGAAAAAGACAAATGTCGGACGGTTCCGCGTTTACGCTTGAGTGCATCGCCGTCCTTACGAGAAGCATTTCTCAAAATCACAATTTCGTCCGGCTTCGATCACGTTTCTTCTGCTTTTCCTACAAACGTGCACCAACTCGCCATCTTTCCCTCCTATTTCCTCTGAAAATAAAATTACGATCGTACATTTGCTACCGTGATATTGTAACGGTATTCATCAATATATATATTGAATTTATTTATCGAGAGTCCAGAGCTCGAGCTCGAGTCAAGATGACATTATTTTTAATGTCTTTAAAGCTTAAGGAATGATTTTAAATCGATTTATACAATAAAATTTTGCTGAGTCTCCCTTGGAGCAACCCTCCTCCCCATTCACCCTTCCTGCTCTAGCCACTCTACGTCAAGTGTAAAAAAAAAAATATATTTTGGGGCGAGCGGTCTCAAGTTGGCTGAGGAATCGAGTCACGAGCGATGTCAAGTTGGTTATGGAATCGAAAGGGCAAGTGGTGTCCCTAGATGTCCCTATTATTGTTTCCTCTCCACTTTGCGGGAGTGAAAATCTTAACGAGGACGGTACAAATTGGGACAGAGAACTCGGTAGCTGTCCCGATTTGGTTGAGATATTTCATTTTCTGAAATAGTTCGTAAGTACAGAGTCTGTGACTCGGGCTTTTCATCGTTACTTGTGACGCTTAATAAATTATATTGTCGTAGCCTACGTTGTCGATTATCGTAGATTCAGTATAAAATATCTTGGAATATGAATATCTCTTCATATATTTTTATCTAACGAAGATACGCAAAGGTTACAGACTTGTGGAAGTGCTGCTGTAAAAGGGCAAGAGAAAGGAATCTCTAAAATGTTCATTATGACGTTAAATAATACTTGACAAATTCATCTCGTACTGTCTTATTATAATTTCGATATGAAACAGTGTCTCCCAGGTAATTGAAGCTTTTCGAGAGATCGAATGGCGAGCCAGGGAGAAGAAGCGAACGACGGAAAGTGGAAAGTGAACGAGCGAGAAAACTTCTGACGGATAAGAGCTCGTGGCACGCGGAGGTCAGGGGTGGCTGAGAACTGTCTTCAAGACGAAGGGTAAATTCTTCGGCGAAGTTCGTTTATCTCAGGAGAGACGGAAAATTATTAGCACTTGACTCCGACTCTGACCTTCCCAAGTTACTTTCCCTTTCTCGTTGTGTTCTCGTTGACGCTCTTGCCCCGTTAAAACCTCTGCGGTTCATGATTTCTTATAGTTACCGTTTTACCCTATCTGCAATCCTTACTTTTCTTACTCTGAGACTCTTCCCCTTGGTATCTTGACGTTACGCTGCATATATCGTAACCGTGCCCTTTACGGAGAATGCCACTTACTCTTAGACGCGAGAGGTAGCGGTGCGTATCGGGCAGGGGTGAAAACTTGCACCAATTACGACTAAGCGTGGATAAATCCCGATAACCAAAGACACCCTTCGGCCCTGATCGAGACATCGTAAACGTCATTTACATAGTTCGGTAATTAAAAAGAAAAATAATAAGCTATTTTTAAGAGTTTATCAATTTTATAGCGTATATATCCTGATTCAAGATTTTTTAAAAATTTGCATCTTCACAATCACGATTAATCTAAACTTGTTATAAGATCTTAAAAAAAAAACAGATATGAGCGTCAAGTCTGGTATTATACCCACTCTAGGCTGCAATCCGTATCGTTTCAGTCTTTTTCCATCTTTTCTGCTTTCTATTCTTTTTGTCTGCCGTTTTCTGTCTCCGCGTTTGCCGGGATTACGCATAAATTCAAGCAGGAAGAGAAATTGCGAGCTAATCGGCCTCCGAGAGCGGCTGGAAAAAAAAGTGAGAAAGGTCGGAAGGATAGAGGAGGCTAGAACGAAGAGAAAAGGTAAAAAGGACCAAGGCAAGATTCCAGTGCATAAATACAATTACGGCTCATGCGACCGACGTGACGGAGTTTGTTTGGCTGACCTGGTTCTCGCACCACTGGAGATAACCACTTCCATAGCAATCTCTTGCTCCTTCCTTTTTTTTCCTTCCATTATTATTATAATCTTCATTTATATATCTTGTGCTTAATTATTTTCTTCGTAGAAAATAGTTATTTAACGTACGTACGTATCCCATAAGACGGGTACATCCAAGAGACGGATGCTTCTGACATCTTTTATTCTCTTGAAAGTTTGACATAAGAGCTAATTGGTCAGACATCGATCAACAACAATGAAACCATTGTTTACAAACATTGGTAAAATGTTGAAAGAAAAATACGGAAAAACCCAATTCCAAGTTTCATGGTTATTTCAAAGAGCGTGTGATTTTGTGAAACACAATATTTTCTCACATCTATGTATGCGAGTATATTTCGTGCGTACACGAAACACCTGTTTCTGGTATATCGCGAGAGCGATGAACCAGAGGAAGCATTGCGCCATGACGCTGGCACGAACAATACTTACCGTAAAACAATGGACGCCGTTAGAGTGAATAACACGTACAAAAGTGCGATTAGCAAAAAGCGTTGTTTCGTGCTAAGGCTCGGTCCACTGTAAACTTGGCGGTTGAAGAGACCCGATGAATATAAACTTGGCGGCGCATCGGGAAATTTGTTTAATTTAACTGTTGAAAGTAAGAATTTTGCATAAGAGATCGGTACTGTGCGCCAATTTTTATGAACCGATGTTTGCCTGAACCTTTGTATAAGTCTCGAAGATCAAGTTCATCGATAAACATAAAAACTTTCACAATTATTTTTCAAATTTAAATATAAATTCGTTCCACCAGAAAATACTTGTACTCGCCGGGGGTTCTATGTACGCGATTCGACATTCATTATTACTACTAAACTATCGAATGATAAATAATAATCCGGGAATAACGATATCCGGTAAATTCTTTGAAAAAAAAGAATGCGCAACTTTATTGGCGAACGCTTCCCGATTCTCCAGTGAAGCGAACACGCGAGCGGCGAAGAAGAAGAAGGGATAAGCTAGAATCGAAGCGAACGGTACCCCGGAGGTTCGATCACAAACCCTAAATTAATCACACACTCCGCCTCGGTATACACCGCCGTGTGACTCGTCGTGTCTCTGTCACCCCAGGGAACAATTCCATCTACTTGGATGAGATTATTAGCTAGAGACTAATAGAGGCGTCTAGCGTTCTCGCTGACTATAGAATATACCTACTCGACTGAGGTGATGTAATGTCACGTGGTACCAAAGTGACCATCTATCGTAAGTAATTTATGTGTCACGGATGGGTCCGTAAATATACGCATGGAAAAATAATCTTAACAAATGTGCAATAAATTTCACCGAAAATAAAATTATTAATTTATTTCTTTGTGAAGATAAAAAATGCCAAATTGTGCAAATCGAAAACGCGGATCCTGTAAACGGAAAACCTACCAATTTTCGAGCAACAACGCCCGATCTCGAAAGGAATGAACTGACAAAAAATGCTACCAATCCCTTGATCTCTGTTATCTCATCGTCAACTCCGACATATTCGGACCGGACGCAATGCACCAAACCGCAGTATCGCTGCAGCCGCAGAATCCCCCAGTGGTTTTCCCGCACTTCGTGCGCACTCGGCGGTATACATATACTCAAAGCAGAAATAGCGAAATGCATGCACTGCATTGCCTTCATTGTGCACACGTTGTGTATCACAAAAAAGCAGGCCACAGCTAATTTTTTGTTTGTTTCATACGTCCAAAATAAGAAAAACGTGAAAATAAAAGTGCCAAGGTAGCACTAGCAGAATATTTTCACGGACCTTTTTTAGCTGGACTAATACAATAATTAATACAAATTTTCGATGTGAATCCCGTGGCTACGGAAAGGTCGAGTTTCATATCTGATTTTCAGATATTCTGGAATTTCGTCTGATATAATGTTAGCTGAAATGAGAACATTAATGTTCTGACGCGAATATTGAAGTTTAACTCTTAAAGAACACTTGACAAGAAGGTAAAACTTCCATTTAGGGGACCCACCTCCGATCGCCTTCGGACCAAGTGTATTCGACGCGTTTTCGCACGGGGAACAACTTTTTCCTCTACCAAAATCGGCGCTCTCGCTGGCGAACAAAGATATTCAATATTAAAGATGTTAAAAACTCGTGGTCTGTATCTGTATATGTGTGCGATCGTGTGGTTAATTTTCGTCTGTTGCTTTTCTCGCTGTGGCTTATATACGTTATGTTTATACTATTAATGTCACACGAAGGTAATGTTGCTTCTTGCTATACGCAGGCTAGTAGCACTGTCACTCTACCGTAGTACAGCTACATTGTCGAATCGTTAGTCAATACTGATTTGTGAAGTAGAGCTTAACATGCATATTCACGAGTCATAAATAAAGAACCTAAAATCAAGAAGAACATAAAGAACCTACAGAACCTAACGAAGCAACATTACCTTAAAATACATAGAAATACATACAAATTACCTTTGGTCTTTATGCATACAAATGTGTCCATTTTTGACACCTTTGACGCTCAATATCTTTGTTCGCCGATGAGATCGCCAATTTTGTTAGAGGAAAAAGTTGCCCCCTAAACGCGAAATTTTACCGACAATAATTTTGTGTCTGCTAATAATAATCTTATGGTAAAAATCTATAATTGGAAAAAAAAAGTTTTTTCAACTCCCGACTGCCAAGAGATATATACATTTGTAGTACTAACGGCTGTTGGTCGGCGCAGGGGGGAGGGCATATTATTACCCTTGACATTCTCGGAAAGGCCAATGATTACTTTACCAAATGGTGCGCACTGGGTTGTTACCCATATTTTGTTAGGGCAAGTCGTGAACTCGCGGAAAAAAAAAGAATTTTACCGAACAGCCTGTTTCAACAGAATGAAATAGAACAAAAACATCGAAGGAAGATTGGCCGATTATATCTGTACCTACTTAGATACAAATGTGACGACGAGATGCCGACACCAGGCGTCTCGACATGTCGGTACAGTCGAGTCGTGTACTCGTATGTCCGCGCATGACTGCTTACGATCACAGGCTCGCGTGTTCCGACAGCAAGGTGTCGTCACTGTGTCCGCATGGCTGTAGCGCTCTATAGAGTTTCACGACGCGCTGGAACTGTGTGTACACAGCTTTGGCATGCCGTACCATCGGAGAGTCGTGCCGTTACAATCGCGTCCCTGCGCGCACGTACTCGTCGGCATTCCGCTGGCATGGCGTGTCGGCGGTCGTAGCACGTTTTTCGACGGCAATCGATATTTGTACATCGACAACGCGTTACAGCTCTTTAAAGATTTTTGCAGCATTGGTGCGTATAACGAGTTCAATGTATTTTTAGGTGAACCGAAAATTAAGTTTTTTCCCGACTGCGCTGAAATGACCTCGTTGGACGCGTGCAACGCGGGCCGAAAGTAGCACTTTTCGAGCTATGACTAGCACGCATGCACACTCGATCGACAACTACTACTTTTCTACCTTAGGGCAAAAACTGAGAGACTGCCCTAGCAAAAATGGCGCCATCGGACGGAGATCTAGAGATACTCGTAGCCATTGTGCCAATAATATCATAATAATAATACGCTTTCGTACGAAATATCCAACGAACGTTTTGGAATTGCACATGGGATATAGCATCTTGATCATTTTCCTTACGGATTGAATTCGGCCAAAAACCTTCCATGCGTTATCAATTTTCAATACTCGACATTTAAGAACCAATTACGGCTTGTTATTTAGTCAACTATAATTTTTTTTGGTGCAGCGAGGCCAACCCCCCAACGGGGCTCCGACACCGGACCCCACCGGAGCTTCGTTCCTGGATCCCACGAACGACATAACTTATAGCGCGAGCGGAGCGACCGCGTTGTCACTAATTTTCAGGAAGCCCGGTTGCAACCTCGTGCGAGCAAACCTCACACTCGAAATCGGGCACTTTCCTCCCTTGTAGCATAATGTACTATTTGTCTTTGATTGATATCAATATGTATTACATACCATTGGTGTTGTTTCCCTGATGTCCCGCTTGAGCGCGAATAATTTCAGAATTCAAGTGTTGTCGATTGTATGGGTTCAATATATTTTCAATATCGTGGGTTTGGATTTAATTGCTTTACCCTATAAGTAGTTAGAAGCCTCTGTGATACCAGAGGGCTAATGTAATATTTCTATTTATATTCTCGCACTATATACCTGTTATAATTTTGCATCGTAACAAACTTAAATATCCGGCAATTTAGAAGATTGCACGTTGCCTCCTCGTCTTTTTCCAACGTTCGTTAAACTTCCTTTATGAACAAGTACGTTGATTAATTTTGCGTACCTCGTACGCGGCGTTTAGCGAAAGCTGGAAAAGTCTAGTTCGAAGCCAAGATCGAATCGAGTTTTGTCTAAATATCTCGAGAATCAAACAAGTGTGAAAGTTTATGCCATTAAAAAAAATCAAAGTTTCATAAAATGATAACCCTTCGATCGCCTTAAAAAAATGTTAGCTCGGTATGTTGATAATTAACACAAGTTTGATAAAATTCAGTGAAGTGGCTTGTACTTTATAGGATTATGAATTTTTTAAATCGTCACCAAAACTACCGAAAAACTAATACTAATGGTAAATAAAACTTTTTGCGTGGAATATATTATATTATAGCGTTTAAAGATGTTTGGTATAAAATTTAGCCAAATTCGATAAAGCGATTTGAATGTGTTATACCAGGTTGACTGTTCAATTTCGATATTGTTTTTATTTGTGAAAATATAAGATCCGCAGATGCATTATAAATTTGCAATGGAAATAAAATTTGCACGCAAGTAAAGCAACAGTAACCCTTTATTCATTGCAAATTTCGTTGAAATATATTGCAACGAGTTAATATGTTTGTAAAAAATGCAGAAGGACCCTTTAAATGTTAAATGATATAGTTTCCAAGTAAAACCTCGAACGTTTTCTTCCGTATTCTTCTGCTTCGACGTCCGCAAAGCTTGCGAGAGAGTAAGTAACGCGCATCTTTTCCTACACAATAATGCAAAGAAGAACCAGAGAATTGTTATTATATTTCGATGAAGATCGTAGCCAATAACGAAAACGTACCGCGCAACTGGTATGACAAGTTTTCGATCAATTGCTAAACTCATTCACGAGTTACAGGTCTATTATGTTTGCAAGTCTCGGCAATCGTCAATGTAAACATTCACTCTACCGTAAAATTCGAACGGCTTCGTCAATATTCCCTAAATTTCATACCAAATATCCCTGAACGTTATTTCGCAAGTGTGTCAAGTTTTGATTCGTTCTCTCTAATATTACGAAAGTAAAATCGGTTGAAATTTGATAAATTCCAATTGCTATAAAACACTGTGGGCGTGCGCGTTCACATACACGTATGTTCGGTTGTTATTCACAAGCCACTTTTGACCACGTCCTGACATATAAATTCGAAAAAAAGTTGATGTCAAAACCGAGTTTCCTCTTTGAAATATAAAAAATATAAAAAGTGGAACTCATCCCGGAGCCACGAAGTATGGTTTAACGGAGCAGAGCGAGAGCGCCGTCCCGCTGGAAGGAACGAAAAAAATCGAAACGGGCAAAAGCGAAAGCGTCTTTTAGCGCTGTCATCGTCTCGTGTCACTCTCGACGCCTTCACCCTCACTTTCGCCGTCACTGTCAAGTAATTTATCGCTGCTTCTGAATTACTTACGAAGCATGATTCGACGTTTTGCCTATCGACCTTCCGCTCGAAAAATTTCCAAGCAAGACGGAAAAAAAGAGACAGGCAAAGGGTAAGAGAAGCGAAGGGAGAATGAAAAGCTCTCCGCGGGTTAGCCCTCCGCTGAATCATTGTCCGCAAACGCCGTTCTCCTTTATAATACCGCCTTGCGTCGTACATATATATATCGGTACAGATCGTATAAAACTGGTAATTATTCATTGCACGATAGATTTTAGTAAGTAAATGCGACTTTTGTTGTTTCACGTCGCATCGAACATTGCGAAACCCAACGCAAACGACTCAGGTTCAACCCTTTTGACTCTAGTCTTGGTCGCGGATATAAATTAATCCCGGCCTTTTCTAACTCTCAATTAACCGGCGGATAAAAGGACGCGAGTTATGTCTTTCATAGCGATCAGCCGATCCGAGAAATTTCTTTATTGCCGTATTCTTTCTTCCGTTGATTTGTCTCAGATTTTGAATTTTCCGGGTATAATCGGTAGAGGGGAAATTTGTATTCTTTCTACTGGAATCCTGGTAAAATCAGATTTTACATAATTTGCCTCATTACGTTCGAATGACAATGTTACTGAGTTGAGAACAACTTTCGATGGGTTTTTTTATTTTATAACATTATAGGAAATACCTCTAAAAAAAAGGTATATTCACTCGCAGCCTTGTTGCAAACGATAATACGCGAGCCAATTTTTTTTTAATTTCACACCTTCGTACTCCCCTCGTTACTTAGAAATTGATGCAGACCCGTGCGTACCGTATAGCCTACGTTCTCATCTCTGTCTTCCTTCCTGTTTCTATCCCGCTTAACGCGTAGGCGGACATAGATGTACACGCCACGTGATTTACATTAGAGTAAAGTAGACGTCAAACGTAAGTGGTGCATCGCTCATGGTAACAGCGTTCTGCCGCTTCTCTGCGAGTTTGCTGTTTCTCGCTGCACTCGTACACGTTCTACACGGGTCTGTATCGCCTCCTGGATAGAGTGATAGATCATAGCGGTGTACAGCGGCAACCGACCTCGTGATATGATAACTCATAAATTATTTTACCAACCGTTTGCTTCTAACATGTTTCTTACAATAATAAAGCTCTTGGAAAAAAGTAGGATGTCAATTTTACTCCTCCCAGCATTTCATAAAAGAATAAAAGAAACATTTTTATAAATATTCGGTGAATGCGTGCGGATAATTGATAATTCAACTGAATTCATATTGTATCTTTTTACCGAAGATT
The DNA here is from genome assembly GCA_963942595.1 of Cylloceria caligata. Taxonomy (NCBI): domain Eukaryota; kingdom Metazoa; phylum Arthropoda; class Insecta; order Hymenoptera; family Ichneumonidae; genus Cylloceria; species Cylloceria caligata. The sequence goes on along the minus strand of OZ012704.1, from coordinate 85,584,633 downwards.
CATATTTTTTGGATATCATCTACTGTTTATCCAGGGTGAGTTTTTTTATTTTGAGACATCAAAATATCGCAAGAATTCGCGCAAAAAAATTTTCGAGATCGAAAAGTTTTTATTCCGAACATTTTTTGTGCGTATTTCTTACGATATTTTTATGTCTCACCCTGTACAATCCGGTGTGTCAGAATCAACGAGCCACGTCAACATGGAACCACAAAAGAGTTTCTGCGTGCATATATACCAATGTTTACCTGCCACTAGGGTAGTAAGTGTATCCCGTCTTATCGTTGTTGCATCTTTTGTGCAGCAGGGCATATCCGCATATATATTCTATGTTGTAAAGTTTACAAGCTTCAGCCTAGGGGCAGCGTGTAAATTTTTAAGATGCGGCGACAGGAGACAAAGGGTTTTCAGTGTCAACATCAAAGCGAACACCCCCCCCCCCCCCCAATAGTACTTGCCCGCTGCTACAGAACACGATGAACATCCTGTACCGTTTCGTTGTAAATCTTGGCATCGTCGGTAAACACAGTTATAGATCGTCCCATCGTAACGTCCCGGAGACATGAACACGGATTTGCATACGATGCCACCAAAACTTTACTACTTCGTCATATATTGCGTAGAGTGGTGTGCGATGTCGATATAATTCAGTCCGTGCGACGGGTACATCGTGTGAAGCATCGTTTCAGCAGCTACATGAATATGTGCGCACTGACATACACACCTTTCAATATTATGGATACATTTTGTTTTAATAGAAAGTATCGAATGTCAAATATTTAAATATTTAAATAATGGAAAACCTAAGGGAAATTTGAAAAATGTATAAACTGAGGATAAAACTAAATGCCAAAGCGGATGCCGGCGCATTGCTTCCTCGTCGAGGAAGTTTTGGGCAAGGTGTAAAATAACGAGGAGCAAGATTTGTACTAGAGTAATTCGCGATTTATAGTTTCTTTATGTTTTCCGTGATAGAATCGCAGAATCTTTTTAGTGATTTTATGTCGAATACAACGCTTGCCGCCATATTTGATCCTGGTAGCCCTTTCAGTCTCTTGAACAATTCTACTAATTTTCAGCTCGATCGGTCGAAAGTATCGGGGTGAGAGAAACGCTGCTACCCTTCGCAAAATCACCTATAAGTCGAGTGTTGAGTTCCGTACACTGATATCCATCCAACTGTGAGAATTTAGAGTAATTTGCTTACGATAAGGGCGGCCATAATTTATCTAGCGCGTTCCAGGAATGGTTTCACGCCTATCCCGATTATACTTTATGTTCGAACTCTTTCCGAACGGCGGGTGTCTGTCCAAAATCCATGAATAGCGATATTATTGAGTGACATAGAAATATGGGAATTCACAGTAGTATCATTCTTATTACGTATTACTTTGTCACTGTTACGTTCATTCCTTAATACTGCATCGGTATTTCGTTCACAAAGTTTTTTTTATTTACAATATTTTTTTTAAGTGAAACTTGCTTAAGTGAAACGTCGGAATGAAACGACATCAAAGAGAGAGGCACCGAGACTCAAGTAACCGAGGAATGAGATAGAACTCGGTCTCCTGGTTGCGCGATGCATCGTACCCCCGCTCTATCATCCATGGGTCTAGGCCCTGGCAGGCCCAGGGCCAGCATTGCATAGGTCATACATGCATATATTTGTATGTATGAGTGTATTAGCTTTATCAGCGCGCGCTCTATTCTAAAGAAAGCGCGCGTGAGAGAGAGATAGAGAGAGAGAGAGAGAGAGAGAGAGAGAGAGAGAGGGGGGGGGGAGTGATATAAAGAACGAAAGAGATAGAGCATAATATGGCAACGAGCTTCAGTGCTGTGTGCGTTAGCTTATTTGCGCGTGTTGTATTTTCTTTCTTTAATTAACTCTGATCTTGGGAACACTTGTGTACGTAATATATTAAACAATGCCGAAAGCAAGAACGCGGAGAAGCGTCGAGACTTCCGCAATAGAAAAAGAAATGCGGCGGAGAATACAATAAGAAAAAATAATTCGACGAAACGTGTACGTAAATTTCGTGAGCCTCGAAAGGCACGTTGTTTGTGTGACATTAAAAAAAATCTTTTTCCCCCTTCCTCTATAACTCGCTCGCTCTTCCTCTCTGTGTCTTTCCCTCTCGGTGTATTTATCTTATTCTCTCGCGGATTACTTTATAAAAATAAAACTTTACCGCAACTTCGGAATTCACGAAAGAAAAACTTGTCAGTTTAACTTCTACCGTGTGCGAATGTCACGCATCCATTTTTTTTGTTGGCAAAGCCAACAATACACGAAAACACGTTGGAACTTCCAGACCCTCGGAATTTTAGTCGTGTAAGACATCGAAGGCTCTTCAGCTGTATCATTGATCGTTCTGTTAATGTTTTCAATTACGATTGACTTGCGTAACATGATATAAATCGACCGCAAACAAATCGGTGCGGTACACACGATTGTCCGGGATATCGAGGATGAATTATCGAAACGCGTAAAATAGAATAACAACCACATGAACTGACCGAAGGCACGTTGGCGTGTCGCACACCTGCTATAACATGTCCAAGTTGGCATTACAAATTTGTACTCTCGCGTACGAAATACGTATCCCCACGATCGTCGACGCGAATTCACACCAACCCCCGCGAACTGATGGGGTTCAGTATGGGTGTCATGCATTTCTATATTCTTTCCTGAATCCATCCCGAAAAAATAGCGGACGCAAAATTGTAGAGCAAATTTTAACGGATTGCCATAAAAGAATTTGTAAGATTATGTGAATTTAAAAAAAAATGTATTGTCGGAAGAGTTCGAAACGGGTTTTTAGCTGGGAGGTTAAGTTCATATTATAATTGGGAATTCTTCGCAGATTCTATAACAGAAGTCGCATTCTATATTGAATGAATGGAATTTAAAATAAAAGTTATTTGAAATCCGTAGACGTCAAAATTGACAATCAACATTGCTTTGTTAAATGTATGAGGGTTTTTGCTATAATTCCGTTTGTTTACGTCCACTCCGATACCATCAAAATGTTCATTGGAGTACAAGTATCCCCTAGTGACATAAACAATGTTCGCAAAAGGCAGTTAAACCTGTCAGAAAGATATTCGAATACAGAAAGAAAATAATGAAAATACAGGATTCCATAGAATTTTCGAAATTCCCACAAGAACCCATTGATTTAATTTTCATCCCGATAAATAAAGTAACGCATAAAAATGAAAAGACAGTTCATCCGTACCGTTTGGATTTTGGGCTGTTGACTTGATTGCAAAATCATGCATGGCGCGCCTCTCTGCATACTTATCGGTATAATACCTACATACGTACTTGTATGAGAATGCCGATAGACCGCTCTGCGGTACATTTTCGGTCTTCAGCGAGAAACTTTACTCGTGAGTAAGAATTATATCATACTCGTGAATTATGTCGTCTCGTGTGGTACACGCCCGAACGGTAACACGATGATCAGTGGACAAGGACGTATGGTACAACGATGTCGGGCAGCGTCGCAACGTGTGAAAAGATGTAGAAGAAAAAAATACGTTAAAACGGATCTTCGTGCACGAGCTATGCATATACGCGAGCGGATTTTCGGGTTGCGTCTGTAGGAACTAAAGTACGCTCGTGCTTCGTATAATTATTTTCCAGCGACAGCAGCCCGTAGAAAATCTTTGTCCGGCTTGTCCAATGTAGAAAGTACTTGAATTTTTTTTTATTGTTTATTAAATTATATGTATAGAATTTCAGCGAAAAGACGAGTTATTCTTTAATATCGACTCATTCTCGGACTCGTATCAACAGTACACTTTTCCAGAGGAAATATAATATTTTTTTGAAAAACAAAATAATAGCAAATAATAAACTACTGTTTTTATGATCTATCGAATGTTCTTGTCAATATTAATACACATTTGTATTAATTATCCTTAATAATTCTCATCGCAAAACCCTTATGTATATCGCACTGTATATAAATACCGACGACTTACAATTGCGAAAATTTAAACACACGCGATCTGCCACGCCCGAGGCCCGACTCCTTTTCCCGAATTCATTCTCGCCTGTTCCTCGTCTACCGGGACTGATGCGTGGCCTTGTGTACCGGGCTTCGAAACAATCGTGTAACTTGGAAAAAACTTGGAAAATAGTGCGATAACGAATCGATAACAGATCAGTCTGGTAATATTTTTTAAAAATATAGTTTCATTTCCCGCCATATTGCAGACCTGGCAAAACTGTTAAGAATCTTGTTTACCGGCACATTTCCTATTTGAGCGATTATTTTTATGAAAGATATTTTCAAAGGTAGGTAGGCTCATAAGCCTACCTACCTTTAAAAGCCCATAGGCTTTACCAACTTTCTATGAACCAGATCTGTGTCGTGAGTCGTGCCATTCGAATGCCAATCGAATATGTCATATCGATTCTGCCAAGCCTTCGGGACTGCGTTACTCCGTAAGTTCGTAGAACTCTGTAAGGAATTCGGGTGTCTGTCAAAATCCCGAATCTGTGTATTCCTGACGGCGTGGGTGGATACACATGGCGATGCGTTGCATATATACACATTCGGGATTTTGACAAACACTTTAGGCAAAATATTATCGCTTATTTTGCGATTTTTTAGTAGCCACGTCGGGGAATACGGAGTCGTAGTTGTGGCTTTCTCGTTAACGTTGGTGTTGTCGACATCCACCGGGTGGCTCGCGGTTTCGTCTCTCTTCCTTCTCAACGAGTATCCCGTAAGTGTAGAATCACTAATCTTTCTTTGGAGCTTAGCGGCTTTCATTGGTTTTCTTTTGATTGTTTCAAAACCGCGCCAGGCGGGCGAGTAGTCTGAGGAAAACTGTCGTTGGTAAGGTCAGGTGCCGAGTGAGATGACTCGCCGACCGAGATCTTAGGAAGTTCTTCGGTTCTTCCAGCGATGTTACCGTCTGTCATTTGCCGCTCGTGCATCCACGCGTCGCTGCCGATGAAATTCGACTTGAAATTTACAGTTTATTCGGCGAAAGCGATAGATTCTGGGTGCAACTTTTGATTTATTCAGTAGAGTGTCCCTTTCTCTTATTTCATTATTCTTCGTTACTTAAAATGTGGAAGATTCGAGAAGCAAAATTTCGGCACATTTGCTTACTACCGTTGCTATACGGCAGTAGCCCCTTTCAAAAATGTATTTGGGAAAGTCAGCAAATATAGATGTTATTCAGAAAATCACGTAGAAAAGACGGTGTGAAATGAGTACAGAAAATCGTCGATTTTTAAATATATTTTAAGAGCAATCCTCTAAAGAGTAATTCAAGGGTTATGAAATTCAGAGACAACCTTCTTTGTTTTCTGAAAACTTTGAAAACATTTAAAACAGGTACAAAAATTTCAGAGAAATTTTCGAGATTGCCAGAGAATATACGAGTGAAATAAAATAATGAAAAACTGTTGGTTTATAAATTGGTTTTAAAAAGGTGCTGGGTACCTTATTGGAATAACTGCGAACCCGTATATTTTCATCTGACTATGGTAATTGACGTTTTCTTCGCTTTGGCTTTTTATTTGAGTTAAGTACGCTCATGATAATTACGAACAAGACACACGTCCCGGCAACTACTTGAATACCTTTATATGGAATTACGCATGTGCACGGAGATCATATTTATCTACATACATCAGGATAAATCCGCCATGGTTTTTTACAATTTTTATATCTAGACAGACAGTGAGAAAATTTCCCTCATCATTTTATTTCCTTTCTCTGTGTCTGTGTTAATCAATGAATGTTAACACTGTGGTATGATTGACGGACTCGGAGTCATACGTATTCATGAAAACTTTTTATTAAATCTTGCACGTCTATATTTATTCCATTTTTCGTTAGTTTTTGTTATTGCCATCCATCATAGAAGGGACATCAAACGATGAATAAGATTAATACGATGTAGTCCCGATTTCGCGTTACTTTAAAGTAACATTCTTCGTCTACTTATTCGACAATTGATTTGCAATTAATTGATTTATAAAAGTTGAACTACAGTGTAAAAATTTAAGTATCCGAATAGCGAAATTTTTAAATAAAATGTCAATAAATTATAAGAATATCTGTGTGTTTGTTTGGAGTATGCAGTACTACAGCCATGGTCTGAGCAAATAACAATCGAGTATATTTAATATCAATAGGGTAGATTTAGGCTCGGAGCAACTTCGGGCAGTGGTATTTTCCTCCCATAGATCGAGGTCGAGGGACCGAATCAATAACATGCTTGAAAATCCCAAGATATACACGATGTGCAGGAGCAAAGGCCCAACTCCACTAAAAATTCGTCTCTTCTCTCTATCCTCTTGTCCTTTCGTATAGATAGCCGTGAAAGATCGCCCGATAAATATTTAGTAGGGTCGGTGGGCTGTCGATGCAAGTATCGTGAACCCTTTGGTGGAAGTAACGGCTCTAAAAAAAAACAACAACAATACTGCTGAGGTTTGCTCGAATATGTATGTATATGTACAAGAGAAGGATGGGGTAATTTCGGATGCATAAAAAATTCGAGTGTTTCCTCGAAATTATATCATAGGCCATAATATGGATCGTTTTTAAATTAAATTTTGATGATTTTTCGATTATCGGATTCCCTCAATTTATCTAAGGATCATCCATCGTTCTTGACTCAACGCTGAAAGTGCGAAAAATGTCTATTGTGCTTTTTTCTCACAGTCGATTTAAAAGTGTGTGCGGTCGATTTGAATTTTTCAATTTGCCCTTTCGATATAAATTCGCACAGGGTCGTTTTACGTGGATGACACAGTGGTTAATCGAGATTGTCCGCCTAATAAAGACGAAGTATTCCGCCCGCTCGTTTATTCTCGACATAAGCCGGTCTCGAACTCGAGCACACCCCTTTAGGCGCTGCCGTTGCTTCTCTCCGCGTCGCAAGCTTACCGCGGGAGTTCCTCAAAGTTGTTCTATGGTCAGCCGCCTTGAAATTGTTCCTGAAGGTTCGACCGCGTGATTGACGTCCATGGAGGAGCGAACCCGAGAGAAAGAAGCGAAATCTCTATACCTACTCTTCTCATTCTCGTACCTTGCCAGTCAGCCGAGGTCAAAGAGTTTGAACTTGCCGCTGTGCCACAAACTCGAATTAAGTAAAAAGAGAAAAGAAACGATGATACAGGGTACGAGATTTTCGGGATAACATTTTTCAGTTCACTTTCTCCATTAAATTTCATCACTCGATTGAAACTACCATCTCCATTCGTTAAGTTACAGCAAACGTATAGTACTCAAGTTCGTATCCTTCGAGTGTCCTTTCTTGCAGAGCGTTACGAAAAGATTGTGTCCGTGTACGATTTTCTTTTTTTTTTTTTTAATGTTAATAACATCATTCATTTATTTATTATGCAATGAACGGGGCTCTGGAAAACAATACAGTTTGTCATATGAGTAGACCAAAAAATTACAAACATATAAGTACACCATTGAGAAAATAGAAAAAACATAACAGAATATAATCCACTTTAGATAAAGAAAATTTTATATATTTTATAAGAAAGAAGATATTATAATTCTAGGCAAACAACCGTGTAAATTTCAACGTTCGTCTATGTTCGGTCAGTGGGATGAATATTTTTGTGAAACACAACTCAGGGTGCGAGATACATGATCGCGATGCTAAGCGCAGGGAGGAGAAGCATAATTCAACTTTCGCATTTGCGAATCATTATAAATATCGGGTCCAATTCTTTGAACGAATTAAATAAAAATTTATTAAGTAACCAGATTCTACAATGCTTTTACAAAGGAAATGTGAAAAAGAATTAAATTACTAATTTCCATACTTATTCTATCGAATATTACAGGCGAATGGTAGTTATTTTCGACCCTGTGCGATCCTCGGTGAACTATGGATGTCTTGTTTCTTCCCTTTTGGGCGTCCGATAAGCGCGAATTTGTGTTTAGTTTTGATGCGCGATACCCTCCCTTCGTCTTGACAGACCCCATGCAATTATTAGTACCGAGCTTTTGTAAATTGAGCTTTCACTGCTCGGTGCTGCAGCTGGTTTCCGAATCTCAAAAGCCCCTGCACGTGCGGTCTCGTATTTTGCGGGTAAGATAACTTGGCGTGCGCGAACATAGGATCCAACGGGTAGAGCCAAAGGCTTGACAGGAGTCGCCACTGACCGCAAACGCTCAGCACGTGTACACGGCACACAGACCCGTGCATCATCGTCTTCTCGTTCCAGCCTACGTTTGTATTCGGTAAGCTGATATAGCGCCCCTTTCAAGTTCCCCCTATTGTCACCGCGAGACCGTTGGAACTTGTTTAGGAGCTCCGACCGCATATGGGCTAGGACAAGACGGCGGAGCTACCAACTTCGGAATGGTCGCCAGCGGTGTAATTAGTTGTGCCCAGCATAATCGGCATAACGATGGCAGTGACCACAGAATTCTACTGTTGATTGATCGAAGATCGAAATATAAACGAGTTTTTATTAGTAAATGACATTCCAAGAAACTCGTAGAAAAGTGAACGCGACGGTTGAAATATGTGAGGCACGTGGGTATACGCGCCGAAGCGAAAGAGTCATGGAGAAAGCAATTTTGTGCACGCGAAGACGAAAATCTGCCCGCTGGTGAAAATTGTAATCACGCAGCGAACGCACAGCTTTGCGCAGCTGCCACACAGTTTGCGTTTTTAAACGGACGTGGAAAGGAAACGAGCCATTATTTCACTATAAGGGTACACCGATAAAAACTTTTTGCTAAAGCGGAAAGACGTAATTTCGGTCTCAGAGCGCGTCTCGACGGAACAGAGAAACATGTAATTGTTACGCATTTTCCTTTGAAATAATTATAATTCCCTTTATCCATAATTCTAATTGTTGTAACATTAATATGAATGATGCCTCTATAACCTAGAAAAAAAATCGTTACTGATAAATGTCTGTCGCTCGATGCACAGTATTATTATTATCGTTCAGTCGATTTCAGTGAATGGATGGAACGAAGAATACAACTGATATTCCTTTCGAAAGCGGCGTTTACCGTATCCTGGCTTAGGGTTGGAACAAAGTAGTTCACGTCGGCTCGATACCGTGGAACTCGAGAGAGGGTTCGCTGACCCGGAAAACTCAAAACGCCACAGAATAGAAAGGAGCTCCATCGTTTCCGGGAAACGAACCCATTGGCCTGAACCGCGTATACGTCCAATGGTTTTATCTCGCTTTCGCTTCTCCTAAGCAGGATCCGATCTTCGTAACTTTATTCCTTATTCTCAAGTTTTTTGAACCGTCGTTCAATGGGTACGCGTATTCACTTTGCGCACGAACTTGGAACGGGTGTAATCGAGGCGTGTCACTCTCGGAGCGAATAAACCCGGGTATCGGCATTTTGAAAGGTCAGATTGCTGAATCTCCTCTATCGAGTCATTATCAAGTTCATTTAAATTTCGTTAATCTTTACGAATTCCTGTATATTTTTCCATTCAATAATTTTTTTAAACATATTTTCATTGATGCATTTCTTATGTTTTATTTGATCGAGCACAGTCGAATACTTCGATAAATGATCGAAATACAAATATTTGCCTTCAAAAAAGTTTCGCTGTGACAGAGCGATTGTTAAAGAAAATGTTGAAATATTTCAACAGTGAACATCGCGCGCTGACTCTCGTATTATCTCTTCCGGAGGAACGACATGTACAACGTAGCGGCGGTATATGTATAAATTTGCCGGTACAAACGTCACACAGAAATAGGTGTCGGGATCGGTGCGTATATTTCCGGCGAATATTTGTAAATATATTCAGAAAGAGCAAGACAGACAAAAAACACGCTTGCAAGGTAGAACATTTCACAAAGCCACCTCTGCGAGGTGGTACATTATATATTGGGAATAGTAAACGGAAACGATGTGCAAGGTTCTACTTGGTTGGGTTCTTAAAAAACTGTATACCCTAATAATAGCTTAGCTACTGAAAATGTGTAAAAGTTAACAAATGAAACATTTTCGAAAAAAGGCAAATTTTTTTTGATACTCAATGTCGATTCTTGACAAACTCATTACCGACTAACGCTCCTCGTAACTACACTTGTGTAGAAAGCTTCACATTTTCACGAGATAGCGTGTTTGCGTTGTGTAACATTTTGGAAAAAAAAATCAAAATTTAATAAAATTTTAGTGACCATGTCGATTTCTTATTAAACTTGCTACGATGAAGAGATAGTTAACGATCTATCGGCGTTTCAAATGTTATTCGCGTTGAGCCCGATAGGTCAAGCTGTTTTCAAGTTATAGTCGATCGAAGATTTTATTACCCGAGGCGAACGCATTTTTTCTAAGTTTAAATTTCAGATTAATGAGCATATTTTATGTACTCTAGCGTTAAAATCGCAACAAAAAATGTTGACGAAAAGAAAGCTTCCTTTATCGCGAAGTGATACTGATGGAATTTCAATATTTTTGCGGCCAATAGCGAATCCAACCGGGTTAGTCTATCGAGTTGATCTAACCGTGAGAATCTAATGGATTTCTATATTGATAAGTACAGCGAGTAGCCAAGTGTATAACTTATCGGTACAGTGTACCTACGAGTATATGGTACCTCTACTGAAATAGATAACTATTTTTCGTATCTTCAATGATTTTGATTTTTATCAAATTTTCCTCTCGCCTCAAAATACGTGAATATCTAATCGACTCAAGCTTTTCGCTGGGAAGGTATGCGTATGTTGGTACGATTTAACTAAGCATTCAATCGCTCGACGATCGAAAAAATCAGTTAAACATTAGTCGCGGTTATTTTTGGCCGATTTTACCGGGGCGAATTTTTGGTCAGCCGAGCCGGCTTAGCAGCAGCTTGCCGGACAGTTTGGATGGCTTAACCGTACAGCCCTACCACATATTCATCAACAACCGCGCGAATGAAAAGTATTTTTCACTTCATTGCCAGACATCTTACTTGTTGCGCAATGGTAGTTGTACAGTTGATTAAAGCAATTCCGAACAGTACCAAAGTAACCCCACATTCGGTTGAACTTGACAAGGCGGTGGAGCATTTCACGAGTGTGCTAAAAAAACATACCAAAATGCGCGTGCGTTCAACTCGAGAATTATGATACTTGCGCAATAGCGGTTGGAACATTGACGCGAGTACGCATAATTAATTATTTTCAATATTACTTAAACCCTGCATCACCTTGTATAAGATATGTATCAACTTTTATATATTTCGGGTAATCGTTCATATACCAACTACTTCCGCACCATATCTATCGATAGTTTCTCAGTACAGAGTGATTGTATGGTATTATTCCGTCCCTTCTTGAACAATTATCAATCAACTTCTCTCAGCTTGTTGTTGTACTAAGATTTTGTAATGCGCAGGCGCAACCCGTCCTCGCTATCAATCATTGACACCACGCAGGAAGGCACGTAGGCGATATACCGAAAATAGGTCAAGGAAGAAACAATGAGAAAGAAGAGGGAATCGAAGCTCCATGGTCGTAGTGCGACGGGGTGAATGGATGAAGGGCTTCCCCTACTCTTCTCCTATTACTCTCTCACCTCTTATTCCCCTTCGCTTCATCTTGTTCATCGTCGTCGAAGGGGTCAACGTTCGCAAGTGGCGATGAAAACCCGTATCGCGAAGCACTCCGGAGCCTGGCCGATAGCGGTCTTGTAATCAGATAAGGTATTTTCTTTATGTTTCACGAGACATAGGATGACTTCCACCGCCGACGCGGAGGAAGCGTCGGTTGGACGACGTGGATTAGAAGCGTGGAAGAGAAGCGGGCAAACCAGTGGGTTACACCGTACCAAGCGAGCCAAGTGGACACTCAAGCAGATAATTTACACATTGGCCTTCGGCCAATGAGCTTTGGACGTTTAATGCTGGAGAAACGCGCAGCGAAGAATGTACGTGTACAGTGTAAAATGTATAGTCTACCGTACCATATAATGTAATACCGTAACGTGTCACTACACTGCACAGTACCGTAATAGATTTCCTCTCGAGTTCACAGACCCTGCAATTAACAAGTAAAAAAATGAAATACTTGAAAATGTGGTTTTTTGGAGTAAAACATTTGATCCACCATATTTTATCCACATGTGATTGACAACTTGCAGGAGAGATTACGGTATATCAAGAGCCTCCGTCCACCACTTTAACCTCGCAGCATACTCATCCACGCGACCATTGTGCTTGCCATCCGCGATGGTAAATAGATCGCGCAGCAGGCTTTGACACTCCCGCGTACTCTTCCCGGATGACGGGTAGACGTCGAATCGGATAAATCGTGCGTCGGGTTGCTCCGCGCCCAGCCCGTGTCCCGGTACAACCCTATACCGGAGCAGTCTCGACTATCGGTCGACGACTATGCACTACGAGACCAGAGGGTGGTACGACCACGAATAAATTTCATAGTCCTTGGCTTTTGTATCATCTCTCTTTCTCACTCTTTATTCGAACCGCCGAGTCGTTTGTCCGTTTACCTCGGTTTATATCCCTTCTTCTCTATATACACTGAATCTCTCATCGCGATAACGTACTTAATCCTGGAATGTACGAAACATGTTTTACGTTGGATTTCAAATAAAAGTAAATAAATAATCTTTCGGGTGATTTCAGGAACAGATTCTACCCTTTTAAATGACCCCTATGCCAACGGAGAGCTAAGTTTCATGTGACCGATGAGTGATATGAATATTTTTGTTGCTTTTTTCTCTCTCTCAGAGTTTATTTGGCTAATCGATTCTCTTGTCTTTATTTTTCTTCTCTCACTTCCGCTTTGTTGTTCAACGATCTCGAAAACAGAGGTTAAGAATCGAAACGTTATTCATAGAACTTACGCCCTCAAGAGACTTCGTAGCCATGTTTTTCTTATTCTTATCTCACCGGTTTCCCTGCATCGCTCTGAAGACCGTGATAAATTCTACCCCGAAAACTCTCCCCTATCATTCCCTTTCTTGTCTCAAATAATATTTGTACATGCCTACATCAGGCCAACACCCCATTAACCCACGAATAAGCACAAATATATAAACGCGCACAGTACGAATGTTCTTATCATGCTTCCACCGCAGGATTTCCACGAAAGGTTCCCTGTATCGGGCATCGTGAAAAAGAATCTAACGATAAATCAAATGCGAAAAGATTAGGATTTCTCGTATTTCCTTTTAACGGTTCGAGCCATTCTATCCTCAGAATATTCTCTCGTTCCCCACGGTTTTTCCGCTGCCGTATCTGATTTCCTCCTACCTTATTTTTTGGAGCTGAATATATTTTTCAAGGATAAAAGGTACATTGATGTGTCGGCAGGCCTTCTGTGGCGAAATTTGCACGGATATACCCGAATTCTCAATTTCTTCAAGTCTTTCCAGTGCATATTTGCATATTATCGCTGACAACGGAACAATTCAGATCCGGAACAATCATTTTCATTGTTCCGCCCTTCCAGGTTTTTCAGAGATGTCGTGAAACGTAACAAAGAATAGACGGTAAGAATAGGGTGAAACAGACCCACCGATGGTACTCGTTATACTTTATCTGGTTGTCTTCCACGGGGTCAGTGACACCCGGTTATTCGAGATCGCGGTCGACGATGTCGATGCGATCAGGAATCGTCGAGTCAAATGTATCCAGCAATAGGTATCCGTGACGTTTAGCGGTATGCCGGCAAAGATGCCAACGATAGGATCGCCGATGTATCGCCGAGACGCAACGAGAAGCGAGGGAGCGACGTCGAGCTTCGGTAGGCCCTTGACGGACCCGAATACGTCAAACGCGGCTGCTGCTTTATTTTCTGTGTTTCGGTCGATGCACAAAGACAGAGTGTAAATCTATGTTCTCTGACACAGACAATGGATTGTCTTTTCACCGGGGTACAAGTCGGAGTACGAAGCGAGGTCCTTTTCGTTCCTCTTTTTCAAAACGCACCCGCGCAGCGCACACCTTGTTCTTTCGCCGTCTCACTATTTTTCTCACTCAAGACGTCACTCAATCGTCAGAATACTCGTCATTCGTCACTCGCAATGAGTTTTCTCGATATACCCTGACTCGATTCTCCGCGATACGATACGCACGTCCGTTTCTCTTATAGTTCTTTTTGTTGCTCTCATCCGAAGTATCGGTCACTACACTCGTACTGCTTTCTAATTTCGCGTGCGTTGATTAACGACCACCAAATGTTGCCATTAGTTTACCAAATATTAGCGCACATTTTTTTTTTTTTCGGAATTCAGTAACCACCAAATGATCCAATGACGATATTCGTAACCACTAGTCGATTACGTATCGATTGAAACCCTTTTAAATCGAATTTGAAGGAAAAAAAATGTTGAGGTAACTTCACACGTAAATTAGATTAATTGATTAAAAATGAACGTTCAACCGCCAAATATTCTAATTAGCTAACTTTACACAACAGCTAACTTTATGACAAGCATTTCGATAGTACCGGCAATCTACGTGGTTCCTTTCCATTGCCAATCGCTTTCTTTCTATAAACAACCGGTTCGTACGTCCAACGAGTAAAAATTTATACAAAGGCAAACGGCGCCATTGTTTAAAGTGACAGGCGATTGTGGATGAATGAGGACTTGCAAAAAATAAAAGTGAAATGCATTGAATATATAATAAATATACAGTGAAATATCGCGAATAAATGAGCTTCGTCTATCGAAGTATCGCGCCAAGTACACGCCGGTCTAAATAAATACGCCACTGTAAATAAATAGAAATATCCGTATTGACCTGGTTTTTTTTCTTCATATTACGCTGAACCAGTGAATTGCACCGACTAACCGGTAAGCCGAGGCCGCCATTTCGGTTGGTTACCGTAACTACCGATATTTTACCAACGCCATTGTATTTTCTTGAGCAAATCGAATAGTCGGAGCTATGCGAACTATTTCGGTTAGTTGTCGGAACGAATGTGTCAGTTTCTCCAACAATTTTTTTCCCCTGTATATCTTAATGCATGATCGCATCATCTTTTACATTATAATATATAGTGTCAATATATATATATATATATATATATATATATTGTAACGGTAATTTTTATCGTTATCAATTATTTTTATTTTTCGTGGGGATCCGGGCTCGATCACAGGACTAATTAATGTAGACTTCGTAGTGGTTGAGAGTGAGGCTTTATTCACAAGGAAACAATTTCATAAAAATGTCACTTTTCAATTTCCGGTTACTGGTACTCCGTATAATCCATTTATATTTCGTAATTTCGGCGATTATTTTTACATCATTTACGTCTATCGCATGTACACAAGTTGTTGGTATTCCCGGCTTGAAAATCTGTTATTGTTACGGACGCTGGTATGGAGCGGTACGCCGTTGCACACACACACACACACACACACACACACACACACACACACACACACACACACACACACACACACACACACACACACACACACACACACACACACACACACACACACACACACACACACACACACACACACACACACACACCACACACACACACACCCACACACACACCACCAAACTCGCCTGCCTCGCTCTTCGAGCCGATGTTTCGCTCGTACCTCTGTCCCTCTCTACCTTACACACGGTTCACTGTCTGGCGTTCTCTCTCTCACTCTCACTTGCTTATATGCTTGTTTCGCCTACCGGTTTAAATACTATGTGACCTAATTTTTATTTTCCACGATATTGCTGAGCTAATTTTATTCGATTTATTTTCTACACTTAGCTCTAATCGCTTAATGCTATTTTCTTAATACTAAACGCTCTATCCTATTTAGTTTATTCTACGCAATTTAGTTTATTCACTTAAACCTGTCATATCTAGATTATTATCAATTTCAATGATATCTCACTAAGCATTTTTTATCTTATTTCGATAACTCGCCTGTCCTTTCTCTTTAGCTGGTTTTCGTATTTCACTCACTTGTACTCACTTTTCTCATGTAATCACGAAATTTTGATAATAGGTGAACAGAAAAAAAATGACTTTTGAATTTTTAATTGTTAATCATAACGTTTCGACTTTTCTTTCCTTTTGTCTGGTGCCAAAAACGCTAAGAGAGCTTCTCCCCCCCGCACAGGCTCTCTTATAGCCTTCCCCTCGGTCCGTTCTGCCCTATGTCATCATCCGAGGTGTGACCTAGCTAGTTTTTCATGCTCGGGTGCGATAGCCTAGGGCCCGCAAAACCTGTGCTTTTGTACCGAGTCTATTTCTCAGGTGTTTCCGCATATACCTTCGGCTCCTATAGCCGTTTGAAAGTAATAAAGGAAACCGCTCGTTTGTAACTATGTTACAATATATATACACAAATGTACACGTAGTATCGTTCATAAGCAACACTTTGGTACTTTTGACTATACTTGCTTCAGATGTTTTCAGTTTATTTCACGACTTTTTGTAAGTTGTAAGTGTACTTAACTTTTTGTAAATGTACTTGAGTCGGGTTTCTTGCGCATTGTGTTTTTTTGTAGGTTTAATAGTGCACTGCTACATAAGAACTACATACTCCCGAGTCCACACGTCTTGCTGGTATGTTATAATTATGGGGAACTCGTCACGAGATAAGGACGACTGATGTGAGTAACATCAATGTCATGGGAATGTTGACCGTTCTTGAGTAGTATATTTTCATTGGGCTGCTTGATCCCTTAGCGTCATTTGAACGTGTGGTTACCGAAAAACAGAAAATTATGAAGGAAGTAGAAAATGGGTAAGAACCATAGAAACCGACAGAATCTTCAACTATGAAACTCGACAGCAGGGCTTCGGGGATCCTTGATCTTCCGTCGATCCTTGTGAATGTAAACTCAAATAAAACGGAGCACCCCCGTGAACGCTTACTGTGTACACACCTGTCGTTTAATACCTGTATGTATACCTATGCGTTCATGTATATGGGTTCAGGTTGGATACTCGTGAGAAGCATGGGGAATGAGAAGAAGGGATGGAACGGAGCGAGGGTGTAGACTACGTTGATACAGGAAGAGTCTCCTCTACCGAAATATACCTCAGTGGCATCGAAATATATATTGTAACTGAATGAAAACTGATATATGAGAAAGAATCCGGAAAAAATGCGAGGCGTCCGTGCTAGGACTCGAAGCCGCGACCTTCCGATTTCCGGTCGACTGCTCTGATCACTGAGCCACCACAGGCCGCTCACCACATGTGGGAAAAAGTGATTATAGAATAATCCTATATGGTCAGACATGAATGTGCGTAATCTTTATTCCCGAGAATCAAACAATGTAATTAAAAAATATTTATTTGCTCTTCTTTGGGGTTATCTTGCACTTTTAGTTTCATATTTGACCTTCTTCCATAGACGGATACATATTAATCGCTGATACAACGACGTGTGAATGTTTCTGTTGTTCGTGAAATTCGACACTGTAATCCTGTGTATTTCTCTTGCGGTGCACCTCGGACAACTCGGCTAATATTCGCACCTAAGAAAATATATAAATTGATTGTCTATTTCAAGTATAAAGAAACTTGAAAGATGTCATGATTTTATATATTTATATGATTACGACTGAAATGTTGAAAATATATGTACATCGAGTTATTTATCGAACGTGTTGTCCGTACAAAAAACTCCGCGGGTTATCATAATGTTAATGAATGTATAAAGCACATATATCATATAGTGTACCATTAATTTGTAAATAGACAATTGTTTATTCAACGCGCTTCTTTTTCACGACGAGAAAAAATGTTAAGATTAATCAACGACAACTCGGATGACAACCGAGAAGATCCGCGCCGTTGCTCGGAATAGGTTGAAATAGTATATTTTTAATCACCCAGTATACAAAAATATGCAACAAATGAGTCTGAGGTTGTGTAAAAATGTTGTACGAGAACCAAGAGAAACCGCGATTCACGAGATGCTCGAAAATAATATTCTTTGTTCGCTCGGTGTCAAAATCTAATGTGCCAAGGTCGCAGAGTGTAGGAAAATAATGAATGTCGACTTGGATACCATAAGTTTCCGTGTGCTCGTTTAAAATAGTTTCGATAAATTTTATTCGACCGCCCAGTACCAACGACTACCAAAAACTGCCAAGAACACGTAGGAAAATCGTTTACGATAACGTGGACATAGTGAGTACTCGCACAGATAACGGTAATCATCTAAAATCACATTTTTGAACCACCGTTCATCAAACTAATCGGAGGCAAGGAGTGACAAACAATCAGTAATCAGGAGACATTGTTATACGTAGACTTTGGCGCGAGGATATTTTGACGCGGAGACTTTGCCGATTCGAAACATTGGCGTACACCCAATGGAGCCCCGTTATTTGGAGATTCGGAAAGAATCAGTGGAACGGTCTTTGTCATTTTCTTGGTTATTTAATTATAATTGACGCTCAGTGACACAATTCCACGGAGCACGGGAATGCACTTATCGGAGCTCCTAGTGTATTGATAATACCTTCAGTGGCTTTGTATGGAGTTGTAGCCTATGTTGCTTCGAAGATAAGAAAATCTTACAATAATGTACGTACCGGAATGCCTCCATTACCATTACCTAACTGTCTGTACGGCAGCTGGTACTTAATTTTTTATACAGTCAGGTCGTCGAACAAGCAACCAAAAAGTATATTTGCGCAATGGCGTTAACTCAAAATACAAGTGTGAGACAAGGACTATAGTAACGCGTGCTGAGGTAATTGACGACTGTAAGAGGGTTCCGAGCTCAAAGGCATCGGGAAATACCCAGCGAGGAGGAGGGAAACGTATAAGGTAACGGGGAGCAGTGAGGGTGCCTGCAAATTTATGAAGAATTCATAAATTCCACTGGCCGATTTCCTGAATAGCGGATAAACGTCATCGGCGATACTAACTGTGCCCCAGAAGTTTTTATCTCATTTCCTTCTTCGCTTTATCCGCGTCCTTTGCACATTCTTTTCTTTTCATTGATGATAATCGTATTTTATAAATTTTGCACATTCATGTTCGTCTCTTCGGTATTCATATTCTTATTCACTCCGTTCACACGTGATAAATGTAAAACTAAATGATACATATAATCTGAGAAGGATAAAATAATTAATCATCCGTGGCTGATAAGATTATGACCCATTATTTATAACATAAATGTACTGGGTGTACCTGTTAATAATGCGGATTTTGTTATGAAAGAAAATACGATAATCTCAAGGGAATCATCAAAACTGCTTTATTCGAAGAAATGTCAATCGGTAGCTAGACATTTACACGATCTGTTGGGTAATACATGGATATCGACCCAACAGAACTTTTCTTGTTTTGAGATAAACCATTCGGAGAACCAAATCTTCACTTCTTCGTAAATTTTGAAGTGCTGCTCGGAAAGTACGTGTGCCATCGATCGGAACGAGTGGTAATCCGAAGGAGCGAGGTCCGGTGAATACGGCGAGTGGGTTAATATAATACTTCCCGAGCAACATCTTTTAACGTCTGTTTAACTTCTTTTGAAGTGTGCGATGGTGCATTATCACGAAGGAAATTAACTTTTCCGTACCTTTTCGCCCATTCTGATGGTTTTACGATCAACGCGTGGTCCAAATTGATTATTTGTCGTCGGTAGGGATCGGTATTAACGGTTTCACCTGATTTCAGTAGCTCATAACACACCGCATCTTTCCGATCCCGACAAACGTGGAATGTCTTTTTTCCGAAGAGATTTGGCCTTGCAATCAATGTCGATCGTTGACCTGGATCAACCTATGATTTTCTGCGTTTGGGATTTTCAAAATAAATTAACTTTTCATCGTCAGTGACAATTCGATGTAAAAAAGATTTTCCTTCGTGCCGTTCAAGGAACATTTTACCGATGACTTTTCGGTTCTCCACTTGTCCTTCGTTCAGTTGACGCGGCATTCATTTGTCTTCCTTAAAAAATTTTCCCATTGCTTGTAAACGATCGGAAATTGTTTGTTGAGCAACGTTTCAGGTATCCGCAAGTTGTTTTTGAATTTGACACGCATCTTTATCCAATTTTGCTTGTAATTGTTGGTCTTGAAACTTGTTCGGTTGATCCGGACGTTTGTTGTCTTTCACATCGAAATCAAAACTTTTAAAGCATTTAAACCTGCGTTCACAAGTATTGTGAGACGAAGCACGTTCACCATAAGCTTCCCGAAATATACGATAGCTTTGGACAGCACTTTTATTCAACATAAAGCAATGAATTAAAACTTCCCGCAAAGGCTCCTTTTTGGCACATTTTTAGGCGTAAAAATATCTATGACGTTAACCCTTCGGAAAATTTCATATACGAAGTTTCGAAGCTTGTTGTCAATACAACGACATAGCATACGTATCAAATCGCATATATATCAACTGTAACGGTAATTTTTATCGTTATCATATTTTTTTATTTTCCGTGGGAATTCGGGCTCGATCACAGGACTAATTAATAGAGACTTCGTGGTGGTTGAGAGAAAACTTTATTCCCAGAGAAACAATTTCATAAACTACGTGACTTTTTAATTTCCGGTCACTGGTACTCTGTATAATGATATTTAATTTCCGTCATTTTAGCGATCATTTCTCCAATTATTATTTTATTTTGTGTGCACCTATTCTCGGTATCCTCGAAAGTCTATTATTCTTTTTTTACAGCAGTATTGCTGTACGCTCGGTGCACAGACATACTCACACCACCAGTCATTCGCATCGCCCTCGCTCCTTGACAGAGTGTATTAACTCTGTTTACAATTCTTTCTCTCTTACTCTCGTTTCACTTTCTTTCTCTTTCTCTCTTCCACTCATCCAGTCGGGCGATTCCCGTTTATACTGCCGATTTAAAATCCACACTATTTTATTTTATTTCCTTATACACTACTCGCTTAAACGTATTAATTAATCCTATGCACTTAATCTTACTCAGATGTATTCGCACACACACACACACACTTATTCTCTTAATTCTATTCTCCTAAATCTATCCATATCTTAATCTATTACTAGTTTTTTTTTAACTTCACTAAAACCAATTCTTTGTATTATTTAAACCACTCGCCTGCCTCTCATTGTTCCGCTGTCTTCCATTCTCACTGATTCGATGTTCCGTTATGCACTGGACCCGAATTTATTCAAAATCTATTCGATGATAATGCTTAACTTTTCTCTCGTAATTTTTAGCATGTTCAGATTTTTCGACTTGTCTTTTAACACGCCTTCTATCCATGCTAAGAGGCCAAGAGAGCCTCCTCTCCCCGCGCAGGCTCTTTTATTCCCCTCGCTCCGCTCAGCCCTACGTCATCATTTACCTTTATTTTTAAATATAACGCATTTCCTGACTTCGTAGCTAGCCGTCGTCGCCGCGCTACCCCTCTTCTCCTTGCCTCCCAGCAAGGCCAGCTGGTCGCTGACCTGCTGTTTATGTCAACGAGGGAATTCCGGCGATGTGACGTAGCTCGTTTTTCACATGAGTTCGATGGCCTAATACCCGCAAACCTCTGTGCTTCTGTATCTATTCGAATTTCGCAGGTGTTTCTGCGTATGCCTCGGCTCTTTATACCGTTCGACATAATAAAGTGGGCTAGAGAGTGTAACTATGTTACACAACATCGTGACGATGAATTGCCCAATACCGTTACTACTCGATTGGTATAAATGCGCCAGGTACGAAGGTTACGGTGTAATTCGGGTGAGTTCGAGTTACGAGTGAAATAATATCCTGCGATGCGCGTATTTGTAAATAAACAAAGTATCCTGTCGAGAAAAATGAACGGTGCACTCTTCTTATATACACAGCTAAGTTCTATATCTTGATCATCATACTTCCTCGCAGATATAGTTTTGTGAAAGTTTGAAAATAAGAAAGAAATAATGTGCACGGTTCTACTTAGCATCCTCATTTCATTTTATTCGACATAATTTCAACCAATAATTTTGTTTATCCTATTTTCCACATTGATATCTCACTAAATTTCATTAAATATTACATTTCAATTCATCTTACGTGAATTAAAAAAAAATTCGTTTTCCATTCGCGACTATATTCCTCTTTTGTAGTTGTCGGACTCAATTTTGGCGCCAGAAAGCTAATAATAGTTGGGGTAAACAAACATATTCGTTGGGCCAACCAACCTGTTGGTTCATACAAATATCAGTAGTTTTCTGACGCCCAAGGTGGTTCTGGCAACTAACTTTTTTCTTTCATGGAGCGTAAATCTTTTATGAGAATTTGGAATTTATATAATGTAGGATTTCGCAAGCATCATCCAGTCTGATATACGTACCAGGACGTTCGATACATACGTTATACACAGACCGCTCATATACCAGACACAGAAGTCGGCTTAAGCATTCCTTACACGTTCGTAGTACATATACCGAAAATTCCAGCGGAACGTTAGGGGTGACTTTCCCTCAAAGCGTTCCATCTATGCGTTTGCAGCCGTATCCCTTCCACGCGCAATACCTCGTTGCTTTTCCGCCCACTCAATATCATCTTTTTCCATTTTCCGTCTTTGTTCCCACTTCTTGACGCATCCCTGTGCGAATATCCTGCATGCAATGAGCCTTATACCCATCGTCGCACGCCTCCATGTACGACACTCTTTTTACTCTCGAACTTCCTCATATTCGTAGCATACTGAAAAATTCAAATGTGTGCCATTAACGTTGTGGTAGCATAAAATCATTGCCATACAAATAAGAATCGAGAGGCAAAAGGAATGATCGTAATAATCGGAATACAAGAGATGCTCGTGTGCAAGTTTGAACCGATACGAGCAAACGAAAGGTGACTCGGATAAAGCTCTATGAAAAATGATAGTTAATAAAGACGCAACGTGCGAGTTTCAACTTTGCGTCCTTGTTTGAAAAATTGTAAAAATTGAAGTTGAAAGAAAATTGACGAGAAAAAATTTTTTTTTTCAGCTATCGAACGAAAATGCTATCAGGTATGTTATCGGTTGCGGCTACCCTTCACTCCCACTCTTGCGAAAATAGCAACCTCTGGGACGTCGATGATGTAAACAGGCTTGTCGGTCACGTGGGCGGGAACGTTAGAGCGGGCTACCCTTCACGGTATTAAACGAATGGTTGGTATCGGTCTCGACTTGTTAAAATAGATGAGTATATTGTACATTGTAACGAATAACAAAAACTTACCGCGTAACTCCTGTCGCAAATTTTGGATCAATTGCTCAAGTAAGTTACGAGTTACGGAATCTTAATATTTTTGTCACCCTCGGCAATATCGAATATATTGCCTTCTGTCGATTTTTATCAAATTTTATACTAATTACTTTTGAACGTGACAACATTCAATATCATCGACATTAACGTTAAAAAAAATCATCGGAGACTCTGCGATCCCCAAGAGAAATGATAAAAAGAATTGCGGTGGTAATTTTTTTTTTCTTTCGCGCAGTGTACGCATGTGTGGTCGGTTCTGTGTCTTTTTTTCAGAGTTTTCCACAACATGGGTCAATGTCGGAAGCCGTGAGTGCACACACGGAGACAGTGCAGCCCCGAATTGATATGAAAGTTAGCGCCACATATTTATACGTGTTGGCCGACATCTGTGTTTGGTGTTGATGGTGAACCGAAAGGGAGTATAAAAAGGGAGAGATAAAAGAGAAAGCTCAGCGACCGCAACAGAACTGGCCGTCGTTAAACGCACAGTGGAAAAGCGAAACGTTTGCGGTTGGTTGCCCTCAGCGAGCCCCTGGGCGGTGCGATTCGCGGGCGCATCATTGGGAACTGCACTCAGCGGCTGAAGCACCACCGATACCGCACTGTTGTGCGAAACCCTTGTCGATGCGCCGCGGAACTTTAGGCGTCGAATCCGATTCTCGCATTCGCGTCGCAATAAACATTCACCATTTGCACGTCGTAAATGTAAGATATACGAAAGGTTTTCGTTGCGAGAAATATGCATTTCACCTCGTGACATACAAATTCCTTGACACTCGAGTGATGAATGACGAGACGAATGCGGCACACCCCGCGTCGACACGTGTATCACCGAGAGCCGTACATGCTTGAACATTGGTTACACATTTTCCGAGTGTAAGGTCAAGCCTCTTGCACTCGAGGACTATACGCCGACGTATGAAGTTGTTGCAGGCAGGTTTTATATTGTGCATTGACAAAGTGGCACAAGTTTACACAATCGTATTGTCCAATCGAAGTTAAAGTGATACAATTGATAATACGAAAATTGCATTTTTATTTCAAAGTCGTTTACTTTGCTTACAGTTTAATTATTTTAAAAGGTATTGAGGTCGTATCCGCGAACGGTACGTTTCGAATATCGAAATCAGGCGAAAAGGTCGTAGTATCGAAACAGATACAAATGTTGTAGTCTTATAAGAATGATATAACTTAGGCGAGGCAGTTTTATTATCGGGGATCCGACTGGCTCGTAGCCAACCGCAGCGCGATACATCCGTCATGCTTTCGGTACTGTCGAATTTTATTTTATGGCATCGGGCCAATTCATCGTAACGCCCAACACACGCCCAGAATACCAGACACAGTCCAGTGTTTATGTATACAATTAGCTACCCTAAAGTGTATCGAAAGTTGCAGGACCATAAATAATATTTTATAGAAATGTTTGGGAAATTGGAACGAGACGCGAGATTCGTATCGATTTTCCGCTATTGGTCTCGCGCGTCACCTTGATCCGTACCCGGGCTCGACGACCAGCGCTTTCAGTGACGAAACATAGAAACTGTGCATGTCAGAAAACACGAGCTATATATACGTATTACGTATATACGATATACACTACAATTTCATTTCGACGAATCAGTCTTGGAATCCTACGGCTATGATGATTTAAAAATTTTGTTACAGATATTTTGAGTCGCATTATCGTATTTTGAAAATGTTTCCATACAAGCCCTTTCTATATTATGAGAAAGTATTCTCAGATTACTTGAATTTGTACAAAAATTGCGACTAGTTGAAATGATCGAAAAACGAATTGTTTATCAAAATTATTAAAAATGTAAAATCTTATTGTTTTAAACATTTTTTTGACGTTGAAAAGAACTAAAGCTGCTCAACGATAAGCTGTATCTTCAGTCTTACTGACAGGCGAGATTGCTTGTAAGGAAAAAACTATGGATCGATAAATACTATACTACAGGAACAAAAAAAATTGTTTTAAGCACCCTCAAAATTTAGGCGGCTATGGAACGGCACAGCGAAGCTTTGAAAATTTTCAATTATTTTTTTACATACTTCAAGTACAGTTTGTACTTTCGGTACAAACAAATGCATGTATACACTCAAAGTACCACTTATACCGCAAGTACGGTATCCAAAGTGCCATTGAAATATACTTCCAATACCGTGTGGCTCTGCCTTCCAGTAATGTATTTTACATTTTCATTTTTTGTTTTTAATCTCCAATTAATAAACCCTATAATTCAATTCGCGACAATCCTTGATTGCTGTGGGACGAATATAAATATTAGAAAAATGGGAAGAAAGAACGAGGTGCGATAGCGTTGAAAAGTTCCAAGCCTTACGCAGCACTCTCTCTCTCTCTCTCTCTCTCTCTCTCTCTCTCTCTCTGGCTTCACGACCAATTTAAATTCTTTAAACGACTTTCGACCCTTTGATTGAGCTCCCAGAACCGGCAAACTAGTTGCGAGTCACTCAATTCCCCTCGGTATATCGATGGAGTTTCGCTCGGCTGAATAGCGTCGGTGAAACGAAGTTGCGAATCGACTGCGATGGAACTCCCCGAGTATCCCTCGACTCTCGACATTTCCTTATACGGGTAGCGATAGAAAAGGGAACAAAAATGAAGTATTTTAGACGTTTCGAGGTAGAACATTACATCTACTCGGAGGCACCGAGAAAGGGATGAAAACACTGAGCTATCTACATAAGGATATCGAGACAAGGAGATATTTCAACGGAGGCTCATTTCAACGAGTGTCGCGTAAAAAGAAAGATTCGTAGTACCGATGAGCATTCCTATCAAAAATATTTTAGAATTAACTACATTTTCAAAGTTTTTCTGTTATGAATATTTCGCATTTGACCATTCCAGTCAATCGTTATATCGATTAAGATGGATTATCCTCCGTAAGTATAATATTTTCATTACAATTTGTAATCTAACAGAGCGTTGACACATGGGCGCGGTATAACAGTTTGTTGATTATCAATCGATACATGTACCTACTAAAAAATGCTCATAACAAGCTGCGTACGCACGTAAAAGCTGATGGAGGTTATGTGCAGAGCACAGTACTAACTAAAGGGTCCGAGGAGGGTGTTATTGCGATTAACGTCATTTTTTAAATCGGAAAATATTCTCGATAATTATCTATGCAGAAAAGTATAAAATAGCGATACACACACCGGTCATGAAAATTATACGCACGGTTAATCTTCGAAATTAACCGTTTGGTCAATGAGTACCGTGTTATTAGACAATTGTGCGTACTTATATTCTATTAGCTCGATAATTCGTGCGTTAGAGATTCCAACTTATATTTTCATGGGATTATTCGAGAGCGTATTTGGCACATCGTTTCACGTCGGTGCTGGACGAGTGCATAGCGCGAAGCCTGCAAACGCCGTAGTTACCGCTAATCTCGCCTGCCCAGGCGTGTTCAAAATGTTTGATCGAGTGCGAACGAGCGAAGCCAGAGAGAGTACGTACAAACATTGGTCCAACTCGTACGCAAACGTACTGCCGGTAGATATAGCTATCCCATAGCGACTGCATTCAGTGTTAGATACCGTAGAGTGAATATAACTTATATATATATATATATATATGCGTATGTATGTGTCGTATACAGCACATTGTGTATTCTTGTATACGATCGCTACCGCTTCGATAACGATTGTACACTTATATTTATTACCCCAAGTTTCGTGCAACGGGCATCAGCAACAGAGGCAGAAACAGAGCAGGAGCAATGGACCCTGTGATAGAAAATCGTTACTCTTAATGCGTGCCCCATGTTTATCTATAAAAAATTCAACCAAAGGGCCAAAAATTGAGGAAAAGCTTGGCCCCATAATTTCGGTTTATTCTCTTTGTGCCTCTGTAAACGCCATCGGTATGTAACGCGTAAGCCCACGTTATATACGCGTACGTCGTTTCTATCCTTTGTATCGCAGGCTTCCAAGACTCAACATTCCACATCGAGAATCATTAAGAGATGTTCTGAATTTCTTAAGATTGTTGTCGTAAAGTACAATAAAATAAGTATAAAATACACAAAGTTTCGAGTGCACACCTCGACCTCATGAAATGTTAATAAATTTAGTAAAAGAGTAGAAAAATAGACAAGATGAAACTGTTGAAGGTACGTATTTATGCTTGGCAACTTTTCCATAATTAAATTACCGACCACCGACAAAAGTATCGGAAATCATGATAGCGATCGCGCGACCGCGTTCGGCCCGCGGCTCAGCTCACCGACAAAGTAAAACGAGATAAAGCGAAACGATGGGAAGGAATAAAGTCGAGTGGGGAATAAACGAGAAGCGAAAGAGATTGAGAATACCAATGTCCTGCGTAGTTGAGCAGCAGTAGCACAAAAAGCTAGTATAGAGTGTAGGCAGGAAGCTAAAAGTTGGTTGGCTCGAGGGTATAAGAGAATAGAGATAGCCGGGAGCAGAGGGTTCGCGCGCTCTCCATGCCCTCCCAGAAACTCTTTGTCCGAGCAACTCACTCGAAACTTAGTCTATGAAGCGTGTCCGGACGAGCGGTTCGCTAAATTCTAACGCGCGTAATCGGACAGCTATCGGCCAAATAGCAAGAAATACTCTCGGCCATAGTATCGGGAAAGGAAGAGATCGAGCTGTCGGCGACGGACATAAAAGCTATGGTGGAAACAGTTGAATAGTTCGAGCTCTGATTTGCCGGTGATCACCGCTCGTACAGTCTTGAAAATATTTATTATTTGACATATCGCAATAATCGACATCCGAGAAATATATATATATATATATTTAATGTTGAACCCCGATACGCGTGCATCCGTCAAAACCTCTTTACCGAGAGGCATCAAAGTGAGATTATAATAATTGACGCGTATGCTGTCCGACCATTGCGGCGGTGACTACTCGGAGACAGGAGCGGCAACGCGCGGCTGCTCGGCGCGGTATCGCGCCACGATGCGTAAAGCGTCTGTCTAAAACTGGTCGATGGATCTGTGTACAACGGTCGTGCGACACCCAAAATGAGGAACTTCCGATAACAGCGAATGGGCCGCGCAATGCGGAAAACACTCGATGCACGGGTATCGATACGAACACGAGTACGGGCTGAAAAGTGTGTTTAGATTGTGAGAACAATATTTTACTAGCGATTAAAAGTCGAAGGGGTGACAAAAAATTATTCGTAATATTGATCACATTAAAATTGAAAAAAAATGTGGTGTTTCGACTCACCAGGTGCGTTTCGTTGAGTAGGTGCCGCAGGAGCGGGAGGCACGGATCCGGCAATACTGTACAGTGTCTGACCGCTGCCGTACTTGAGAGCGGAGCAGTTGCAAGGTGTCGCGGGTGTCGGAAGGCCGTCGACGCCGCCGCCGCCGCTCCTCGTACTGCCCGGTACTACCGATATTTCATCGAGTTCGTGACCGCTGTCGTAGTGAAACAAACGGGTCGCACTGGTGCTCGCGGTGCCACCACCAGCGCCACTTCCGTCACCCTCGTTCCGTCCACCACCCCCGCCGCTTCTACCACCTCCGCTGCTACGGCCCCTAAGCGACTGGACCAGTCGCTTGGCGCCCGAAGACATTCCACGGAGGTAATCCAGCCTTTCGATGGTACGCCGCTACGCGTTTGGCCGCCTCTGCTTCGAGCTCTTCCTTATTATCCTTTGGTGCTTTTTTCCGTTCACGATCTACCTATCCGCCGTTGCAGCCCGAGCTTATTCGAAATATGCGTTCTCGCGCTAAAATATTAATTGCTGTAAGATTACTCGGCAACTCGATTGAATTCTCTTTCTTTTTCTTCAGTGTCAAACACTTTGCCGCCAACCGTTCCGAGTGAAAAATTCTCGAGTCCCTTTAACTGTTGCAACCCAATGCAACCGATGTCACCGCCTCGACATCGAAATTCTCATTACAATCAATTATATTTTTGATAACTTCACTTCTCAAAGTGCACTTTAAGCGCATTTGAACAAGTGCACGGGAGTGTGCACTTTTTAGTCAATTACTGTTATTGTTGTGATGATGATGATGATAATAATAATAATAGTCGTTGTTTTTGTACAGAGTACCTTTTTAGTGAGATTTTCTCGTTTCCTTTGCGTGATTCTCGAGGTTGATACGCTTTATTCCCTTCTATATATTTTTCCCCCTTTTTTTGTTCTCGGCTCTCTTGATCATAGGAACACTCGACTGTACTATTTTTCGGATGCCCTACTCCGGCATTGAATCTACGAGGGTGCGTCGACATTCCGGAGAGTGCAGTGAATCATCGTTAATGGAAGCAAGTGGTCCCTCGAAGACTCCGTCAATTCCTGAATAAACTCCTAAACCCTAAATCCCTTTTTGAGGAGGAAATAATTGTTGGTTTCTCGTTGCCTGAGAAATCAAGGCTGTCGAGCTTCGAATGTTTCTAGCCCGAGAAGAAAGGGACGAAGAATTATCTCGGAAAATTTAAGTAAAATCTATCTTTTTGTCTTCGTCCTCGTCTTCCACGTCCTCTTCCTTTCGATAACGATCGTTCTGACAAATTGTAGAATTTAGGATTATCTCTTCGAAACGAGTCCGATGTAGCGTGAATTACGTATATGACGAATGTAATTCACTTCGGGCGCGAATGGAGTCATCCGGTATTTCGATGATAACCGATGTCACCGATTCACCGGTGACTTCAAGTTCATTGTATTTTATTTGGTTTCAATTAATTTGATTTGATTTAATGTCATTAAATTTAATTAAATTTAATTAGTTAGAGTAAGAGAGGTGAGGTTTCGGTCGCGTGTGACACACTCCAGACACGACGGCCAATCGCCGTCTTTCTTATCCTTTGTCGCCTCCTGCCACGCCGACGCCGTATTCTTCGTCCTCTTACCACTGTGCGGTGCAACAAGTGAGGACACTCTGACCGCTCATTTTTCATACATCACGGCTGACGAGGAATCTCATTCATCTTCACGATTCGATCCGGCGGGTCGTGAATATTTATTGGTTCACATCGATTAGGATCACTCGACATCTGGAACAAAAAAACATACCTTTGTTAGATTCCTTCGTTTGTAAAATTTTTTGTCATACATTCATTCGAAATATAATTTAGATTCTAGAAAATGTATAAATCATTTCAGGAAATTCATCGATGCTAAAAAAATGTTTCGCAGTGCGATACCTAGTGCTTCGATGTGTCTTGGGTTTCCATCATGTCACTTTTTCAAACAAAAAGCAATGTACACGCATATTTGTATACATATCAACTTATAACCCTACGTATCACGAATTCTAAATCGATAGCCCAATCTTCGAGTACCGAGAGCATCCATCTCCGGACGAAACAAAAGAGCCGGCAATATGATGGATGAGCAGGCCGCGAGGAAGAAGAAGACACACGTTGCGTGTGTGAGATAATGCCTCGGTAGGTGGTTGTCGGATGGAACGAGGGGTAGACTGTCGGAAGCTCCACAGACTACGGTTAAAGCGGTTCCCGCAGCTTGCTTGGGAATAGGTGACCAAGACGTTAGGTATACGGTAGATAGGCACGAGAACCGGTATCAGGCGAACGAACTGCGGAATCCGAGGGATACCGAGCTGTCGCGTTCGCTTCGCTCGACGTATTATTTCTTCCTATTATTCTTGCTTCTCTCTTTCTCACGCGAGTATCACGGAGAGCGAAAATTCAACGACAGTGTTTACGCGATGCGAGCCCTTTTTTACTTCTGCATTATTAAATCCCCGTATTATTAAAGGTTGTAGGATTCGGCAACAGTAACCGTACAGTGACGTACCTCTTATCGTTAGATAATTGTCGGTGCTTCTTACAAGCCATGGACTTCACTTTACTTCGGAGCTTGATACAATTCCAGAGGAATAGACCTGGATTTTTCCACTATGAGCGGAAGATAACTGGCCTTGTCGATGACGAATGGCTCGAGTCATTCAAGAACGATATATTAATATATTTAAGTCATGCAACATTTAAATATTCCAACGTCGCCAGGAACGCATACCAATTTCAGCGCTGACGAATCTCGAGCTGTAACGAATCGTCGTGACGCCACTAGAAATATATATAGTTTATGAAAATACACGACAGCTCATTTTCAATCGGACTGGCTGGCCGGCTGTGACTCGGATCAAAGGAAATGCTCGCGTGGCAGCGATGATAGAGATGATAGAATACGGTATTAAGATGAACAGGAGAATTCGTAACAACTTGGTTAGGATGCTTCGCTCATTTAAATATTTATGACATTGTCGAAGAACAAACCCGACACTGCACCGCAGTATAAATACAATACCTTTTCTATGAATTTCTCATTTCGCGCTTGATTGCTCGTCAAAGGAAAGACGCGGGAGACTGATCATCGATAGTTAATAAAAAAACATCGTACCAGTTAGGTGCGAATTAAAATTCGAAAATAAAAATAAAAGAACGATCTCAAAATAGCGAAGATGATTGCACCTAGTGCGGTATTAGTGGTAAATATTAGTGTATCCCGTTTGTATTTTACGATTGCAAGAGCTGCAGAGTGTAAGATAGTCTTTGCACCGAGCGTGATGCGATTGTCAAAACGACAAAAGGAAGCCGCAGGTCGACGTCGTAGTGCGCAATTTCGGTCGGTCGTTCGGTCGCGTACGCGGGTAAGACGCGGACGATTGGTGTGCGTCGCGGTGCCCGCGCCACCGAACTGTCCTCGACAGGCCAACCAGAACCAGAAGTGGCTTCTGTCCATCGAGACGCGCAACGAGAGACAGTAGCGATGCGATATGCTGCGAAGCTTGCTGCCTGGGGAACGACATTATATCGCTCGGAGCATTAAATACCACCGCGTTGCAGAGAAATGCCAGGCGGCACAACGGATT
Organism: Cylloceria caligata; assembly: GCA_963942595.1. NCBI lineage: Eukaryota > Metazoa > Arthropoda > Insecta > Hymenoptera > Ichneumonidae > Cylloceria > Cylloceria caligata. The sequence continues at coordinate 85,552,629 of OZ012704.1, read as the reverse complement.
GTACCTCTCTACCGCTGGCCCTGAACGATCTCTTCGAGGGTTGATGGCAATTCAACCGCGCCAGTTGTATTCTATACATATATACAATATATATATATACGCGTACCAAGCCGAGCAAGACCAAGAGAGTTACCATGGCGACCGAAACGACATCCCTGTCTGTACCGCGTCTCGAGTTCTGGCGCCCACACCGAGGACAACGAAAATCGACGAAGACGACGGCTACCCATCCGTAACCTTCCCTATTTTATTTGTAGCCTCGTACGTACGGTTGGGAGGCTTTGCTTCGGCAATATATTATACAGGCACGGTATACCGAGGCCCCTCTGTCGATGAATTTTCAAAGTTTCTACATGGAAATATACACTTGTTTTACGGAATACAGTGAAGAATACAATTTTTATAATGAAAATTAGGATTGAAGCGTTAACGTCATACTGGAATATATTTTTAAAAAACTCGAGGCAGCTCTGTGCGGTATACCAATCACTGCGATATACGATATAGCTCTGCATAGCAGTATACAAAATATGGTGTACCATTATACAGAGCTACATAACGCATAATAAACTCTCGTTGCAATGTGGCGAAACGGACCTTCCTGAAAATTCATACGGAAAGAGACATTTGATTGGTACAACCAATTTGCAAGATAAAATAAGCTCCGTCAAGCGATTATCCAATCCAAATTTTTTTGTTGGTTCAATCGACCAATTTATTGGCCCAACCAAATTAATTGCCTAGAGGGTATTTAATCGTGCAGAGGATGCGGACTACGGAGACTTTTTTTCGCGACTCTCCGACCGCTCGTACAAAGCTATATATGTCACTGCGTCACGTGTACGCCGATTAAAATAATTAGCTACAAAAGGACAGAACAGCAATCGGAACCCTGCCTCGAGTACCGGATGCCTCTGTGCGGTGAGACACCATTTGTTTGTAACTTTATTTTACTCTTGTTTCATTGTCACTGAGGAACACCGAGTATCTTATTCCTCCAGCCAACAAGGTACTTTGAGAACATAGTTGCCGATGAACGTAACTCGTCCGTTTCTGCCGTTGTACTTTTCGCAGAGCCCAGACGCGCGGATAACAACGCGGGAAACTGAGGATGACGCAAAAGACAGAGGGTAGAAAGAAATATGGTAAACGATATTGTTATATGTATACGGTGAGAAAAGAAAATTTCGACACATATTTTCAATATATTTTTGTAATATTTATGACGAATGAGACATTTTTTGAAATTACCGATACCAATGAAAATAATTATCGAATTCTGTTGCGACGTAAAAGAAATCTCTGGAGTAAGTGGAAGCTTATTTCGTTTTATTAAATTTCGTTACAGCGACTTAGGACTTTCTCGACAACTCGTAGGTGAGAGTCGAATCTCTTTGGTAACAAATGGGAGGTAGTAAGGATATAAAGAAGGGGAAGGAGAATCGGTAGACGCTGTAAGAGCAGCCCACGACAAAAGGAGATCATTCGAATTGTTCTTCGGGCCACGAGTCTTTCTATTTCCTTCATTGAGTAAATATCGATACATTTTTTTGAGTGTGACTTTTTCAGGAAAGCGTAAAAACCAAGAAATTGTTCGGTGAAATATCAAACGTGATACCTCGAGACTTTTCTCTCATCTTCTCAAAGATGTTGAAAAATACAGGAAAGTGATACACAAAGAGAAAGACGATCCCTTAAATAGTAATATGTCGCACTCAAATCTAAGTAATTAGTGTAAACAATTATTAAAAAATAACACTATCGCACGGCCAATATTTATTAAAGAATTTCGGATACGACCGACCAGTTTATTTATTCGCTTTGCAATATACTAATCATAGGTTGAAAATATAAGCGAAAAGGGTCGTTTGTTTGATTCGAAAGGTGACAAAAGGTGGCACGTGCAATAGCAAGATGACGATAAACAAAATGAGTGAATTAGAAGAAAATGGATGATAAGATTGAGGGGAAACGAGACAGCGAGTCGTGCCGTCACCACGAGCATGCCGCTTTCCTGAGATGAAAAATGCTTCGAATTATTGGAAAATTTACATAACGCCAAGAGCTTCTTAGGATGCGTGCGACTTCAAATGTGATAACCTCGCTTGCTGCTGCTGCTGCTGCTGCGGCTTCTATTCGGTACGGGATTCGAACTCTGCAGCATCGTGCCGATCGTATGTGGCTCGTGGGCTGTACCGCTCCTGTGATCTTTGATATTATGCAACAATTGCATTACACTGCTAGGTGGAGATATTTTGAAATTGTAAAATTGCAGCTCGCAAGGCAAAGTACAAAAATCATCTTTTCCTCCATTGAGAATCAGATTATTATTTTTCCTTGCTTCTCTTATCGTATCAACGCTGCCTGCTTGTTGTTTAATTTTGCAATATTGAATATACCAATGACCGAGCATGAAGAAATTCGCTGTTTTTAATTACGGGAAAAAACTTGATCAACGGAGGAAGAGATAAATTGAGCTGCTGACGAAAATTCTTCCATCGGTAGATATTTGGGGTAAGCACGCAACGCATCACTGGAGCTCTCGTTATTCACGGCACTGACGACGACGGTGATTACAGTGAAATTAAAAAAAAAAAACAAATTAAAGCATTACTCGTTGAGAACTCGCGTTATATCGCGATAATCGTGAGTATAAGTAGTTCCCGAGTTGAGTGCGGTGCAAGATAATTAAAACGAGGCGGGGAAATTATAATTGAAATATTCGGAGAGTGAATATGAGAAATAACGTGTACGAGTACTGACATGCTACGCGCGAGTATTGTATTATTATATCAGCATATGCGGTATGTTGTGAAATCGGAATGAGATACCGCGGAAAGTAAGTACAAAAGGCCTTTTCGCTTGGTAATTTAAACGAATAATTAATGGAAAATAAAGTAAATTTTAAGGATGACCATTCGAAATACGGGAATACCGTCCAAATGAATGTACGCTCCTTACGAAATGTTGGTTGGAAAATATGAATATAAATCTGTAACCCTTCGGTATCGTCATAAAAGGATCGTTCGATTGACTGAAAATTCAAGCCAAAGTAGTTTCTTTTGACGAACCGGTGTACCACGAAATGTGTCGAACGCTTTTATTGAAAATAAAAACAGTATTATTGACCGAAAAGTACATCTAATATAATTCGTTTGACGGCTTATAAAGAAATGTAGTTGAAATTACTAAAGTTAAAAAACTGATACCAAGAAGCATGGTGCGCATGGCATGTTTCTGATATGTATAAATATATCGGTTCGATACTAATAAAGTATTTCTCTACAAAATTGGCTCTAGCTGACTAGACTGTCATATTCTTTCTCTCCCTGGATATAGTTTTACATGAATTTTTCTCTTCCGCGCGTCGTTGTCCGACTCCTTTGCCTATTTGCAAACTTCTCTGGACCTACTCGTATATCTATGCCTCTGTACCTCTCAAGTTACCGACTACAAGCCTGAATAAATGTCTCCGTAGTATCCTCCCTGATTAAAATTCATTTCTAAATTGCCTGGGGCTAAATGAGAGTTGTACGATGAAAGATAGTGACATACAAGTTTATTAGTTGAGAAAGACGTTACCGGGATAGTTGTTCCCGAGTAGACCTCGGTTACCCACAGACGATGGAATAGGAAAACGTAAAAACCGAGATGCTAAGAAACGGATTCGAGTAACGGAGGCCTCTAATTCTACCGCTGACGTCAATCCTCCTACGTCACTGCGTTTTAATTATAATTCTAAGGCAAAAATGATTTTCATTATTTTAATGCGACTGTCATATCACGATCATAATAATATACAAAGTCTCTCGAATGTCTATAAGAATAGATATTAATAATTTTGAATTGTCACTGCAGACAAAATTAAAGCAAAGTACTTTAGGTTTCCGTAAAAACATTGAACTCGTTGACGTTGCACTTTTTATGACTGATGGTTATTATTAATTTTCTTTCTGAAGTTTAATTTCCGCAAAAGTATAATTGAGTGAGATATAATAATTAATAATAATAATAATAATAATATAACTAAATTGTGATTGAAAAAGAAATTTAAATTGCTCCATCAGCAGCGGAAAAGATTGCAAGAAAAATCCGGTTCAATTAATTTTAACGTGTACATAAACCCCACCGACAACTCGCCTTTCTTTGCGAGACGCGGCAATAGCCTCGGTATCTTGCCCTCGCGTTGCTTTAAACTTCGTTTCGAGCTTCAGAAAGTTTTGAAGATTTTCCTGCGGATGCGGTCGTCGACTGCGTCTCGACTACTCTGGCTCATCGTCGTAGCACGCGTAACGTCCTTCATGAGAGTGAAAGAGTGGAACGAGCCGGCCAGATGAACGCCGAAGGAAAACCCTCGTTAAGATCTTCTCCGTCGTTGGAGAAAAAGCTCGGGGACTCAAACGGAAAGCAGAGAAATCGTAGAAAAACGGAGCGTCCGACCGCAGTGAGAGAACACACATGTGGAATAATATAAAATGTAATAAAAAAACAAAGAAACCTATTGGAGCAGTAATTTTTTTCAACGAATTTTGGTATGCTACATCTAAAACGAATAAACGATAGTAAAGGCATAAGAAATCAGGATGAGTAAGATTGAGAGTTGAACGACGAGAGACGAAGTATGAACGAGAGAGAATAATGCGTGACTAAAGGAACGCATTACGTGCTCATTTGACCAAGCTGGGGTTTACGGTGAAAGAATTTTTATGTCATTTCGACGATCCCTTCGATCGTCTTAACGACCCTGTACCTCGAGAACCGAGTGTGTGCGTCCTCTGCTTCGTGTTCCGATCGTACACTGAGCACCCCTGCAAAGTTCGTCTCATAAACTAACCCATCCCCTAATAACCATCGGAAACCCCAATGCCTCGAGAGGTTTTTTTTTCCATCAAATCCATCAAATTAAAACCACTCTCTGCTCTTCGAAACCTCTTTTTCCCCGTTTCTTTGTTCTCCATCGGAACCCTCTTTGATTTTCCAAAGTGCTGCCGTAAAAAATTATTTTACGGTGATGTTTTCGGCTTCTGACGTTTCGCTGCGGAAACAAGTCATTAAAAAAAAAGTGTTTCATATGTTGCTTCTAAACATAAATAGTGCAGCGGAAACGATATACGGTAAAATAAAAATTCAATAGCAATCGATGAATAATGATCCTATCGTTACTATCGAATTTTTGTATCGGGTCGAAGTATATATACATATGTTTACTTATGTATCGAAACAGTGAATTTGATTAACTGGTTCCGTGGGTTTCCATATTGCGTTATCTATGGAACAATGATGACCTGTTTTGCACAATAGTAGCTGGAGGGGGGGAGGGGGGGGGGTCGTACCGCAGCGTATGCTGCAGTGAATATAAACGAATGATACTTTCGACGTGAAACCAACTCGGAACACAGTGGTATTGCGCGGGGAAAGGTCAACGGTATGACAACATGTATAGGAATACACGAGTGTTCTTTCTATATGGGTTTCTAGAAAAATGTGCTCTGCCCCTTTTACTCATCTTTCTGCATCTTCCGTTCAGTGCAACAGCTCTGTAAATCAAACAGAAGATTTGTCTTTAATGGAAATATACGGATAACAAATTTAATAGATCCACGAATAGCAAATGATTACGTTATCGAGTCGATGAGCGCACTAAGTATCGAACGGGGCATGGCGCAAGTTCGACAGTCGAAACACGTTTCTTGTTTCCTGTCTCTATACTCTACCAAACTGTACTGTATACCCCTAAAACCCTGGGGGCGAATTTCGTGACATCTTGACTACCCGACTCAAGTAAGAATCTCCCTTTCGGTACATCATTAGTCTGGGTCCATGGACTTGGACCTAGAATACAAGATGCTTATTATCGAAGATTTAAAGTGCTTCGGGTCTCTATTAAAGGTCGTAGAAGAGTTTAAAAAAATGCATTCCCTTAAAAGCTATTCAATACAGAAGGTTTTCAAAATAGTTGGAGATCTAGAATGCTATGTAACTTTCTCTCTGTTACATCCTGAAATCTTTACCGACGTAACGGAGTTGTAATGTAATAAATAAGTTTAAGTACACTCTTGTGTAACGGTTAAGAAGCTAATATTAATAGTAATAATGATAATAACGATACTCCACTTGCCAAAAGCTTTCACAGTTGTGGTTCATTGCGGTATCTATTAAAATGAATTTTCACGGATTCAGCAATTGAACAAAAGGAGAATTAATAAAACGATTACACGCAATTGACAAAAAAATCCAAATTTTTCAATAACAGTCTCAAAGATCTTAAAATCCTAATATGAAAATCTCATTAATCACAAATGTCAATCAATGTCAAAACGTGTATAGTGAACAATTCATGTTTGCGACAAGCGTGCGGCTGAGACTCCAGCTTGCCAGTGATTCGGAAAGTTCATAGAGGACTCGGAGATCTCGTGGTTAACGCGTTTCCTTGAACCAATTTTCTTGAGTACTTCACATTGAGCGGTTCACCTCCTAACGAATTTTGCGTAATCATTTTGAATTGATCTTACCGAATCTCTGAGACCCGGCGTCTCAGCATATATTTCTATACGAGGGTCGCGCAGGTCGATATTAATTCTCCAAAGTGTGCACTAAACGACCTTCTCTGTCGTAATTTTTTTTATTTTCTTTCTGTTTTTTACCGGTATACGCGTTTTTGCCGCGCAGCAGGGTTGTACGAGAAAAGCTGTTGTGCATTATAGAAGCTGAGGCACGCAGTAAAGTGCTACGAAAAGTACATTTCAGAGCGTGACACAGAACTGGAAAAAAGATGACTCACGGAAGCCGGAGCTCTTACCGAGTAAACAAAGTTTTTTAAGTAATATATAATATTTATAAGTTCTGGCACAATGAGATTTGTCGTACGTCTTTTCCTTTCATAATCGCATGGTCGAACATTGAGTACCGCGCAAAGCCTACGTTTTGTTGGGTGTGCTAAAGGAAACGCTGTGGTCAATATAGTTAACGCGATATAATTCTTTAAATAGTAACGTTTCAATACAATTAATACTTACTCGCACTACTGGTACGCGGACTCTGTATTTCCTTTAATATTCTTGCTCCTTCTTTGCGTACGAGAGAAGCAACGATCTCGTGGTAATTTTCGTCGACTCGATTAACTTCGGATACACAGAGAACTTTATCGCTGCACACGCAAAATAAAAGTACACGTCGCGGAGAGACACAAGGCATCGAGTGTCCAAAGTTTTGTCCTACGAGAGTAGACTGAATTCGCTTTAAACGAGGAAAAAAATAATCGAAAAATAAAAAATATGTCAAAGATACAATCGTAAAGATAAGGAGAGGTATCGGGTCTTCGCAAAGTCGACGAATGTGTTGCCTCCCAACGAAAGATGTTCGTTAAGTTGTACTTTGACGATTTCACGATTTACAAGAGCCCCGTGCGAGTCACGAGTTCCACGAAGAAAAAACTGCAACGCGAGAGAAGAAATTCGATAGTTTCGGAAGTAGAGTCTTTTCGTTGATCGTGCCGTCCCACGCCTCTCTGCTGTCTTCAATTAAAAAAATCATCGGACCGAGCGTCGAAAAAAGATTCTAGTCACCGATCATGTCGAGTGGCACGAGTCCAAATAACGTTGAGCTATATAGTTTTTTCGCCGTCTTCGTGTCCCTCGTATCTCAGGATAAATTGTTTTTTACCGTCGTAGATTTTTTACCTCGACTCGCGTTTCTCGGCAAGGGATCGGAGTCGCCTCTGACGCTTCCTGCGGTAATCTCCGTGCAAACTTTGAATCACAGCTCATACCGTGTGCCGCAAAATCAATTCAACTCAATAATTTTTTCTCTGTTCCTCGTGAGAGTATCGTATCTTCAAGGATACCGTGTCTTTCGAAACTCTTTTTGAATTACGAATCGACCAGCCATTTCCAACTCCATCGTTGTTGTCTTACCGGTGATTTCTTCTCTCCCTTTCACTAATTCACTCGACTCTTTTTCATCCCCAACAATCGTCGAGAAATATCTTTGCGCGATTGTCGATCCTCAACCCGGTTTTACAGATAAAATATCAAACATGACTCTGTTTATATATATTTTTTCTATTTAAATATCAAAGCTCGCACTTACTCCTTTCTCCATAAACTCATTATCAGAGACACTGCGTTTGGGTTCTTTCGATTGCATCGATTTCTCTCTTTAATTATGTTCTCATCGTTTACTCGTTTCTTAGAAATATTTTTTTTACCTTTCTCTCTTCCCGATCTCAATCGTTTCGCCATCGATCATGGCCGGCGTTGAATTATCCCGACTCAAAGCGCATCCCTTGCTTCCCTTTTACTTCATTTCTTCGTTTTTTCTCTCTGCCGCTAGTTCCCTCGTCGTTAGCAGAGCTTCGGCTCCTCTTGCTCTACTTTTGGGTGCTGTTTACAGCCGATGCCGTCAGATTGCACTTGCACTTTTTCTCTTTCTCCGTTTCTTCTTGTAAAATCCACTTCTTTTTTTCGTCGGGCTCTCCTTCCTCAAGAACCTCTCTGTCCAATACTACCGGCAAGATCCTCCACTCGAGATCGCACAAAGCTTTCTCACTGCGAACGTTCGGCCACTGAGCTAACCTATTTCCCTTCACTCGTGTGTACTTGACTTTTTTCCTCTAGAAAAGAAGCTAATTTCCACTTGGACACTTTGGATCTCGCGTTGTTCGATGACTCAAGAAACTATATCACTCTTCTTCGTTCGTCCTATTCACTCGACCGAGTTAAATCGCGTCGTTGGCTCGTCGCATCGAAGACAATCGAAAAGAATCCTGACGACGAGATCGAATCTGTAAATGACCCAACACATTTTCTTCACGAACCACCTATCTCGTTTTCGACTCGAAAGAAACAACAATTTCGTTCTTTATCAAGAAAGTATACAACCGACAAAATAGCGTTAATTCTTTCATCGTTTTTAAGCGAATCACTGAGTCATCGTCAAGACATTACAAACCGAGAGTCTCGGACACCGATGATCGATTCATTATTTTTTAATTTTTTATTTCATTCACTTTATTCACTGAAAAAAAGACAAAGGAATAAGCCAATGGTTAATAACTCGATAAAAGATAAATCCTCATTTTCATAAAATGATATTTTTATGATTTTTTATAGCGAACAGCCTCGACTCTTATTTTATCCACCTCCTTCATCTATTTATATTTATATAAATTTTATTTTCAACAACGGAATTTCCACGTCGTAAAATTTTTCATAATACGACTATAAAAAAAGAAAAAATAAGTGTCCGGAACACTAAAGTATAAAATAATCACGAAGAGGAATGAAAGTAAAATCGTAAATCGTGAAGGTGTCGTTCCACTTTTCGGTAGATGAGCCATGGCATAGTCAGACGTAGCATATACAGCCGCTGCCGAGATGCCGAATGCAAAGCTGCGAGTGATGTACACATGCACATGCTATATATGATATATGATATATATGCTACGTGCGCTATATAATATACTTTCTCTTTTAGGGTAAAATTCTCAAAGAAACGCTATCACTGCGAATTTTGTGTGTTTAACAAAAAAATAATAATTATCACTCTTCACCGATATAGTTTATATCGTTGGGTTCCATGATTAATATTAAAGCTATCTTCAAAGAACCGTGAAAATCACTTTCACTGGAAACTTGAATAAATAAAATGATAATAATTGAAATTCGATTAAATTAACGGTATCCATGACTCGTAAAACTTTTCGTTACATATCACGGAAGCGAATGACCGGGCCTGCCAAGCATATCGTACAGGCCGACAAGTCGGAGACTCCTGTATTCTCGGGAGAGCGTACACAGTTTACGGAGAAACACATGAGAGTGACGAGTCGCTGCATCGCTCTACCTTTTTTTCTCTCACCGTTTATCAATTCGAGGAAAATAAGAACCCCATAAAATATTCGATGCCCTAGCTCGGGATCATCGGTAGCGTTGTTTACGTAGATAAAGAACAGACGATGGATGCGAATAAATGTAAGAAGAAACGAAAAGGAGGTTATAAAATGTCGAGACACCGCACGCGTTTTGCGGAGACACCGGGGAGGGGGGATTTCCTCTCGTGTTGCCCGGGGAGCGGCTATGGCGGCGGCCTGGCTCTCACTGCTCGTTCGCTGATGTGGGCTCTTCGCGGCGCTAAGGTGGGGTTGCTGCTGCTTTCGCAGCATCCCTCTCTGCGCGCAGGATCAGCGCTGGTGCCAGCGGTAGCAACGAGCAGCGTCGGTGGAGCCAGTGGCGTCAGCCCTCGGCCCGCGCGCCACCGTTGTACGATAGAACCAAGTACATCAGAGAGAAGCGGAGTAAGGTAAATGGACCAATAACCGACCGTCAAAAGCTCATGTCCGTTGGAAAGCGAAATTAACAATTTAGAAATGACGTACGAGTCCAAAATTAATTTACAATCGTAACTTTTCTTATCTATTAATAATTGCAAAGGATTGTTCTCACTTGTTCCTTTTGTTAGTCGATCTATTTACGGAAATACGGTAATACTGATTTTCTTGTTACTGACGCAGTGAAACACTGACCTGGTCAGGCGTCGAAAGGGGGGGGGGGTGGGGCAGGGGAGCGGGATAAATATACCGATCCGAAATAGTCGCGCGGTCAGTAATAAAGACATGTTTTACTTTGCGCTTCCGATGCCGTTGGCCCCCGGTACTTTTCCATTTGTCTCTGGATAAATATCGGTAGTCGATAGGGGTAGGAAGGCTCGGTCCTGTTGTCGTTTTCGACTCGCTACGCGTGTGCGCGCGTTTGTGTGCGCGCGTGTGCGTCCGCCGTCCCTTTTCTCGCCCTTCTCACTCGTCCTATACTTTTCGAAAGTTCCAACGGCGCTGACGCTGGACGATTCCACCTCTCCCCTTCCCCGTCTGTGATAGAGTGCGACATCGCGCATCACCGACCTCTACTCTCCTTTCCGCTTTTTCTACAGCACTCTCCAATCCATCACTGCCGTCTGTCCCTTCGTTTGATTTTATTCTTTTCATTTGCCATTACTCTTCGCTCCCTGCATCGCGCAGGGAATGGATTAACCTCGGAGTTTTAGCGGAGAGCGAAGAATCTTTGCCTTACCGACGAGACAGCTTTGAAGAATTCAACGGTGGCGGTACGGCGTTGTACAATGCTCTTTCTGGTATCTCGAACGACTGGGTGATGAAATAATTATAATAGAATTTAACAGTCTTGTTTTTTGTTTTCAAGTTAATCATAACGTTATTGTGTATCGATGCATGTTTTTGTCTTAAGCTGCGATCACGCTACTTGCAACCATATAAATTTATCAAATTGATATCTCGAAAGGTACCGTGTCAGCTTTGTAGAACCTTTTTACGTGAAATTGGCTTGGTTTGTTAAAAAATACAGAGAATATTTGTAACAAATCGGAGATGGTTTCGCAAAGAATGAAAGTACCATACCAAACGTCGCAATCCTGATGAGTGGCTTTCGCGAATTAGCAACACTGTCACCCCGTGCCGTCCTTGGCCTTTTCACGCTGTCCGGATCGCTACGATACAACATTTACGGTATTCCCGGGGTGAGCGGTCAGTAACGGTTTTTAAATAGGGAGCAACGATGACGGAGCAGCGAGCGAATACCTCCGGATCCCGTATCGCCGTAGTTTTGATACGATACCTGAATATCGTAGAAGACAACCAAGGTTTCCGTTCGCGTCTTCGTTTATCGTCACCCTGTTCGTCTGGTTGCTTACCAAACCGCAAATCGCGTTCGATAAATCTCGAGTCTCCCCGCTCGCTGAGCATCCGCTCGATTTTACCCCCTGCTTGACTCTAATGTTGTCCTTTTGCGGCTCTGTTGTTTTTTTCTAATATTATAATACGAAATCTACGACATATCTAGTCGACGTAATAAGCAAATATTCGTTATACCAGGTCTATAAATATGAAACCGGAATTTGACCATAGATGGCCCTAGCTGTCAATGTAGTTACCGTCAAACCGTGTCATTGGCGCCATTTCCTTGTTGACATCTCTGACAAAGATTTTCAACTCACAACAATACAAGTTTTATACAACAGAATAGTTTGTAATAGCGTTGAACATGTCGAATTTTGTGCGTGGAAACTACGATTTGAGCATTGATTTTCTGTTACCAATTGAAGAAAACTGCTGCAGAATCGCATCGAATGCTTGTCGAAGCTTACGGTGAGCATGCTCTTGGTAGGGTGCTTTGAGTGGTTTAAAAAATTAAAAAGTGGCGATTTGGACGTGAGAAACGAAGAACGTGGAAGACCACCGAAAAAGTTTTAAGACAGCGAATTGCAAGCATTGTTGGATGAGGATGACGCTCAAACGCAACAACAACTCGCGGATCAATTAAATGTGATACAAGAAGCCGTCTCCATACGTTTGAAAGCCATGGGAAAGATCCAGAAGATGGGAAAATGGGTTCCACATGAACTGAATGAAAGACAGCAGTAAAATCGAAAAAACACTTGCGAAATGCTGCTCGCCAGGTACAAAAGAAAGTCATTTCTCCATCGAATTGTGTGTGACTGGCGATGAAAAGTGGATATATTTTGAGAATCCTAAGCGTAAAAGATGATGGGTAACTCCAGGCGAACCATCGACATCGACTGCAAGGCCAAATCGCTATGGACGGAAGACAATGCTCTGTGTTTGGTGGGATCAGAAGGGTGTGATCTATTATGAGCTGCTAAAACCTGGCGAAACCGTTAATACCGAACGCTACCGAAAACAAATGATCGATTTGAATCAAGCTTTGCGTGAAAAACGACTAGAATATCAAAAAAGGCAACACAAAGTGATTTTGCTTCATGATAATGCACCATCACACACAGCAAAACTGGTCAAGGAAACGATTGAGGCGTTTAGTTGGGAAATACTTTCGCGTGCGGCTCCGTCCGATTACTACTTATTTGCATCGAAGGGACACTTGCTGAGCAGCGCTTTACTTGTTACGAAAATGTACGAAAATGGCTCGATGACTGGTTTGCCTCAAAAGAGTAACAGTTTTTTTGGCGTGGCATCCACAAATTGTCAGACGGGTGGGAAAAATGTATAGCTAGCGATGGGCAATACTTCGAATAAAATATTTTTTATCATGTTCGTACAATAAACGTGTATTTTCTATACTAAAATTCCGGTTTCATATTTATAGACCTGGTAATATCTACAAGATGCAGCACGACATGCGCGAAAAGTTATATAAGCGAATCACTGTCCGTTCGTCTTATTAAAATGCATAAATCCTGGTCAAAAACTGGATGACACGAGCGGAATTAGCAGCAGTAGTAGCAATAGCATCGGCGACGACAGCTTCCGTCATAGTGACGTGTACCTTAATGAGTGCGTCAATCAAACAAGCCTGGTACAGGACCACGGATGAGTTGTCCGCGATGAACGGTCGACTCGCTACGATGCCTGATGTTCACTATTTCCTTCTACTACTGGAAAAAAAGGTATTACCGAATGTTCAAATTTGATGGCAACCCATTAAAAGCTGTCATTCCATGTCACTACTTGTTTGCCATTGCTCCCGTACCTGCTCTTTTTTCAATTTTTCTAGCTCGATGCCATCAGAATTTACGTGTAATCGTACGGGCAAATATTTTTCAAAAATAAATTCATAAAGACACGCGTATCTGGGTAGCTTTTTTCGAACCGTCGATACAAAAGGTTTGATGAACGATCGAGTACCCGAGGCAATCTCGTTGGTATTAGACAACAAAGCCGGGTTTAGCGGTCGGTGTATTTCTCGATAACTAAATTGCTGCGTTCTTGTAGTCTGATATTGCATGAAATCGAGGCCATGCTACTCCATGAAAGAGCAAATTGACGATGGGATAGATAGAGTACGAAAGAGGGAAGGAGCAGAGCCAGCTGTGCAGCGATCGTTGTCCGTAACTCGATAAGGAAGTTGCCTGGGTGAAGGACTTTGAGAAGAGCACGGACGTAAGACGCGTGCGGAGCATTCGATCGCCCGGGCTTACGTGTACAAAGTAATTCAAAATAAATCCTTGTCTCTCCTTGACTCTCGTCATCCTCCGCATTCCGGTAGCTCTCATCGATAGGACCTCTTGTCATATTAATTATTTGCGACATACCGATACCTTAGTGCACACGATACAATCAACGTGTCATTATTGTACAAACCTTTTTTGTGACAATTATATCTAAAACGTTTCGTATGTTTCGGATACTATTTATATACAATATATACGTATTGAAATGTTCCGCTTTGAACGACAGAGCGCGGATAAGAGCTTTCCTTCGACGCGTTACGATCACGGCGAATATCTGGTGAAATATATCGCTACACGCCGCTTGACGGCTACTGCTCGATCTCATAAAATATTCATCAAGGATGTTCGCCACCTAACTTCGGTGCCACATGAGGATGCTTCTGGTGTTGGTTGTCGTTGTCATCGCGATGATCGCAAGGAGGAGCGTCGCGTGTGGAGAAAAGCTCAATGTTGCCGGAGCATAAAAGTGTCGTTAAGCGGGCCAACCTGTAGTGTATTTCGACAGAATGTCGTCGCCATCTCTCAACTTCCTTCGGTCAATATGCCGCAACAAGGTCATCGATTCAATCTCCGTCGGCTCCTTATATTCCCGGACTAAATAACAGTCATCGCATCATACTTAATACTTCATCTTTTGTATGTTTGCTTCGTTACAAATATTCTATAATAAATAGATATTTCTATTCTACGAATGCTTAAAACCACAATAAAAAAAATTATTTGTCCACGTTTGGGCTTCGATGCAGCGCAATCGAATAATAGATTACTTTCGTTAAAAAGATATATGATTCGCCGATGAAATTCTCGATGCACGGTGGCAGAACCAGGTTGTTACAGTTCCATTCGACGGTACACGGCATAGTGCATTCCGCCTTCGGGTTATGTATGTGCAAATGTAAATGTATCCGGCGATAGCCGCAGAGAAACGGAATATTCGAAGAGTTTGCTCTGCTTTCTCTGTTTACCGTTGCCATCGTCCCTTATTTCGGCTTCCGCTATTTCGCATTCTCGATGGACTACCAAACGATGTGCACTTTCCCAGTCAAGGAAGTGCAAAAAAATTATAAAAACACTGGTAGTGGCAGTGCATGTTATACGAGGTAAATAAAAACAAATTGAAAATTTTCGCAACCGATACGCCTGGAAAGCCTCGAACAAACGTTTTCGCTCGTTTACTCGCCGGAGACCGAAGAAGGGATGAGAAAAGGTGGTACGGATATAGAAAAACTGAATGAGTGGAGAGGGATAAAAGGTACACTCGGCGTTGATGTCAACGACTTACTAATTAACAGTAGCCTGGGTTAGGCGGTGGTGTTTGGGGCGTAGAAACGTTAACGATATTAACCAAACCCGCACTATCGGGTAGTTTGACTCTACTGCACAGGCTGCTGGGAAAACCGCAGGGTTCACCGGACCAAGCCTCCCCTGTCGCGTTTACCAACAAAACGAACCAAGGAAAATCAACGGGATAGTAGAATTGTTCACTAGTCAACTATCGTTAGCCAATACTTTACGTATATCGTTACACTATCTTCGGCGACGTGCAACGCGTAATACTCCGATAAAGTTATCATAACATTATTTTTGCGGATGTCTTTAAACGAGAAATATATATTTATTGCTTATTTAATTTTAGAATGTCGCGGGGTCCAGAATCTTCGTATATGCTGTCTCAAAAGTGTGAGAAAGGGAGCAAATGTGGGATGAGTTGACACGAAAAGAATTATATACTTCACCGAGGCGCGTAGAACGTTGAGCAACGGAGAAAAAGCGGTAACCTAACCTCTTCTAGTTTCGGTCCAAGCTATTTCCTCTCGGACGATCCATCAACGCGTTCTATAATTAACGGGCTGGCTACGGCGAACTAGCGAGGAACTAGCTGGTAGCTGGCTAGCCGGTAGTTCGCCAGATTGTGTGTCGAATTCGCTGCGGCAGCACGACGATCGATTAATCATACACAATCGCAATTACCGCGGGATACACCAATGGCACATCCAGAGCCAGCATCGGCTGTAGAGACACGTTTGACTGATCTTTTTTTGTTAACCACTCTCCGACCGAAGGTTTACCTACTGCTCCCCTATTTCCTTTCAGAGTCCCTTTCCGATTTATCACAAGACGGGCTCCGATTTATCACAAGACTCGATAAGTTTAGTGAGCAGAACTTATCGAGCACTTTGTATTTTCAAAGATAACCTATAACGTAACGCAGTGTTTTGGAGGATGAAAAAAACGGTGCTTGACGTACTTCGTGTTTCCTAAACGTAAAAACATGGAACGCCTTATACGGTGGACTATAGCGTTATACAAGGGTACCGCAACGTAACGGTTTTACCTCCCGACGATCTTTCGCAACGAGTCTCGGGTGAATACCTGAATATTCGACCATTCTCCTGCTCTCAACCGCTTTGCCGGTCTCGTCTATCGGATCCAGCGAGAGTTCCTCACTCTAATTCTATCATTCCCACTGCACAGATGTGCTACACCTCTGCTTGTTGAGCACCTAGCGCGGCTCACGGCTCTGCGCCCATCAGTCGCGTTATCCCCTGACCATAGCCCAGACAATGTATTGTGCTATCCTCAATCTTCGTCTTGTTAAGTTTACTTACGTTGAGACAGCCCAGTTTACTCGACTAACAACTGTGAAACATCTATCGTGATATGGAAACATATTTTCTCGTTTTTTATCCTTCCTCACCTTGTCTGGTAATTAAGAAACATTCACAGCTTGAATATTCGAAAGAATTAAAATTCTTTTTCGAATATCAAATTTATGAATGTCTCTGAGGACGCCAGTCCAAAAATGGCTAAGGCTTCGCGATAATGATAATAAATCCACATTAGGATTTCGAGAATCCTAATTTGTGACTTGTAGAAAATTATTTTGATAAAAATTGGTATGATCGGTGGACAAACGCGAATAATGGATAGTTGTGCAGGACGTTGGCTAATAGTCCCATCTTTCCGGCAACTCCGGTCTCTTTATTCCGATTCAGAACTCTATATCTATAGCGTATAGATATACATATGCAAATCTATACGCAAGGTGAACAAGCGGAAGTTGGAAACACGGGAATTGCCACCCTCTCTTCTGGATCTCGAAATACAAATATTGGGGGGAGGGGGCTAGACGATTGGAGAATAGAACGAGTAAATTCATCTTCTATGTCGAAGTGTGGGTACGGCATTAGATGGGAGCTAGTTTATACGAGACTTCCCTTTCCCTGTTAGGCCATACAGTCTGCCAAACATCGATCCACCATGGAGTGAGTTACCAGCCGAGGTAGGGTAAGTACAGTCGTAATTGAAAGTTGCTATCCAAGGGAAAGTTATTTAATTTAGGCTATCGGTGCATTAATATAGTAGTTGCGTCAAATTAAATAAAAGTTCAAAAGCTTTGGATATGTCATGGGCTAATAAATACATTCTTTGTATTTGAAAATGAAAGGGCAAAGAGTTAACGTACGCGGAGTGTCTCAATCCCAAGGTCTTGAGTTATGATCTACGTCGACAGTCATCTTTCGTTCAAAATTTAATGGCGGAGAGTCTTCGAGGAAGTCGCCATGGTCGATAATGCAGGTCGACTGCAGATAGATACAGGCGCTCAACCGCTGTTAACCGTATATCCGTGTAGTTTGTCTTCCGAAGCTCCAGCTTCACCGATGCTTTGGCTATAGACTGATGTTTGCTGGCCATTGTTGCTGCTGCGGCTTCCGGTCTCTCTAATACTCGGTCCTCGTATTGCTGTTGCTTGGAATCCCGGCTTCCACTATTATCCTCCTCAGGTGTAAAACGTTTGCCAACTAACGACGGTCCATTATATTCCCGGTAAACATGTTTTTTTATATAACATATAAGTTACGTGTAATGTTGTTATGCTATGTATGGCGGATATATGACACGGAAGCACAACGAATCATTTGTCATATGCAGTTGATGCGTAAATGCCATATGCCGTTTTGGCGTTACGGTTATGTAACAAAAATAGCGCAATCGTTACGTAACACGATTGTAACAATGTTTGTGTAATATATTTCTGGATTTCTACACGAGTATATTCATTTTTCAAATATTTTGAGTATTTTTTCAAGTCAAATCGTCTCTCATACAACGGGGATGAGAGATATTATAATTCACCGTCGTAACAAGGAGTCACGAGTGCAATTTCTATCGAAAAACTGTAATTCAACGCTTATTTACAAACGGCTGCAAGATTGTCGATTCAAAGTAAACGAAATTGCTTAAGATAATTGTAATCCTTCTGTTTTAATTGTATTATTCAGTCTACATTTGAATTAATTAATTATTGAATATATTACGAATAACGGGGCGCGATACTTATTATTCAATTACATTATCGTAACATCGCTGCTACATTACTGCGTTTACTGGGATCAGCTATTAATTAATCCGTCTTTGTTTTCACAAGTATAATTTTACAAGAGGTAATTGACAATACTTGACTATACTAAATCAGCTGCAAGTTATTCTTGCTATATTATATGTTAAATAAATGTTAGCCAAATTTTATACCAAATATCCCTGCATGTTATTACGTACGTGTCTGAAGTTTAGCTTGTTTGTTAAACGTTTCGAAGGTTGAAGCAGTTGAAACTTCAAAAACTCCAATTGCTATTAAATCCGAATCCATCTACCGATTTTAATCACGTTGAATACGTAGCACCGCTGAATATCAATTCGATCCTGTAGAAAATTTGTGTTGAAAATTAGTCAAGACATACACAGATGACGTTGAACTATATAATCTTCGGTACGAGTCGGTACAGTTTTACTATAGGATTTTAGCTGGTAATAAAATTGAGGCCTTAATTCCTAATATTGAAATTGCATCGAAGATGTATTTGATATTGATGGCACCTAGTTGTGATGGAATGCGCTCTTTTTCGTAAATGAAGACCATAACAAATAGACTACCCATAACGATGATACTCAAACGTCTGTCGTGTCTATCACTGCTCAACATAGAAAGTGATTTGTTTCGGGAATTGGATTTTGCAGCGACGATCAATGGTTTTGCATCTTGAAGCGCGCGTAAAGTTTATTTAGCTGAATTAAACGGTTTTGATCGTCGAACGTCCGGAAAAGCTTTTTGGCCGAACTCGTTATCCTTGTGTCGAATCGATGCAGCAAAATCTTAAAGATTCAACCACAACGAATTATTGTGAAAGAATTTCATGTTCGTGGTACAAGCGATGACTTTGCTCCAAATTCTCAATCTCCCTCTGTTATAAGTAGGCCACGGTGATTGATAGAATGCTGACGTTTGCAAACGTTCTTTCGTTTCTTCCGCTTCCATCACCGCTATGCACCTCACGTCTGCGTGCCGTTTGTACTTTTCTTTGCCCTCTTCATTTGTACGCTTCGACGATGTAAGCGCAGTGACGTTACTGCCGTTGAGAGACGAGCCTTCGAGGAACCGTTACGACCGTTACAATGACGGACGCGAGGATCTGTAATCCCTTTTATCTTTTCCCTCTTTATTCTTCACCGATTCTTCTTTCACATTTGTCCGACGCAATGTTTCTTCCGATATCATAGCTACTGCTTTGAATCTTTCTTTGAGTTGCTCTTCCCTATTTACAGAT
Source organism: Cylloceria caligata (assembly GCA_963942595.1). NCBI lineage: Eukaryota > Metazoa > Arthropoda > Insecta > Hymenoptera > Ichneumonidae > Cylloceria > Cylloceria caligata. The sequence continues at coordinate 85,533,025 of OZ012704.1, read as the reverse complement.
CGTCCCTTCTCATTTCCATTTCCTTAGAGGAGTCTCTTTTATTTATTTTCTTCTAACGGGACGTCGTATTTGCTTTTCTTTTTTTGTTCCTCTGATAACCCGATCGTTCTAAAATGGATATTGCAGAGGGGCGAGAGGAAGGACGTCTGATCTGTATTACCCGAGCAACTCCCGGTACCCTCCTTTAAGCTTGTCACAACTTTCTGGAATGGTCGGTAATTGGAACTTCCACGGAAGATTCTTGCTGCCTTGCCTGCACCGGCTTTCTCACGCCTTTGTTCGTTATCTCTTTGTCGAACCTTAGCACCACTCGCTTTTCTTCAACAGTAGTATCGATAAACTGATCTGTCGACAACGAATTTCCAAAGAATGGACGAACATACGAGAGAGTGCTATGAAATTCCGAGTTGGGTTTCACCGAATAGGGCCGATGAATCTGAATTTGAGTATCTTTGTCCCTCATATTTGATAGCTGAAGTTGTCGAGTTGCATTAGTGTACACTTTTAAACAATCGTTGCTATATTTTGTCGTACGAAGTTGCTTTGCGGAACACGCAACCCGGTAGTTCTGGATCAGTAATTGCGGGATTTAAGGTGGATCTATGAAAAACGAGAGCCGCGGAATAAAGGTCCCCTAAATATTGACAATTGTGACTATTCCCAATCTTTGAGTTTCAACACTTTTTAAGACACAACTTAAGCATGACTCGAAGAACCACACGAACGAGGCTAAAAAAATATTGAATGTAAATAAATGAATGTTTATTTCACGCTACACAATCTTTTTACATTTAAAGAATAGTACTTTTGTTAGTTTACTCGTTGACGAGAGCACGTATATCACAGTCCAAAAGGTAAATTCATTGACAACACGCGCGCGCGCACACAAATTATGTAGCTCAACAGATATCTCGCATTCACATGCCAAGCGCACAATGGCGATAAAAAAGTGCCAAAGTCGTGTTGATACTTAGTAGCTTTCTCATCGCATGCGTTACTGGCATAAAGTTACGAATGATCTTTTGATCTACCCAAGCTCTGAAATTGGGAGTACGCATCTAGCAAATAGTTTTGAATACATACATTTTCTACAGCCAAGTAACCGAAGGCCTTTCGATATGTGACGCGTGGTCGTGAGTCTTCGGTCCGATGATTGATAGATATTTCCCTACATCCCCTGGTGATAAAAACATTCTCGAGATCGCTGACAAAGAGCGAGAATAATAGTCAGCCTAAATATTCTGGAGAACACCCTGCGTTATATCTACAAATTTTGAGATGTCATCGTATGCTCTTACGGCAACACTGGAATCATTGCAAAGAATGAAAATGACACGTATAAAATGACTACTCACTCGTAGGATAAAGAGCTTAATTCAACCAGTCGAATGCACCAGAAAATTCACAACAAATAAAGCATACATCTTGCTTTCGGGAGGTTAAGGTATGTCCGGATCGGTGCATTAAGCGCGAAGATAATACATAGCGGCAAAGATAGAGAGGTGATGTTATTACCTCGGAGCTGGATCGTCGTCGATTGCCGCGTCAAAGCAATGGAAAAAAATGAAAGGAATATCGTAATGTATACCCGGTTTATATAATTAATGATCCTACTTTCCACGTCTAATATTTAGTATTACGGAGCGCAACGTGTAAAGAACCTTTATGAGAGCGCGTGGCTCGACGCGAACCCTCGTAAGTGCATCAAACGGGGGTTTGGAGGAAAAATCACACCAACGGGTCCCTCGCCCCTGCAGAACGCAAAGAGGTTTTTTTCGTATGGATTCGTCGGATGAGCAAAACGTATGGCACTTTTTCTCCTAAAGGTTTGTCTAAAAGAAAAGAGTGGCCACTGAAAGAAATAGATGAATTTTAGCTCACCTCTTGCCCGAAATTTTGTTAAATCGAGGACTTGTCTGATAAGGCGACGATTAATCCTCAAACTTTTTACTTGGAAACAGCTGCCGCAATGCGAAAAGTAGCTTGACTCTGTGAAGCTGGCCAAGCGCTTTCAGGTGGTATTCCAGCGAACGCGATAAAGCTGGCATTCACTTTTTATCAACCTTTCGCTCTACGTTCTATACAACATGGAAATGGCGAGGGATAAGCCCGTACGGCAATAAAACAAAAATACTTTAATCCGTCAAGGATGTGGGCTGCAGAATGGAAGAGTCGTATGGGCTATTAAAAGAGCGATTAAGGATTACCCGGAGATGGAAAAGGATACAGGAACGACACTTTAGCCCCTGGATCAGAGGCGAGGAGAGGATGGAGCCGATAGTATGGTGTGCAAATGGGCGACGTTTAAATGTGATCCTTGTGGCGATGAGGAAAACATCACGAGGATCTAGATTCCAGAGTTTATGATCGTCATTTGCCTTTCTACGTTGGGGGCTGTTTGATCCTTTGGTCATCCATAATTGTATGCACAAATTATTTTGGGAATCCATGATGATCCGTCATCGGTTTTTAAGAGGAGACTATATAGATATTTCAACTCGCGCATCCGCTGTGCTATTCCCATCAAAGCATATTGATTTTTATTATTTAGAGAAATATAAGTTTTAAAATACACCTCAAATGTATAAAAAAATATTAGTATGATAAACGGAAATGCTTCTAAAAGAAAAGAAATTTTTATTAAAAAAAACTGTCTTTTCATGGAACATTTTTTCCAAAATTTTTATGTCTAGATAGAAAAAATAGTGTGTAACATAAAAAAAAAAAAATAGTTTCGATTAAATATCCAGACGCGTGTGTGTACGTATGTGCGCGCGCAGTCAACATACGGCATACATGGATATATGAAACCGTATACAATTTCATACTAGTATACGGTTAGCAACATATATTGCAGTATGAATATTAAATATGCTAAAATATTGTGTATACGACATATAAATATTTGGCATATACAACCTGAGATGCACGGCATGTACCTGGAGAATATGCAGCTTAGAAATTTCAATATAATTTCTGGATATTTGTCACTTTGTAACGAACCGCATCTCGGTTTTCGTATACAAATACGCCTTTGTCAGTCCAAGTAGCTACGCATATAACCGATGGGCTGCGCGATTCTATCCTACGAGCAACCGGTTATTCGAGCTAATTCTGTGGAATAGACTAAGCAGACCGAGGAGACTGATTAATCCAAAGGCACAGCGGAGCACTTGTATTTTTTCTATCAAGGTGCCACGTCTATACCTCTCGAATCTACGGTCTATTCGCTTATATGTAGATATAGTACCACGCTGACGCATGAACGTCACCGTCCAAGAGCGGGAACCCTCCGGTTTTCCGGTGGCAGAAAAGTTACGTATTCAAAGCTATTCGCTAGATGCATATGCTCAATTTCAGGACTTTGATAAATGTCAAGATTGCTCGTAACTTCGCGCCCAGTAAAAAATCTAATAAGAAAGCTACGGGGAACCAACACGCCTTTACCACTTTTTGAATTTATTTTTGAAATAATAAGTTAATATTATTAATATTACTGTGCATCGACCCATTGTGATGATCTTTGATTCTATTGAATATTACAGATGATTGTAAAGCGCGTCCGCGATAGAGTTCTACAGAGAATGCAGAGATTCTCTGTTGGAAGTTTTTAGAAAGGGTGAATCAGGGTCTTTTCGATCCTACGTGACCCTTCGTAGACTCTGATCGTCTTGTTTCTTGCCTTTTTCAAGTCCGGTGAGCACAAATTTGTATTTAGTTTCAACGCGTAATAAATTCCTCTGGAATAAAGTATAGACGCGAGGAAACGAAATAAGTAAAAAATGGAAGAATACATTTTAAGTAGTACAACATAATGAAAAATACGTGAAACGTTTATTTTTTGTGATTTCGCCATCTCGGATAATTGTGATTCGTACAATAGTACAAGTGCATTTCGAAGCCGAAGAGAAGAGGAAGAACGAATGAGCACGCGAATGAATATAATTTTTCCTTGTATGTTTGGCATTCGGTGTGCAGTGGTGGAATATAGTAAAAATACAATTTATCGAGTGAAATGAAGAAATCGAGTGACCGTGAGATACAGCACCGGGACAAGGTATATGTGTTAAACGTGTTTGATATAACAAGCCTGAGAATGACAGACGACAGACGGCACCCGGTCCATAAACACGTACGTACACCATACCACGAGTACAATACGTGCTCAACGCGTACAAAAGCATCCAGCATCGAGGAGGTCGGCTAAGCGCGCACGTTGATAAAACTGTCAGACCGTCCGACTGGATCGATGGTCTTCGACGCCGACGAGGAACGACGGCACGGTTACAACGTAAAAAATGTCCTTGTGTTGTCCTATTCCCTGGTACAGACAGCTGTCATTGATTGAATATAAAATAACACTCATCCTTTTTAATGAAGCTAACGATTTCTATATATTCCGAAAAAAATGTTACCGTTAATTGAATATATATACCGATTTCGATTAATATTTAAAGTGATATTTTTTTTCTCAATGTCCCAGGATGCGATCCTAATATGATTAAGGTGCGAGTATGCCACGATCGAACAGGTTCGATAAAAAGAAAAAAGATCTTAAACGTGTCAGCGAAGCGGACGAGAGGGCAAGTCGGTGATGACACGGACGCGAGACGCGCTTTCAAAGCTCGTAGCTTTCGATCCTCGCGAGTATCATAAGGGTAGAGGTGTTATCGAGACGATAAAACGAGACATGTTTCTCATCGCGGATTAGCGGGGGGATCCGAGTTGTCGGATTAAATTTGATCAAAGCGGATTAAACGTGCGGCTGGTAAGTCACGCGTGTTCGATGATGCCACGTGGAAAGTTTCCTGTCTCGATTGAAGGATTTGTGCCCGTGTTGCAGGTACGGCGCCGCTTCTAGGCTCTTTCGCCGAATCCATAAAATATCGGAGCACCGTGGCGGTATTATTTATTTTATGATTTCGAAGATGTTTATTCGATTATTTTTACGCTTAATAGCAACAGAACGACGAGCTGCGCCAGTCTAAACGCCGAGCGAGACGGATACGTTCACCTTGCGAACACTTTCCATTTTTTTATTTGTCGAACGAAATTAACGTAAAAAAAGTACAGTTGATAAATACAAAGTCTCGAAGATAACAACGATCGACGTCTCATTGTCTGCTTTTTCTTAATCCAATTGCCTTGCGGGAATACGATGGTGCCCGAGTAAACTCTTAATCTTTTATTCGTCTTCCTATTATTACCTTGTTTACGCACCTAGCACCGTTGAGCGGCGTATCTTAACCGCACTGATTTATCTTTTGTACTCGTATGATAATTCAGAGTCTAATGTTTACGCGGCTCTCGCTGAGCCGTTCAAGATATACATATATTTGTTTACGCATTATCACAGGTTATACGAATTAGCCTTAGATTACCCGTATTGCGCCAGGGTGCGTAAACAAGGTACGCGTCTGCTCCGTTTATACACGCGCAGCACCCGGCTCGACGATCATTGATGCGGACAAAAGATAAACCCGGTTGCTTGTCTTGACTCGAGTCTCTCGTACATCCAAGATCTTATCGTTCTCGTCGAGTCGTCCGACGTGATGCAGCGATTTGGTTTCGGTACTAGGATAATTGGGTAATAGGGAAATTAAGTGGCTCGGTTCACATGTATATACGCATAACGATTGGGCTCTTCATGATGGTATTAAAGTATATAGAACTTTTACCTATCTATAATCGCAATGAAATAGTCAAACTACTCAATTGAGTACAACTACTCGACTGGTATACAATAGCTATTCATCACAGTGAGATGCAACATATTATTTTCAATTCTACAAACAATTTTGCACTTGTTATAGGTACTACATGGTGGAGTAGCAACATAATCTATCGCTTGGCGAAAATAATAAACAAAACAGAAAATAACTTCCGTTGTCCTCTACTGCGTTAGTCCATATCGTATATAATTTTTCTTTTGAATTTAAGTCCAGACGCGAGCATGTTTCTTGATATGTAAAAGACGATTGCAACGTTCAAGAGACGTCTCCCGACTTTAGGTAAATTAAGTATTATAATAAAAATATGAAGTTAATTAAAATTACATCGGAAGTTATTTCATTCTTTTTAGATATACTATATGTATTATATTATGTATTTAGAATTAAATCAGCAAACGCCGTTAGAAAATTGCGTTGCGTTTGTATTCATTTCTAGTTGTTAACGACATCTCTGATGTACAACAAACTAATTAAAATTGACGTGCCATTGAATAATGTATTTTATTCAATATTAAATAATATATTTTATACAAATATCGACTGAATTCCACGTGCTCTTTCTCTCACTCCACCGTGAGCGCTCTGAAGTTATGTGCGGATGAACGATTATCGTGGAAATGACGGCCATATTGTGGCATTTCGATATATACGACCGTGCTTCTCGTACATTTTTTCAAAAAGCTTTTATCTTTTTGAAATCTCACTTAATATATACATACAACATCGGACACACGTAAACAAGAATATTCGCGCCATGCCTGTGAAACGCGTACTCCCTTCATTTTGCCCTATGGGCGGTCGAAAGTGAAAGTACTATACTTATTTAAGTGCTAGAAGGGCTCATTCGCAATAGCAAATGGATGATTATTGTATAGAGACCATCTTATTGGCTGTCGTGTATCTCGCAATATTTTGGTATCGCATTAATTGTTTGCCCCGATTCTATTTCGATATATGCTTCGGGTTGCTCACGTATTCGCTACCCATTTTCTCGAAAATTCCAAACGTTTTTCCAAGAACACCGTAGAACGTAATTTTTCGTAGGTTCGTCGCTTTTTTACTCGTATGATTTCTCAATGGGAGGTGACACCTCTGTACTTACACGTATGTGCTGATTCTCTCTCACTCCACCGTGAGCGCCATACTAGTTATATCTTTTTCGCTCTTATGGATGTTTCACCTCCCCTTAAGATTTCCATTCAAACTTTGTCAGATTCGTAATCGATGCTGGATAATTTTATATCAGATAAGCGCGTATTTAACGAATAACATTTTTCTTACCCGCTCGACCGATGAGATTTCTCAATTGAGAGCTAGGAGAGAGATTGTCGAATCGAGCGGTAGTATAACGAACTCACTTTGAGTATAGCCGAGTTAGTTTGGAGTGTCCACGCATATAGCTCTCGAAATTTGCATTCTGGAGAGCCGGAAGCATGGTGGAAGCGCATTATATCAGATTCGAGCGATAACGTCGAAGCGCCCGAGTGGAGTTGCATCGTCAAGACGAGAAGAGCTATCGTAAAACGGGGTGGAAGCCGACGACGCTTCGTTGCGCCTACCACGGCTAACGTCCTCGACGTCGCTACAGTCCGTGTCACTTACATTATACTTTGATTTGATAAAATCACATTCTCCGCATCTTCCTCGCTATATGCCGAGTAAGTCACGAATCGTCATTATCTTCGATCCTCTATTTCCTCGTCTTCGTCTTCTTTAGGTTCTTTACTTTGGTAGACCAAAGTTATTTGTTCATAAAAATCTCTCAACTACATTTTCTCTTCTCCCAAATAAAAAATGATTGCTAAAATAATCGGTATAACGTTAAAATTATAAGTAAGCATACATGTCAATATTTGTCCTACAAAACAATACAATATCAATAAAACTTGAATTTTTCGTAAGAAAATGAGACGTATAATGGGAGTTATTTTGATGATATACGAATAGAGGCTCACTCCCAAAAGGGTTAACAGAATGACATCGGGAACATCTTGTACTCGACGTCATCAGCGTCGTATCGGCGGGAGTACCAATTCCACCTCACAAGCATCGAAGCAATCATTCGTACTTAACGGAGTCTATTCTATTTGTGGAAACTGTCGTTCGAAACGATCGCAGGAGTGCCGGCGGCAATTTAACGAGAAGGGAGCGTCTCCCGGACGTAGAGTGATTTGAGTCCGGCGGCATATTCAAACTCCTTAAGGTCTCTCAACGTTCCCAACGAAACAACCAAAATTTGTTGTACGGAACAGGGAGATCGCTACGCGTTGACCAGTGTCGGCAAAAGTAGATTTTGGAGGTAACGATGCAGCTCGGGACGACCATGTTCCAAAGTTATTGACATCGCTTTACAAGTTTCAGGAAAGTATGCCAAAATGCATCATTTGCGCCTAATCAAATCCGAATGTTGGCATTTAAAAATGATTTTATTTAGATTTTTCTTCAATAATTGACAGCGAGTCAGCGCAACGCATAATTATTTGTATTACGAAGTCTGACTTTCTATCGTGTGTCTCGAAAGCGTTAGGCAGTTGATACGAACGCGGTGTATTTACGCGCACGTGAAACCGCAACGATCCGCACCGAAGAGATAAATACGTGGTCCGTATACGTTTGCATACAGAATTGAAAGTTTTGTTCTCCCTTGCCCGGTGATAACGGTGGTGACGCGCTCTTTGCATCCGACGCATTCCCCGCCCAAAACGTTTGTATCAGTACGCCGCACGCAAGCACATACCATACATATTAGCTAATAATATACAGGCTTGACGCTCTCACTCGAACGTAATATAATTACACTTGTCTCGTTCCAATTCACTTCCGTATAAACTGCAAATGATCATAATACCAAACGTTTATATACAATGCGCATATGTAAACCTAATTTGAAAAGATGATCACCGTAACCGTATAATCGGTTGAGTAATTAGCCGTAGCGATCAATCGGTAAGCTGCTGATTGGCACTATTTTGTGCTGTTAAAAAGTATTGTGTTATTCTTCTCATCGTTTGAGTCATCTTCGTGGTACCCTTCCACTTGTTTTTTATCCCCCAAAGTCACTTCTCTTGTTTCCCTCTTCTCTTGTTAAACTCGCCGCTTATTTTCAAAGTCTATCATTTTCCGTGCCCTATGTTTTCGTCTTCTCAGTGGCGTTTTCCAATCCAAGTTCCTGCTTATCAAAACAATTACTGGCACCCCGTCGTCATGCTCCACGCTTTGCACTTTCAACCACTCTGATGTGCTCTTCAAATCGGTATCTCCGTATCGACCCGCCCACCCCTGCTTGCAACCTCTCTTCTCACGACTCGATCCACCGTTTTTCGTCGTCTTTTTCCTAACTCATTTTACTAATTTTGTTCTGTTCTGTTTATCGAAAAACTTGTTGTGTCACGAAATGTTCCGTTTATGATTTCGTTTAATACAGGAAACGAAATGCAATTCCTTTATCGCCTGATTGCCACCGAGGCGACCGAAGAATGCCGAAGCGACCTTGCCTTACGATCGACGATAGGCTCGCGCAAATAATGCAACTCAACAATTACCAGAATTAACAACTGTATTCGCGAAAATCAGTACGATATGGTCTAAATTTTCACATCAACCCGAACGTTTGATCTTGGGTCGGACTCGACCAAAATATTTAAGTCTCAAACTACAAGTAAGAGAATACGGTTGGTTCCTCGTCAAAGACTCGAGAGCCCGAATCTATAAATAATTATTGTTGATTTTGTAATTCTTTTCTCATAATAATAATTGAACGGTCTTCATCCGTTAATTATAATAAATACCAAATATATTTTTTTCTGCAAATTCTCGAGTTTTACTTCGTTCACGCGAGTTCTAACTCCTTATCGGCAAACGTTCCCGATACTAACTTTTTAAACATTATACTTACGATCGTACAATTCTATTTACGCGTTAACCTGCATAACAAACTCTTCTTGGCGCCAAGCTAACGAGAGTTATATTTATTGATTCATTTATTTTTATTATCGTATCCAGAAGTAAAATATTCATCGTCTATGACCGGTCTTGCCAGACGAAGCAAGTACGTACCGGTTGTCCCTATAAAGTGCAGTTTCTATACGTGCAGGAACCCCGGAACGAATGCGGGGAGTGTTTCAGTGCAATCAGTGTTTACTTTTTTTTTTCTCCTTAAAATGCCCTCTTTCCTGCGACTTCCTCCCACGATGCTCGTGTAATTCGACGTTGCTTGGCTCGATATTCAAAGCTCGGATACACTAAGGAAACGTATACATTTCTTAATTCCCGTAAAAATATATTATTATTATTAAATGCGCTATACTTGTATTTATAACTATTTTTCGTATACGAGAACTATAAAATAGTAACGTTCCGTGAAGAAAATATTTTTTAAAGCAGAGCTTACTATATTCGCTTACCTACCGTATACATTTTTTACACTTTATAGATGCGGATAGACCGCAATTTTTATTGTTAAATTACTGCTGAAAAAAACTTATCGATAACCCAACCACGTATTTCTCGTCTCGAGAATAAAATCCTTCACTTTTTATCCCACAACGCAGCGTTGTCTTCTCCATTGCGAGAACGCTTTTCCCCTGGGTGACATGGAAGTGTCAGCATCTCTATAAAATTTATTGACTGCCAGTGATAACGGTGAAACGGTACCAAGGGAAAAAAGCATTGGATCGTAAAACCGAATCGTCGGTTCGGCGTTTCAAAATATATCACAATCGTAATAAAGAATAGCATCTTAATGAAACCATTGAAACAAATATTTTTAATCAGAATTTTACAAGCAATTCCGAAACTGTTTATAGTCTCGCAAAACCAGAATCGCAGAACCTTCCTGCAAGCGATTTCGCAAACATCGATAACAGAGTATAACTTCAATTTCGGGTAACAGTTATCGTATAATTTAAGAAAAATATCCACCACCTGGTATATCCCACCTGGATGGCTATCCAGGTTCTGGAATCGGGACGACGCGACACCACTCGCCAACGTAGACTCGGCGTCAATTTTATATCCAAAATAAAACAACGGCCCGTCGTTAAAATATTTTTCGTAAGCTGTCGCGCCTAGGTAACCCCTGTAATAGTCAGTATAATCGATATGAAATAATAATAAGCGTTTATATGAACTTCATTATTCAACGAATATAATCAAGCCAATATTTGCTGTTTTTGTTTGAATCGGTAGATATTTCGTTTATTTACCGCGCAGAAAAAAATAGTCCCGAATAGAGTCCGAGAGCTTTCCCGGAGAGAATCCCGGAGGGAGTACATCCGGGACTCCTTCCGCCCTGTAGGTTTGTAGGCGGGCACCCGGATACTCGACGCGTACTCTAAGATCGGGCGAACAAACGCACAGAATAGAATGTTGAGAGAAAGCGGGTTACGAAAATCCACTGTATCGAAGTACTATTGAGCGGTGTTTCGTATAGAGTGCAGCGATATTGAGCGATGTTTCGTATTACAGAATACTTTGAATTCATCGACTCGTCACTGAAATTCGATTATTGAAAATTTGGAGATAATGAACTAAAATTTCTCGCAAATATCTAATAGCGTTCAGAATGTTTCATATAAAATTTGACCAAAATGTAGATTGAGAATCACTTGAGGGATCGATCTAAAATTTGTCACACAAATAAAGCAGTTTCGTTAAAATTGATTGAAAAGTTAAGTCAAAAGAAATGCATTTGCCAAAATTGATCGGTGGATCTTCCCACAGAGGAGGCTGCTAGAATAACGGACTAAAAGATTGAGAAAGCAACGTACAAGGTTTTACTTTTCAACTTTTTTGTTTGTATTTTGTATATTCGACCTCTATATTGGTTTCGCAATTATTACATTACCTTTACATTTGGGCCGGCCTGTTTCAATTTCTGAATTTTCAATTCAGATTCGTAATCAGAGATCTTAAAAACCACCGAGTATCGAGTTTTATAAAAATCAAGTTACCCTTACATATTGTTCCGCGATATTGAACGCGCCATTGCGTCATTGTTCTAATTTTGACCTCAAATTCGTAATTCAACGAACCATAAACCATAATGAACGATTCATCGGAATCCAACTACTTTGTTTCATGCCGTGACTTATATCTCGTCTCGTCTCGTCTCTGGCATCACTGGCTGTCTGCATTTGAGGAATCGTTTTCTTCACTCTGGTTGCGTTACTCGAGCAAGCTGCCGAGAGCAGCGTACTGTGTATCACTCCGCGGCAAAGGAATCGATTCTCAAGAGTAATGGCATACCGGCTCCAGAAGAATCGAGGAGTAAGATGCGGAAACGCCGAACCCTGGAAGCCCAGAGTTACCGCACCGCGCATTCACGGGAGAACTATTTGGATTACAAATCACGCGTCGATATAGTAGAATGTGCTGTTCGCTGGCGGCCAAGACTCGACTAATCTTGAAAACTCTCGAAAAATCCCCATTCGCACGACAGATGCTTGGCAGTATATATATTTATGGGTAAAAAAGAAAAGAAATTGACTCGAACGTGCCTTCGCGTGTCAATAACGCTAGATATACTTTTGAGAATTTTACAAGTACAGATGACTTCTCTTTTCCTCAGATATATCGCCGCTATTTTTCGCGGTGGCAAGCTAACGATAACCGCGGGGCTGCCTATAAAATTGTCTTTTTATCTCAGCCTTTTTACCGTTTCTCAGTTTAACGCGTGAGCAACTATTTTTCCTTGAATGAAAAATTGGATTAAAAGCTCGTTCGGTCCTCGTAGCGTACGGCTGTTGCCTCGATGGGACTCCCCGCAACGTGCCATTTCCTTTGGTACACGCGCTATACGTCCTGTAACTGTGTAACTGCTGTACCTTCCTGTCCCGAAACCCCGCCGCATGACAGAGCTTTCTTGGTTTATTTCTTGTTTCTTTTTTTCTGTGAAAGGCAATGCTTCGTACGTCTTTCGAACGACGTCACAGTCGAAATTATCAACACTCGACCGTACAGACTCCGAGCTTCCAGCGCAGTAGTGAAATTTAAGAATTTTTCAGAGTTACTCCGGGGCTAACTTCCGTCGTAACTGGAGCGATCTCGCTGTGCATAGTTTATAATTTCTTTTTGTGTTTATTTTTTCATCCTCGCTCTGTTTGAGTTCCATATAAATTTCACGTCGCACCAGTATCGTTGGTTGACAAAATAAATAATAAAAATAAATATCATGATTAAAATAAAATTAGACACAAAAAACACGATTAGATACATCAGCTGAGAATTATTCAAATACATATCTTACTAAATGTTGATTTGTATGATCGTTTATATAAAATAGGGTAAAGTCGTCTGGGTATGATTATGTTACGATTGCCTGACTATCCGGTCCTATTGGAAGGGTTGCGGGACTGAACGGGGATACCGGCGGCTATGTCGGCCTCGTTATTATCCGACTAGTCGCCCGACGTGACCAGGGTCAATATTTAACTTGATATTCCCGTCCAGTCCCTGGCTGGATCGTGCGAGTGGACGCAGCGCCAACGTTTCTTTACACGCGTCTGCGCTACAAGCAATTATGCTGGTCTATGGCACCCTCGCGTTCCCGTAGTTTACCGTACGAGCGAATAGAGCTTTGCGAAGCATTTTTATTAGATCTGCACTTGCGTCACATTCGCAGCCGAAGCCGACAGTGAAGAAAGGACGGGCGAAAAAGATTGCGATAGGTGCGCCTATACACCGATAAACGCTCTGCGTCAATATCGCGGTCATTTCACAGTTAGCAACGCGCGGATACAGATATCCCTGCTGTCCTCATTGTCAGTCTTGCGGTTAAAAACGTAGTTTTAAGCGTAGAATTTGACCATTTGAAACAACTGAAGAATTATAATATATAACGAAATAAAATGTTTCAATTTTATGTTGAAACCTCGTAAAGGATTCGAGAAATGCGATACTCCGGTATCGACTCCACTGCTGGACTTGTTATTTAACTTATCATCGGCAAAGACACGACGAGCACTGTAGGCCCGTCGCGTACAGAGTCACATTGAACAATTCCTTGTGCGTGTCTGGATAAGCGGGTGGCTAAATATTTACCAAGGAAAATGTATGGTACAGTAAATCTTGGGAACGAGCGGAAGCTCGGAAATGCGCGCAGTGGATAATCTAACTCGATGGATGTTCATATGCGTATAGCGCCTGTAACACGCGATATGCCAAGGGCGGCACGAGGCAAAATAAACCCAAAAATGATTGTTCATTTTCGATAACTCATCAGAATATTATCCATCAGTGCAAAATATTGGAATTTAGTTACACGATGGGTCGATGCAACATGATTTTCGTTACTTTATCATCAAATGAAAAGGGGGACAATAGTAATGGATTCCATATGATACAAATTTTATACGTTTATCGAATCCATTAGCGTCCACATACATTGTCATTGGGCCCAAACTTCTTGGGCCAAAACGATTCTCACCAAATTCAATAGCGAATATTGATGTATGTTGACCTATTTCTTAGTCGAAAAATGGGTGATTTTGGTAAAAAAAATTAGTTTAAATTCCTTACAACCATAGAAATTTGCAATTTTATAATTACTCGAAATATTGTTCACAAAAGCTTATTTGTTGAACTCTAAAACGTGCCATGGTTCATCTCGCTATAAGACAAAAGAATCTGAGACACTAATGTTTTATACTGCGTCCTCGTTTCTCAATAAAATGTAATTTAACAACATTTTCGTAAAAACAATGTTTCGTTCGATTTAAAAAAAGACTAGGTCAAGTCTTGACCGATTTGATATGGAATTGCTCGTTAGTAAAATATGTCTCGTAGAACAAAATAATGGAGTATACAGGGTGGTCCACTAGTCTTTGAGATATATCAATAAATAAATAAATAGTTCTTTCAACACAACATCATATTATTAAACTCATAATAATGACATAAATTTGTATTCACTTCAACGTGATGTGCTACACGTTTCTGTCGTTCTTTCTCACTCCCCGCGCATCGCTTTGAGGCGATGCCATACACCCCCCCCCCCCCGTTTATTCCGCGTTCGGCCAGTAACAAAAACTTCCATCTCTTTTTCTTTAAGGGATAAAAACCTTTATAAAACCTTCGGGGCAACACACAAATTATTCCCGATTTTTTTAACGTCTGTCCAACTGACAGATAAAAACGCTGATAATTCGCTCTTATCCCTAAATGTTCGACACTTCTTAAAGAATCTTAAAGAATCGACATCCGGTCTGGTTTGACGTATATGAGTTTCAGAAACTTTTTTATTTTACAAAACAGATGCTGTTGATATTTTGAGCGACCATATAACTTTTCCGGAGGGTTAGTAATATCCGATTTTTTTCATATCTTACACGTTTTCGTTGAAGCGTATATTGCAGTCCTGGTACGATTCGAAGCATATATAAACGATGCACATTGTACACTGCGAAATTGCCTATTTCGGTCGGTAAATCAGGAAGTTCCAGCGTATCCTTAAGATTATGTGGTATCCCTCGATCGGAAAAAAAAATGCTAGTGCACATTCTTCGGCCACGATCGATTTTTCGGATAGAAAACGAAAACGTTAAAGTCTTGGGCATTCTGCGATTGACCGTTCTCGTCTTTTATCCGAAAGATCAATCGTGACGGAGAAATTAAAAATTGGAAATTTCTGCTATCTCTCTCTCTCGTAGCACATCGTCTTAAGGGGAGGCGAAACATCCATGAGTGCGAAAGAGACAAGCTAGTATGGTCCTCACGGCCCATACTCAAGCTAGTATAGCACTCACGGCCCGGTAAAAGAGAAGCAGCACATCTGTGTTGGTATAGAAGTTTGGCCTCCCCTTGAGAGGAGTGATGTTTTAAAAAGAGTCCAAGAGATGATTCATCTTATATACGATTGGATGAACCATTCTGTTCAATAGCAGACACGCAATATCATATATAGCGTATAAAAAAAATTAGTAAGGTGGGTGTCGCACGTAGACACATCGACGAGTAGGTGGCAATAATATACGTTCTGCCTCCGACTGAATGACCAAGAGACAACATATATCGAACAATACGCGTCCGGAACAGTATAAACATGCGTTTATCCACAATGTGTGGCAGCAGAAATGAATTCTAAATGGATGAAAGGAAGTGAATCGAATTTCCAGTGCGATGTATTCGTCTCTGGTCCGTGCTACGACGATAGTTTGCATATTGACAGCTTTGCCTCTCTCTCTCTCTCTCTCTCCTCACTGTTCAAACCTCATATCGCGTTGGCCGACGTGTCCAGCCGTGATCAACGGTGTGTCGTCGATGAACGATTACTCGCTGTCCTTTCACTCCGTGTCCCTTCGATAGCTATGGTCGTTTGGTCTGTCATATTGGAGATACGGTTACGTAGTCGGTCGACAGTTATACTAGATATACACGCTGCATCACATGCGATTGGGAAAAGGCATCTATATACTGTTATATAAATAGATACCACTACTACTACTACCACTGTATACTATACAAGCGAGAAAGGTTTCCAACTGATGGACGATTATAGACACTCGTCGTATTGTCCAATTCGTGGACAATTTATACTTGTCAATTCGGTCTGGAGGGTTTATAAAGGGTGATTTTTTTGAGGTTAGGATTTTCATGCATTAGTATTTGACAGATCACGCGGGATTTCAGACAAGGTGTCAAAGAGAAAGATGCTCAGTATGCTTTGACATTTCATAATGAATAGACTTACTAACGAGCAACGCTTGCAAATAATTGAATTTTATTACAAAAATCAGTGTTCGGTTCGAAAAGTGTTTCGCGATTTACGTCCGATTTATGGTCTACATAATCGACCAAGTGAGCAAACAATTAATGCGATTGTGACCAAGTTTC
The DNA here is from genome assembly GCA_963942595.1 of Cylloceria caligata. Taxonomy (NCBI): domain Eukaryota; kingdom Metazoa; phylum Arthropoda; class Insecta; order Hymenoptera; family Ichneumonidae; genus Cylloceria; species Cylloceria caligata. Next base: position 85,516,463 of record OZ012704.1, on the reverse strand, counting down.
GCACTCAGTTTACTTTATTAGACATTAAACCAACCACACGAATGCGTACAGTGCGTACAGAAGAGAATATTGCGTCTGTTTCTGAGAGTGTTGCTGAAGACCGTGAAATGTCGATTCGTCGCCGTTCGCAGCAATTGGGTTTGTGTTATTCGACGACATGGAAGATTTTACGCAAAGATCTTGGTGTAAAACCGTATAAAATACAGCTCCTGCAACAACTGAAGCCGAACGATCTGCCACAACGTCGAATTTTCAGTGAATGGGCCCTAGAAAAGTTGGCAGAAAATCCGCTTTTTTATCGACAAATTTTGTTCAGCGATGAGGCTCATTTCTGGTTGAATGGCTACGTAAATAAGCAAAATTGCCGCATTTGGAGTGAAGAGCAACCAGAAGCCGTTCAAGAACTGCCCATGCATCCCGAAAAATGCACTGTTTGGTGTGGTTTGTACGCTGGTGGAATCATTGGACCGTATTTTTTCAAAGATGCTGTTGGACGCAACGTTACGGTGAATGGCGATCGCTATCGTTCGATGCTAACAAACTTTTTGTTGCCAAAAATGGAAGAACTGAACTTAGTTGACATGTGGTTTCAACAAGATGGCGCTACATGCCACACAGCTCGCGATTCTATGGCCATTTTGAGCGAAAACTTCGGAGAACAATTCATCTCAAGAAATGGCCCGGTAAGTTGGCCACCAAGATCATGCGATTTGACGCCTTTAGACTATTTTTTGTGGGGCTACGTCAAGTCTAAAGTCTACAGAAATAAGCCAGCAACTATTCCAGTTTTGGAAGACAACATTTCCGAAGAAATTCGGGCTATTCCGGCCGAAATGCTCGAAAAAGTTGCCCAAAATTGGACTTTCCGAATGGACCACCTAAGACGCAGCCGCGGTCAACATTTAAATGAAATTATCTTCAAAAAGTAAATGTCATGGACCAATCTAACGTTTCAAATAAAGAACCGATGAGATTTTGCAAATTTTATGCGTTTTTTTTTTTAAAAAAGTTCTCAAGCTCTTAAAAAATCACCCTTTATAATACGTGAAAATAATGAAGTAAAAAAAGGAAACAAACGATGCAGAAAGGAATTTCTTCAAAACGCTATCCCTCGCATTTAAATAACGCAGCGACTAATGGGTGACATTTTCGAATATTTATTGTTATTTAGCAATAATATTAACATACGAAGCCGAGCCTCGAGAGAATTGCGGGGGAAGAATAACCCGTGCTTCTTTTGGATAGATAATACGTTGATTTTTCCAAAACCTACGAACAGTCTCTCCTGTACCCGCAAAATAACTCGAGCTCGAAGTCATCGATGTCGTCGATAAAGAATAGAGTTTGACTTGTTTGCAAAATGAAACGTGAAATTTCATTGAGAATGCAACTTATTCATTGAGAAAAAGAAACCGTCATCAGCATTATAATTCAAGAAGGTAAAGCATTTCATAATATAATAATCGTTATTGTTCTCTCGAAAAAATTAGTGGTTTTATTGAAATGTTAAATTTTTTAATACCACGAATTAAAAAAAAAGTGATCGACAGGCTCGTACTCGGAGAAGCTTTGCGCGATGCTCGATAGTACGGAAAAGAGAGTGAGGATATACGGAGAAGCGTGCGAGGGAGGGGATGCGCAACGTTATCAGAACGGTTAGTAGCAACACCACAGCGGCTCACATTGATTTTCACAGGGGCTGGGGGGTCTTGAAGGCCGTACCTAGAATAGAAGCTGCGGCCTTCAATTCCATCCTACTCGTGCTTCCTCTTTCGTCCTTCCACCCTTTTGATCCTTCTCCTCGAGACTCGCTACCACGTGAGAGGAGACCTCATTGCCCGATGCCTCGTTGCGGGTGACGCGTGCCACTCGCTTTCTTCCGTCACTCGTTCGTTCCTTCCGGTTCCGGTAGCATCCCGTGTCTTCCTGTTGTATTCCACATTGACGCTCCTACGTAATTTAACCGCTTAAGGAGATTTTTATTATTATTTTGTCATGTACCGCTTCGAGAAGCCTCTTCCCTGAGTATTGTCAGTAATTTTCGAAATACATTGAAATGTTCGATTCGATAATACGTCGGTGTACTTCAAAAAATATTTCGAATGGAATCTTTCTGGAAAAACCCCTGAATCAGGGCTTCCGTTGAATGATCGTAGGTTCAAAGTATACACGCAAAAACCTAATTCCGCATACCTTCGAGTATTAAAGTCAGCATAAAAAACACCAACCAACATGAGAAAAAGAAAGAGCAAATGATGATTTGTAGGTACGTGGATAAGTAACTTTGTGCGAAGCTTTGTTGGAGCGAGAAAAAAAGAGAGAAGAAACTCTTTATCGAAACGTAATTACGAGGAGTAATTTCAGCAAAGAATTTAATTAACGCTATACCACCAATTTTACATGCAATTGAACCACGGTCATCATTGGCTCTTGTACGAAAGTTGTCGCCCGTAAACGTACTTTTGGAAAAATCGGTATATTTGTTTTGAAAAAAAAAGAGGAAATGCGAATTTGATGTTGACGGTGAAGTTGGCTTGGCCTTGAATAACTCTGTACATGGTGCGCGTATAATATGTACACGATTATACCTCTTATGCCTGGCACCATTTCAATGAATTGACGAAGCGTTATACGCGTGTACGGTCACGATATATTCGTCTTTTCTTTTTCATCTATTTTTATGACTCATTGCCTATTTACGGTCGTTGCTCGCGACGTCGGTGATTACGAGTTGGCTGGCTACCTCGCTCGCTGGTAAAGCTGCTTCGAGGGTGAGAGCCGAGAGCGCTAAAGGGAGAAATTAACGAACGAAATAACAAGGCATTTTTGCCCTCACCTTCGCTATCCACCCCTAGAATCCTCTTCAATATTCTTGACGCTGCACTTTCCACCAGGGACTGATCCCACTCGAACGAAAAAAAGTTTCCACGATTTCAAACATGGGAGGGAAATTGATTTCTCAATTTGCCAGTTACTAAACTTTTTAATCTTTGTATTCCACTCGCTTTTCTTCCTTTTTTTACGCCTCTTACTCCTCTTCGGCCGTTATACTCGTACAAATTATGACGCAGCTTTAACCTTGAGAAAATAATTTTGAAACCTAAAGAAAAGACGCTTAAGCAACAAATAATAGTGTAATTATAGCTGCAACGATAACAATTTTATTATTTATTTAATTATGTTTGTAAATAAAACTAGAATAGAAGAAATACATAACTTTTTTCACTTTGCTATCACTCGGAAATAAATCAAAAGCATCGAATGAAGTTTTTAGATCAGAAGTGATTGAGAACACGAAGGAGATGTTTTAATAACAAATAACTCGGTGGTCGTTTCAATTTCTTGGTTCATTTTCTATTCGGACGGACTCAAAGTTAGTTTGCGTTGAATTATAATAACCGAATGGAAATTGTTTTTGTAATAATCTCACGCGAAACGTAGCGGCATTGGCGAGAGGAGCGACGAATCTCATTGCGATCTCAAGGTCGTCATTTCATAAGAAGGAGTAACGAATGCTGGGTACTCGAATTTCTTATATGTTGAATATACACCGATAGGAAGCACGTTTGCGAAAAAAAAAGAGGTGAGTACCGCCATTATAAAAGAGATAATTCACGTTAAGTGAGCCAAGAGTCTTACCGTAGTCTCTACTTATGGACAAATCCCAATGGCTGCACTTTCAACGAATAATATATATGTACTTGCAACGATTAGAGACGCATACATAACCAATATCCTAAAATATTCATTAATGTTTTTTGAATTCGTAGATACCTCGGAAAGAAGCACTCGAGGAGAGGCGATCTTCCATGAGTACGAAAGAGATGGAACTATTACAGCGCTCACGGCGGAACGAAAGAGAAGCAGCACGTTTGTGCAAATACGGAGGTTTTACCTCCCCTTAACGAATATTTTGCTCAGATATCTAAAGTTAAGGCGATTTGGATGGAAAAATTGAGTTCAACCGCACTATACCGTTCTAATATTTTTCAAATTAGTAAACAGTTAAATATTATTAATTCATGCGCGTAAACTTGTCGATCGATGCAATCGGAGTAAACCGCCCTGAAAAATATTAAAAGGTATAAAATTTTTGAGTTTGGAGAAAAATTGCTAAACAAAATTGACGCGTCTTAAGTATTGAGAACCAATGTTGAGTTATCAAGTTGAAAATTTGTGTAAGCGTGTGTGTGTCTTTGACTCGCGATGCTTCCGCTATGAGAGTCAAAAAATACAAAAGATTTTTTATCGCGGAGAAAACATTGAGAGTAATAGACAATGACGAGGAAGCAACGTGAAAATATCAATTTTCATCATACTTAGTTGTATCGGATAATCTATGATCTTTGCTATGTCGTCCGTGCATACCGATTGTAAACTGATTCACAAAATACCGGAAAGGGTGATTACACCCTGGCGTAAAATTATATTTTATATTGTTGTTATTATTATTACTATTGGGATGTTGAAACATCTTTATTCTCAATGATCCAACGATGAACCGTTGTTCGACTGCAGATTGCTGGAAATGGATTACCCCGATTAACGGGTGGCTAGTGATAAACTGGTGTTTTTAGTCGGACAAACCGAGCGCTCGAGCGGCTTCGTGCGAAACCTCCGACGCGAAGCCACACGAAATCGGTTGCATTTCACAAGTAAGCGTTCAATAGAGAACAATTGGATTTTGTGCGATGCGGATAGCGAGAGAACGAGTTTTTGATTAACCATGCTCGGAGCCGTAACAGCATAAATTTTGTTCTTCACCCCTGGCGCATGTGCATTCGACGGGCGCACGAGGACGAATGTTCTCTAGAGCATTTGTTCGGGTACTTGGAGCAGCGTAGTTAATAGATATTCCAAGGCTACTCGTGTCTCGGAGTTAATCGAGAGCGGCTCCCTCCGTTCAACCGCGATTCAACGCGGCGCGGCTTCTCGTTATTATATACTATATAAATATATCGGTATCTTGGCTGGAATATGAATATTCGAACAGCCAAAGTGTTACTGGCGAAATGACAGCCCCTGCTCCTGCTGAGAGATTCATCCGACTGGCTAACGACCAACCTCCGGTTTTATATATTTCAGTATGTATATACACAAATGGGTAGCGAATTCGTGACGAGAGTGGGAAAAAAAACAATGATCAATGGGACTTTCCGCTGCTGCACCGTGTTCAGCAGTTTTCTGAATGCGAGCAAGGGAGATAAGTATACACTCGGGGCATACATCTTGTATATTTTTGCATGTAAAAACGTGCATTCAGTTTTACCAGTGGAGAGCGCTAAAAGAGTCTGGAAAGGATTTAAAAAATATTATTTTAATCCTATGAAACCGATTGACCAACTTAAAAAATCTGTAAACAATTGAAAAATAATCCAAGTCTAATTATCTCACGGATTCTCATTTATAATATGTTCCGCGGGTAGCGTACACTCGATTGCTCGTAAGACGACTCAAACAAATCTAGGTATAATCCGAGTTGAATAATAGATTTTTTCAAATAAAGAGAGAAAAATGTACAACCAAACTGTAACGAAGGGAAGGATCGTAGAGTCAAATGATTTGAGAAAATAACAAAATCGAGTAGATATAGGTTATCCGTCAGAATCAAAGTACGAAGAATTTTAAGTCTTAAACTCTTCATCGAGGCCCACGACGAGCACTTGGATTATTTCTCTAACTTTTACATATAATTTCTACTCGGTTAACTTTTACCGTCACTGTTGTATCATCCGAATCTGAGCGCGCGTCCATTAGAAAAGAGCATCTCCACCAAAAATATTTAAGCCAATTACCTTTCGACGTGGCAAATATGTGTATGTACGTAATGCGCATTTCACGGAACACGGAAAAACATTGGGATCTGATTAAATTATATTGATATTCATAATAAACGAATATCGATAAGATTTCTTATTTCTCAAGGATTTATTTGATAAATGATATAATTCGGAAAGTATAAGACGTGACGTACCTGTTATTGAAATTTTCAATGGTTTATTAGTATATTATCGTAGGGCGGTAATTACGTTTTTAAATAGTACAGTTTGCTCATTGATTTACTCGATTGATCTACCGTATATACATATATTTATCGTAGGGCTTGCGAAAGAAACTCAGCGTCTTAATTAATTAGACGAGATAGCTGATCAAGTCCTATAAGCGGGTCAATATAGAACCTGGCAGTTCTCCTCAAATTTCCGGAGATAGAATTCAAGATTGGCGAAGCAGGATTTTATCCGAGAAAAGTCTTACTGGTTATCCAGTTTCCCAGATCCAATAAAGATCTTCCACTAACCGGAAGACCCTAATTAATGAAACACTTCGTTATCCATTTTTCCCTTTACTCGAGTTTACTCGAAATTACTCGAGTGCCCAGCCGATAGTCTCCGCAACTTTATTCTCTCTCTTTTTTTCACTTCCTCGCAGCTTTCCACTTTCTTTTACTTCCCTCGATTGCTCGCAATAGTACGTACTTACGGTTTATTTTTTTCGTTCAATGTGATTATTACTTTTCGTTGAGATTCCTCTTCGACGGGTGTAATATATTGTATGAAAAGAGAGCAAAGCACAAAAGCCATCTCGAAATTACGATAATTCGCTGTATTTGCAGTATTTCCTTTGCTACAAGATTTTAGAGTTATTTTACTCAAGGAGGGTGGCTACCGCCATTCTGACGGGGAAGTGCAGCTGAATGCTCGGAAGGTATGCGTGTATTGGGTTCGATCTTCGTAAACGTTCTTTTTAAAGAAACTAAAGAATTATTTGGATCCAATTTCATTACATTTTTAACGTTTTGCTTCGTCATGGAGGAAGCTTTGTTTTCGTAAAATCTTTATTCTCGAAATTTTGGTGCAAGCGTATTCGGAATGTTCGCAAACACATTTTTTAAAAATGCCCGAAAAACCCATGTGTGTGCATGTCTATTGAATCTTTTTAATTTGGGAACGGCTTGAGGTATCAAACTGATATTTATGACACAAGTAAAGTTATCTTCGTTATTTGATCCTATTTTTGGCAAAATCTTTGCGGTCGTTCAGATTTTACGCGGCTCTAAATTTTCCCATAAATGTCTGTGCGCGCTCTTACAATTGCGTTATCTCTTATAATTTTCAAGATATCAGGTTGAAAATTTGTATACGAATGAAGAATCGTCGATCAATGATCGGGGTGAATCGCTCAAAAAAATGTTGAGATACAACATTTTTGAATTTGAAGAAAAATTGCTAAAAAAACGTTCGCCCGTCTTAAGCTTGACAATCAATATTGAGTTATCGAGTTGAAATGTCACACGACCTTTGTAAATCTCTCGTCAATACGCTTGCGCAGTTTCACTAAAATTGTTTGTTTCTCTTCTATCCGACAATAGCGACAATTAATTAGATAATTGGTGATTAATGGTATCGTCGGACAGCGAGCACTAAACTTAGTCAATAACGGAATTATGATAAAATTGTATAAAATATATATATATGGGAGAAAAAAATAATGACAAAGCTCAACACGATAGAAATGCAGTTTACAATTATTTATTCATCTTTCTTATTATTTTTATATGCTCGAACGACACGTTACTCCCCTTTCCCATTAATCTGTATATTCGTGACTGGCCTTCAAGCGGGAGAAAGATATATATATATATATATATATTTGTACAGAGTGACAAGACGAGGGCGAAGAATACCTCTCGAAAAGACCAATTTATTTTGACTACAAAATAAGTTGTAATTGATGTCTGCGACCTACCGTTGAAAATGTACCAACGTACGTGGCCTCCCTTGTCCGGTCACGTCGTGTACACTTTTTCCTCGTAACATTGTCATAAGGTGCCTCTATCGACTCGCAATAAATGCAAGGATAATTGATATTCGCACGGCCGAAACATTTGCTCCGTAACATTACGACACTGGGCGCGAACAATGTACTTTTTCATTGTTTTTCGTGCAGGCCGCACAATCTTTTTCTCACGGACGATGCACACATATATCTATAGAAACAAATATAAATAAATTCTGATTCTTTAAGAAACGATGAATCTGCTATGTTTGGTCGATTCTCCGAATCCAATTATGTATATTTCTACGAAAACATATTGGAACGACACCAGATTACAATATCTGTACGAAAGTTTGACGCAGAAGCGTAAGTGGAAAATTGACAATTGTCACATCACTCTGAATCTCGTATTCATATAATATAATAAAAACACAATAGGTATATACTATATCGATACGCGTGTGTATTATCAATGCAATAGTTGCAGAAGGAGATGTAAATAAATATATATATATAAATATACATATAAATATATATATATATATATATATATATATATATATATATATATTTATTTAATTTCTTTGATAATATATGAGAATTGATGCATTGATTATCGAAAGGATCGTGCCTGAATGTCAGCCGCTATACTTATTCGCTCTTGTCAAAGATTCCGAAACGAAATGCAAGTAGCAATGATAAAATGTCATATTTTACTCTTTTCATATGTCTCATAAATCTGTTTACGTGTACGATGAAATACATAAACGTACATATACGCAACAGAATATAGTATATGTATAAATAACAACGAGTCGACATTCAATATGGCACCTTAGGCATTGTCTCCGTCAAACGCGTACGTAAAATTTCCAACATTCAAAACATAGTTTAATTACTTTTTTTTTAAATCTATGGAGATACGAACGATCGTATTTCGCAATGTTTGGTGTAACACCGTTGTGATGGTGTCCAAGGACCTTCGTTCTGTAATATTCCGATTATACACGAGTCTCGTGCGCTCAGTTTTATCCTACGAACAGCGCCTTTTATCCTTTTGGAATACGAAATATTATTTATTATTATAAAGTGGCGATAAACGAGGATGACGATCGTAAGCCCTGTACCGAGGATTGTACGAATCGTGCTTATATTAATATTTCAAGACGCAGCACGAGACAAATAAAACGATATTTTCAGTTAATTTTAAGGACAATTTATTATTTTAACATAATTGTTAAAAAAAATTAGAGATTAAACATGATAAAATCCGTCAGATTCGATCGTATGGCAGACTTGAACGTTAACTTTTCCGAAGTTAACGAATAGGAGTGTACAGCTGTCGCATGCGCGATCAAGGTGCAATACTTTTAAGTTTCAATGGTATTTTATGCGATCAAGGGCCTATATATAAGTACCTGCGGCTTCTGGCGAGCGTTAAATGCGCACTATTGACATTAAAAAGGGACTCGATAGAGAAAGAGCACTTTCGAGCGATCGCGCGGACCCTTTCTCACGAGATAAATTCTAACGGAACAGCCAATCGTGCTTGATAATTCATATTTTAACATATACGAGCACTGATGTCTGTCGCGACAACTTGTCAAAGTATTCACTGGATAGCGCTGTTGTTCGATATATAAAGATAACGCTTCTGCAAATGCGCTAAAATGAGTAGACTAATGACTCGCGTTACTGTACAATACGCGATAACTGTATGCACTTTGTTATCATCATAATTATTGTTATAATAGCATAGTTTTTAAATATGTATAAAGTATGCGATTGAAACTCTCTGGCAACCCCGGGATTTTAACGACTTATCTCTGGACAATTTCGCCGCTCACCTTCTTCCGTTCCTCTCCTATGTTCTCTATCCGGAATAAAATCAGCAAAGAAGAATCAATTACTCAACAATTTGTACATATCTAACAAATATTCGACGTATCATGTAAGTTCTCGATTATGCGGCAATGACGTTTTTTTTTTTTTTTTTTTTTTCCATCACCATTTGCTTTACGATTTTTCGTCTTCCTTGTTGCATTATTTGAGAATAAAAATTTTCTGTTTTTTCTTTTAACGGTGACTGATCGAGCGTTGTCGACTTCTGTTCGTTTCATGCTACTGCTGCTCTTGTTGGTATGCCGAGGTCGTTGCTTTACTGCTTTCTTCAATTTACTTCTCGGATGCGTCGTTGCTTCGTTGTCGCGTCCTCGACTACCACTTGGTTGGTCCTGCGGCAGCAGCCCCAACGTTCGTGCCTATGAAGGGATTTGTGACTGTCGTCACGTCAAAAATTTGCGTCATTTTCGAATTACAAATGTAATAAATATAAATCATCGCGGTTCTACGCATTCTTTAATCATAAAACTTGACTCGAACTAGGGAAAAAGAAAATTAATAAAAATGTTCAGTGATCTTGTGAGCCATTTGAGAAAGATATATTTGGCTTACGTATAAATGAAACTGAACAACAGCGAGAAAAAAAAGTTTATTGGAAGGTTCATGTACAATAGCGATGAGAATTCATTGGGTTCATAGTTTTAGTGAAATCAGACGGGACGAGGATGCATTTGGACTTTTTCAGTGGGTAACGGTGGTGAATGGGGTTCTCTGTTGAGCTGTGGCTGTGCTCGAACAAAGAGTACCGAAAAAATAAAGAAGAAAGAAATTATAAAGAAATAAAGCGAAACATTTTAATAGAATTTCTTTTCAAATACAAACCGGGACGATCGATTTTTTAAATGTACAAACACATAGAATTTTAGTTAAATTTATCAACGATGAATATAACAATTGAGCGTTCCACTAAAAACAAAGGTACATTTTGCGTGACGAATTGTTGGTCGCGTATATTTGCTCGACTCGAAAAACGTGGTTGAAAAACCCAATGAGCCAAATTCGCGACTGAAAATGCACGCTTACCGTCGATTGTGAACAATACAATTTAAAAAATCGTGTATACAGCAGCAACCGCTACCTTCGAGGGGGCTGGATAACGAAATAAAAAGTTCTGCAAGCTTCGGGTTTCTCACTCGAGTCTCTATTCAATTTCTATACGAAATTCATAGAGATATTTCGCAAATATATATGAAGTGCATATATATATCAACATTGATTTCAGCGTGAAACGCTGCGGCGAACATCCCCTTCGCTTCCGACGATTTAAACGTACTCGTCTGACGTTGATATAGCGTTACGCGCTCATATTTTCAAACTGACCAGACCTCTATAACAAAACAATGAGACAAAGCATGCGAAATGTTTGTATGATAAGGAGAGTCGTGCTATTCTTTCCGAGCGTACGATCATGACGAACTAGATATAACATTTGCTGTCTCAAATGATAAATGGAAAAGAAAAAAGACTCAACATTATCAACATTTAGAAGACTGTTTACGATTGTTCTTAGGAACTTATTTTTTTTTTTGTTGACATTATTCAATTAAAAAATTATCGCTACCTTTACTAATTTAAATCATAAATTAATTTTTGATCGTTTAACTTCCTCGTGGAGGAAACGTATACGTGAAAAAAAAATGTTCCAGATTTTCAAGAACAAAGACCGTTGATTGGAGATTTTCCATGCAGTCACGAAGCTCTTACTCTTTTCGTCTGGAGTTTCTTTTTAATACGATAAATAAAAGATTACCGAGTCGGTGCGCGAATGCAGAGGGACTTGTTTTTTTAGGGTTTACCTTCACCGTAGAGGGGACGATCCGCCCCGCTCGTCAAGTTTGTACCCTCATTCGGGAGTGAGCTTTGCGAGGACGGAGGTGGCGGCATCGCGAATACCGTGGTACCAGGCGCACCCTGAGACGCTCCGCCCTGAGGTTGCGCTGTAACCGCCTCTTCTTCGCTCTCGTCCTCCTTTAAAAATTACAATATTCATCACTCTGTCGAAGATTGATTATGTATTTTAAAATCTTTAACACCGATAAACCGGTGAAAACAATTTTGAATATTTTTGCTCATGCGAATGTGAGGATTTATAAAGAGCGACGAAAAATTTGTCATTCACTCGTACCACCTCACGACGTCAGACGTCCTGTTGGTCTTTGACGAGTCAGAATCACGAGATTTTTATGCAATGACCACGATAAATTGTTATTTTTACTGCGATTGTTTATCAAATAGGATTCATCGATGAACGATGAATTTTTCAAATTAATAATTGTATATGTCATCGACGCAATGAATGATTAAAAAAATTAATGAGTTAATAATTTTTTATGGCAAACACGCAGAAAAAATGTTAACATGTAGCATAATTAGTTGGTTGGTAAAACAAGAAGGAAAATTAAACAATGTCGATGATCGAAAGTACTTACCTTGTTGGAACCTCGGGGTTGATTCGTCACAAAATCACCATCAGGATTCAGGTCCCGCTATAATACAACAACAACGTAAACAAAACTGCTAAACCTACATGCGTTCGTAGAAGAGGCTCCGATCATGCTTAGCAATGAAAACGATTCGCATATTTACAATTTTATGCTTTACGACGCTTGGCTCTTTTGAAATATTCAATTGATACATTAATTAAGATTCATCGAGTCAAATTGTTTCGATTTTCTTGCCAAGATTCGCCCAAGGATATTGTTTTTCTTCAGGCTTGACTTATCTCCTGGATTAAATCTTTAGCGGCATGATACATGCAAGACAAATTTCATGGAAAAGTTATTAAGATATCTTAATGCATTTATGATGCGTAGAGAGTACATCGGTCGATATTGAGACAGTTGTAGAGACATAAAGTATGCGAGAAAGTGGTTCCAGTGCCAAGAACGACCCGCAAAATCTTTCAATGGTGTACAAATGGTGCAATTAATGATAAGTTACGAAAATCATATTGATGGTCGTGATGAAAAATGGCATTCTTTTCAGAATATCTCTAACAAAGTTGACGATGCCAAAATATTTTTTTTATGGACCGCTCCTACTCATTTCCACGGTGATGATGCAATGTGACACTTAAAAATGTTACAAGACAACGTACAATTCTACGATGATTTTATGCATTTATCAACACGTTAAATGTAACATTACTACGCACTTGCATATTAAATTAAACTCTCTATAGCTTCATGCACGAAATAACTCCTTCGGCCGAGGCGAGGCGGATTCCTTCGCGATCGAGGATCCGTCTCAGCATTAACTAATGCATAAAAACTTCATAAAACGGCGTATGGATTATCATTTTTAAAAAAGGCTTGTGGTATCTATTTGTCAAAATAAAAACGAATATACGAAACCTTTACGTGGGCTTTGGTAATAGTAAGGTAATCGTTTACTTTGATCATACTAGAATACCGCTTACTTATTAGACTTTTACTAGTCTAGTAAGAGCAATTTTTAGTATTATTAACATCCGTGTCCGAAACCTTTTAGTCACTATAATGATTAGAAAAAAGAAGAAAAAAAAACAAACAAACAAAAGTCTTCCCTGAATAAATCGGCGTAAAGTCGAATAAAAAGAAACTGCAACTGTACGGTGTACAAACGCTAGTTTCACGCCGATTTGATTGCGAATGCGTGATAGGTGAATGAATTCTTGCGAGGTCACTGATTGTTTTCATGGAGGGCCATGATGTATTTATGTAGATAATGAGACAAATGAAGAATAATTTATGAGATATATGAGAGAACCAAAGTCGAATGAGAAGCGTGTGAAGCGAATGAGAGCAACAGAAAAATAATCGACGAGCAATTAATATTTGTCGTAATAGCTTGCATATAATTATGCAAATAATTTGTGCGACAGTTCTACGAATTTGTGAATCAGTGCAATTATTGCGTGAAATAAAAGAAGAAAAAAAACCAAAGAAAACAACAAAGAATTCCGTGTCCTATCAACGATTACTCACCGATAGCGGAAGAGGCACTGCAAACGATTCTCAGTGGTGCTCGTATTAGTGCTAATATCGTCTAAACTTATATTACTTACAAGCAAATGAAACAAAATTAATAAATTGGATTCAACGAAAAGAGGGTAAAATCAGTAGCCGATTTAGACGCGAACGCATGAATCGCGTCTGTAAATTTCTCACTAGTCTCAATTTCGGTATCAGATCGTTAATTCAGCGAATCCGTGTAATGGACGGGGATCTGCGAGAAGCCAAGATTTTTGTTTCAATTCATACTTTTAATCTGGCGAATTAAAGTTAAATAAGCTAACTTACCTTTCCCCTTAAAGTAACCAAGACGCACGAGAGTGCACAATAAATTGATGATTCTGTATACGTTTGGAATGGTTTGTGTTAAGGTGGAAACGACGGAGTTACAGCGATGCTCAAAGTCGTGTAAAGCATCGAATTAATCAAAATAATTATTAACGCCTGCTCAGCGTGACACGACTACTCGAAAAGATATCTCTACCGTGATGGAAAATCTTGGAATAAAAGACACGCATGCAATTCCAACGCGAATTCTCGATAATAATTGATCTTCCGAATCCTAACGATTGTTAATTTAGTTTGTCTCCGCGAATAGAATCAGTGAGCCCACAATAAATTTCGGCCTAAGATCGTCGATTTCAATAAACTGTTTTACTCTTAGGTACTTAATCGTCGACCAAAATTCTTTGTCGTTTTCGATCATCACCAAGATATTTTTTTGACGCATATTTTTCTTTTCGTATTGTATGGAAAACGTAGAAAATCTTATCGACCGAATTCTTTCACAACTCGGATTGTTCGTATGCTTTTCAATCGTCGCATAGAAATACCTACGACACTTGACATCGATCGGTGCGACCATCGTTATTTCGCGGCAATAATTCGTAACTGAAAATCGATAAATAAATTGGATAAATTTTGTTTCACCTGTAAATTGTGATAGAGGCCACTGTCCTCGGGCCGATTTTGTTTTAACTTGCCGCAACACCAATTACAGCAGCAACAGCAACAGCAGCAGCAATAACAGCCGGTCAGAAGTCCACAGATTACGACGAACGCCTGAAAACAATATGGCAAAATCGCGTTAAATCCAAATTTACAGATATTCGCAATTATGAAAAATATTTTCTAATTTTCTCACCTTGCACCAGCCAGACGTGACGACGAAGTAAGCATTGACGTTTTCCTCGCCGAAATGATCAGCCACGTACAGACCGAGCGATCCATAATTGTCGTATATGTTGCGTTTAGTTATATCCATTAGTATCGTATGGGCATGATTAATTTCTTTAAACTGGTGAAAAAAAATGATGATTTTATTTTAGCATTGTAGATAAAATTGCATAGAGAACATTTTTATTTTATCGTCGATACGAAAAATGCTAGAAATTTACTCTATCGGCTGCTTCCGGATTGTTGGGATTTTTGTCCGGATGATACTTCAATGCCAATTTTCTGTAAGTCTTTTTTATGTCTTCGGACGTTGCCGTTTTTGGAATTTCAAGTGTTTGGTAGAGGGAATCCCCAGCAGTGCTGAAAGAAAGAAAAGTAACGACGATAATATTAATAATTTTACCAAAAATGAACAACGGAGCTTAAAGAAATATATTGTTGGTAGACAAATGCGAATGTATCTCAAAACAAAACTCGCAAAAGGTGACTATATGCTCTCAACTCGGCCGGTGATTAATTTCCATCTATATCAGCGATATTTTCAATAATTATCAATGTCGAATTACCAGACGACTCGACTCAAACCGATAGAACGATAAGACTATATAGATAATTATAGTAATTCGATATACGATGCGGGTACGGTACTCGGCATGTCGGCGCGAGTACAGCGACTAGCCATCGGCGGTGGTCATTGCTGGGTTACTTAAACATTAAATTCAATAAAAAGTTTATAAGTTTGTTTGTTATCTTTTTATACAGAAACTATCAGTTGTTGGCAAAAACTTGTTTCCATCGGTAATCAGGATAAGACCTTAAAAGGCATTAATAGAAACATTTTTTCACCCTTACTTTGAGCTTTGCAGAACACAAAAAGGTTGATTTTTAAAAATGACATTCAGCCGTAACTTTGTTTCCATTTTACCTGTCCGGGTGATGATCCGACGGTTAAGAATCTTGATATCATTATTTTTAAAGAAGTCGAAAGATTTTACAGCTGTTGTAGTAAATGACCTGCTTTTGGAAAAATAATAAAATTATCTTATATTCTAAAGTCCGGAGTCTCGGTCGATGTCATGTTTCATACTGCAAATCTGATTGTATAAATTGTTAAAAGTGAAGAAGAATATAAATTTTCAAAGACCTCTCAACTAGCTGAATTAAATTTTTTGAATAACAAATGTTTGGCTAATAAATGTCAACACGCGAAGATGCTGCATCAACACGAAAGTAGTAAAGGCTTGACAGGTGAAGAATGAAAGAGATGGGAGCAATAACCAGTGAATGAGATTATGTGGTTTAATTGAATAAAAAGAAGCGTGAGTGTGCGTAGGGGTGGAGCCAAAGTCCAAGGACGGCACCGCTGGTCAATCTATCCGAAGCATGCACTCCGCTAAATGACAAAAGCCGTTCCTTCGCGCCGGTTTCTTAGACTCCCACTACAAATGCTTCGGTTTGCTTCCAGCAACGTCTAACCTATCGTAGCCGCGACAGAAAATTCCACAATTGCTCCCGTATCCTCTACGAATACGTCATTAAAACAATACTCGAAGCTATGACAAACTGTAATACAATTGCGATTTATCGTTGAAATTTATTGGATAATCAAAAGAAATTTCAAATACGAGGATATAAAATAATGGCGAGGGGCGCGAAGGTACGAGAAAAACCTTTTTCCGTGACGACGGGAGCATCCACTGGGCGTATCGGAATCGCAGAGGGTATATATAATGCACTGTAAACTGTAAACTGTAAACTTACGACATTTTTCTCCGATCCATGGCGTTCTGTGTGTTATTTGTTTGTCGTTGAGTCGAACGAAGTATTTCTCGTTTTCAACACAAGAAACGGTCTTAGAGCGTTATATCAACGTCTCAAACGGGTGTATGCGTTTCACAGCGGCTCTAACAACGACTCGACACGACATAAATTTTCTTACAACTCGAAAGGCATAGTTTGACTACGTGCCGAGGGGAGGAAAATATATATCAGAACACCTGAGCTATCTCGTGTTTCGTACGTACTCCTGTCGCGTAGACGTAGCTGCGCTCGGCTCGCCGTCGTTCGTGTTTCGTGCGTGCCAAAAAGTCCACTACCACCACCACCACCACCGGGAGTAGAATCGATTCAATATTTTTAGTTCGCAATGTGAACGCTACCTGGCGCTGCACCGCAAGGCAAACGAACATTTAAAGAGCTATAAATATAAATCGTTACTTTTTGACAGTAGCGATAATAATTATACGCAATTTACTTAGAAAATCATTTTGCAATATATTTCTTTTAATTGTACCATCTTGATGTATCGGTCGATGGTGAAATTCATTATTACTCTTCGTATTGGTGTTATTAAAGGAGCATAATTACGTTTAAATATGAAAAAATGGCGGGATAATTATTTTCGTCCGAAATACGATAATTTAATCCCATGAAAAGCACTTGAGCAAAGCAGTGCAAGGCTTACCATCTGATAATTGCAGGCGTATTTACCACAGCTCGTTCAAAGGATAATAAAATGAACCGATGTATCGCTGTTATTCATCATCGCAGTATTTTTTATATACAATTTTATTTTATTTTATTTTATAGTATATACAATTCGTGAATACACATGTTAGCGAATACGTTGCAGCGACTCGAACTATCTAACACAATATTTCTTGGTGTTCGGATAACTTTTTACTTTCAAGCGAAAAATCTCTACACTCTTTGATACTTATTCTCTCTTGGCGTACGCGATTAACGCAAAATAAAATCTGCATTCATATCGTATCGAACTCTTGATTGAACAAAAATATACGTTGAAAGATATTCTCTTCCTCTCGAGAGTTAAAATTCACGAGCAATTGATTCTCCGTATTCTCGGTAAATTGTGTAAAATAGCAACACTGTACAATTAGATGTAGAAACTTCTTTGCCTTTCGACTGCGATGCTAATGTGCAATATATTCAATAATTCAAGCTATAAGAACAAGGTGTACAAGTTTCGGCAAGAACTCGTCGAAATAATAGTTGGTTTCGTTAAACAATTCTCGAAACAAATAAACGCGGAGCGTGAGATTCTTCCGTGGAATATTTCACAATAACGATTTGGCCACTTTGGCCCGAAGTGCCGTATTTCTCTTACTTTGGTAAATGTTAATTGAACACGGATAACGCGAAGGCCACTGAGGCTTCGGTACCTAAAGAGTCTCACGATATTGCACATATCCACTTTATACGTCTCTCTTAGTCTTTCCTCTTTTTTTTTATTATCGAATATCAATCGTCCGTGACTCGACTATCCGATCGTCATCGACGCCGTTTTTATTCTGCGAACCAGTTCTCAAGTGAACGGATTATAAATCCAATTTATACCAATCGATTGGATTATCTAAATAATTTTCGGCTTCGTTACCTTCAACGCACTTGAGTTCCTCAAACGCCTAACACCTTCTTTTAATGTTATTTAGTCGTCTAATACGTGAAATATCAATTCGAGAACCGTGTTCGTATCCTGACTACTCTGCGCAGCTTTGTGGAGAACTTGGATGAGCTCGTTGTCCAGGCTATTCATGTAGATCGGCGGGAGTCGCGTTCCCTCGCTTCCCGCCTCGTATCCAACCTGCGGACGCACAATTAACACAATTGACTCCTGGAAGCGCACAAAATTCTCTTTATGAGTTTCCAGAAAGTAACTTACGTTGTCCGGGTGGATCGTCGTTCTAACGCTGAGTTTCGTTAGTCCGGCTGTCGCCAAAAGATCCAAAAGTTTCACCAGCGCTGCACACGTCGCCCTCGCTATGCTCTCCGACAATTTGTTTATATCCACGGGATCGTGCACTCCGGTCGGATGATCGTCCGACTTTGATCAATTGAAAAATGCCATAAAGCGAATACAAGTTGTCAGAGAATAAAATAACTTTTTTTTTAAAAATATAAATAATGTAATTTTGCTTATATTGAAATTCTTCGTACCTTGATTATAAATACTTCGGTCCATCGTATAAATCTGCTCGTTCCCATGTAATCGGTTCCATTGTGAACTCGTATAGACGGCACGCCGTCCATTGACTTTCCATCGATTGGACTTTTTACACTAATAGACAAGAACAAAAATGTTGTAATAATATAAGAAAGAGACTACACGAATATCGATAGACATATTATCGACGAACCCCAAATTAAAATGTACGTCGTTGTCGACCCATTTGACGTTCACCGTCTCGTCGGGTTCCGACGCTCCTTGAAGTCCGCATCCTATCGAGAAATCCTGCATATTTTTCAGAGCCGCTTTTAACGCCTCCATCTTTTCCGGCATTATTTGGACCATCAGACCGTCTTCGACTATACTCGACTTTGCCGAGAGTCCCATCGAAGATTTCAAAGCTCCGTTTATGACGACGAAGCTAGCGCCGGTGACTGTGTAATATGAAAATATTTCAAAGTTTTTAAATATCGCAAACCCTCAACATATTTCAAATATTCAATAAAATCACCTTTTCTCGGTTTATTGTGAATATTGATAGCCTGAGTTTGGTAACTGCTTTCGTCGCCGGTGTTTGTTTGTATGCAGACTAGATGAGAGTCCGCTTGAACGCTGAAATTTGACGCGAAAGCAAGAACGTGATCATTGGAATTGTTGAGACCTTTGATCACTTGATCGTAACGATTTTTCGGGAAGAGAACGTCGGTCGTTCGATCTTGCATATGAATAGCAAGGCCTCGAACACCAGGAAGCGTATAAGCGAAATTTCGGAAATCCGCGAGAACTTTCATGATCGTGTGGCCGATCTCGAAGTAAACGGCGTCGCGGAAACGAACCGACACCAGCGGGCAGGGGTAGTAACGGTACTCGGCGCCGAGACGAAGTACCAGGCGAAGAGGAAACACCTTTGCCCAAGGAGTTTCCCATCTGAAAAAAATGTCATGGTCAATTTCCATCGAGATAGCAGCGACGTTTCTTTATCATTTTTTTACCTGTGAACGAGAAGTCCAACGAGGAACGGTGCCGGTGGGATAACGATCTTCTGCAAACACTGAAAAGTCTGTCGAATAAATAGAAAACCAGCGTGTTCGCGAGATCTCAAGAAATTGCCGCCCTGGTGTATCGAAACTCCAAGTTCGGTTATCGTGTTGCCTGTTTAAGAGAAAAAAAAAAAGTTTTTTGATAATAGAGAGAATTTCGATGATAAAGGGGAAATCACTCGCTTGTAATCTATAATTGCAAAGAGACCTTTGATCGCCTCAACGTAAATTTGATTTATATGGACGAGAAGATCCTTTGGAATTTGCGTTTCATCCGGTAGCGTCTCCACCAACAAAATTATTTCGTCTTGACCCACGCAGGCCAAACCTCTCGACGTAATATTCCAACAGATTCTGTTGACGCAACAATTGACTACAGGCAAAGAAACAAAGAGATATCAAGCGCCGCGTAAAAATCAACATCTATTCGAATGAGATATTTTCAATCGATCTCAAGAAAAATACTCACGGTTTGTAATTTTAACGTACGCATAGAGATTACGATTGACAGCGAACATTACAGGCGGTTCGCAATCATTTTTCAGTGATTTGTACAGAGCAGCTGAATCCGTGACTTCATGATACAAAATTTCTGTTATTTAATAAATTATAACATTTTAATAACTCTTTAATAAATAGAATCTTGAAAATCTTGTATCAGTTGTGTAGGAAAATAGAGTTTTTATAAATCCTTACGGCCTTTGTGTATCATAACTGTGGGCGGTAGCGTATCGGGATCCTGCGGTATATAACTGTTGGTGTTTGGATCCAACGATGGCATATTTTGTCGTTTTACTGGTCCGGACGTCGCAGTTTGTCCTGGTGTCGGTGTTCGTTTGTTACCTATCTTTCGATAAGGTGGTTTTAGATCCCAGGAGGTGTCGAGCTCTGTCAGGTCACAGCCAGGCCTTATTCCTGTGTTTTATACGTAGAACGGTGGGTTGAAAACAAAACAGACGGGATTGCGATGCGGGGGTGACGACGCGGAAACCCGTGAAAACCGGGATCCCACGCGCCAAGGCAGATAGGTAGAGAAATAAAAAATAATCATTGGATCTTACCAAGGAATAACGAAACTCAAAATCAACCAAACAAAATGTATGCTCGAGGGAGGAAACATTCGTATCATAGAAGCAATGTCCCGTATCCACAAGGAAAAATAAACTCATCTTGCAACTGAGCAGCATGCTTTTTCGATAATTTCCCAGAAAAACTTGTATTTTTGTAAGCACGTCAAAGTTTTTTTTTGCGTTAAATGCATTTTATTTAATATTGTTGAAGATATTTTATTTCCTTGTGAGCACAGGATTTAAAACGTATCAATTGTGTTAACTAATGGCAAATTTAACAATGTTTGATAATAAGAAAGTCCACTAAAAATACTTAATTATTATTAATAAGTAAATCGTTGAATGTATTAAAAAATTACAATTGATTTTATTATGATACAAATATCTTTTTTCAAATACGACTGTCAATATACTCGATGGGACGCAAATTTTTCATTTGCGCAAACTGTAGATATGTTAAAAAATTGCGAATAAAATAATTGTCCGACTCACCGTCGCTGAACATGACGGATTTTTGTCCCTCGGGACGCTGTTTGGAGCTGCCCTCGCGCTTCAATACTCCGACGGGTACCATGACCGTAGGCGGGGGCGGCATGCCACCGGCTAACTGTTGCAAAGGCGGTATTGTTGAACAGTACTCCATCGGATTATTTGGATTAGGCTGTCTCCCCTATAACCATTTGTCGAATACTCCGAACTCTGGCGATTGGAATTTCATACTTTTTTCTTTGATTGTCTCCGTTTTCGCAAACCGTCACGAAAACACGTACGGAGGATTACCAAATAAAATCGTTGGATCGTTAAAATGGGAGGCATTGTTCCAATTTTTTTTAATAATTAAAAAGCGAAAAAAAAACGTGCAACGACGCTCGGTTGCAATAGTCGGCTACTGGATCGTAACGAAATACTCATAGAACCGATTGATGCAGGCTCTCATCGAAAAGAAAATAAAGATTAGGAAAGTGAAGATATTCAGCGTCGCAAAACTACGAATCTACGAGTCCGATCGAAGACAAATGAAACTTTGAAGGACTAGAAACTATACTGTTACGAAATCTTCACCGTCTATGCAAGGTATATTAGCAAACACTAGGGGGGGGGGGACAAAAATGAAGATTCAATTAACGCAAGACCAAAGCTCAGATGCATGCTGATGCTGGTGATTCACAAGAGAGGAGGTATTCAACAAGTTGTTACAGGGCAGAAGACCGAATGAGCATGTTGCTTCGACACTTGACACGTTGCTAACACAAATTTTTCGAAAAACTGTATTGTTAAATCGTGTCGAGAGGGCTGAAAGTCAACCAAGACACAAGAATACGCGAGTGTTGGCGTGACGCACCGTTAATCATGGTGATCGACAGTCTAATTAAATGACAATGCTTTCTGTTCAAAACGTGTTAAATGGAAGCAAAAAGAAAAAATAGAAATGACGAAGCGTCGACTCCGATCAAGGGCAGTCACAAAAATTTGCTGTAAAATTCATTTTACGATATTATTTCCCTATTATTATAGATTCACTAAATTTAGTAATTAAAATTATTTCTGAACTACGACACGTTTATTTCCTTTATGTTTTATATAATTATAATTAGAGAATAGAAAATTTTTAGATGACTGTCCTTGCCTCAACGAGCAACGAAAGAAAGAAAAGTGCAATCGATAAGTTCCTTCGGTAGGCGTTAATTCGAGCACACATGGGTCAACTTGATGTCGATCGAGAGCGATCAACATCGTGCAGATAACTTCACCATGACCGTGTTCCGCACCGATAACTATCAGTGTGGTTTTTTTCGGGTTGTTTCAAACGTTTATTATTTTAATTTGCGCGTATATTATTGCTTTTAAACACATACCTGGGGCGAATTGCAGTGGCCAGTTGAATTATGAGCATAAGAGGAAGACCAATCGCAGCTTCCCTGCTCTTGTTCCGCTGAATGCAATTAAACGATTTATTAATGATTCCGCGTAAATACTAAAACACATATAGCTATGTAATAATCAATTGTATTATAAGAAATTTTATTTACCTTTCACGAGCAATTGATAACAGGGCGAACACACGCGCGAATCAATATTGCCCTGATACTCGAGTCTATATTTCATGCTACAGCATTTGCTGCACAGAACCTGTAATAATAATCCCAGATATTTACGTTTCCGGACGGAATAGTGGGAATTAAGATGATTTAATTATTTGCTGTTCAAAAAGATAATCGCTGGGTATATACCTTGCCACAGGCGCGACAGTGATGACGACGTTTTATCACGTTAAATTTGACATCACAGAGCATACAATTGGGCGCTTCGCTGTCGGGAATCCAGAACGGCGGTTGTTTTCCCAATATGACGCCGGATTCCATCGAGGAATTATCGGAGGCATCGGGCGAGGGATCTCGGGGTTCTTCGACAGCACTGCGTTCCGTATCCGGCCTTTCTTGAACACCCGGTGTCGTACCCGGAGATCCTTTTGACACGTATCATTGATACAGTTATATTGACGTATACAACATTATATTGCATATAAATGACAACGATTCTTTTCATTTTTCAGATAATTAGTACCTATAGTCGTATTATCATCCATGCTGACTGTGGAAACAATGTCCAGAGTCTGCGGACGGGACGGTTTGTCTTCGATATCTTCCTCGCCGTTTTGATTTAGTTCCTCGCTATCGGCAAGGCCATTCTCCGATGACGTAGTCGGCAGATCGGTAACTGCACTCTCTTCGCACGAACAATCGCCGGCTTCGATTGTTCTACCTGTGGCATTTTGTTCCGCAAATTCCACGGATATATCCGACTGATCGTCGGCTCGAACTGTACAATCGGCCTTGGACGGTTTCGCGTTACTCCCGACTTCCGAAAAATTCTCTATTGGAAGACCATTCGCGCTCTCGATCTTCTTAGATTCAACTTTAACGTTCTCTACACTATTTTCTCTCGATCCAGCCGATCTAAATGTTACATTTTTAGCAGAATTCTTACTCTCCGGCGTCAGAAATTCGTCGCTAGAAATACTGTTCCTCGAGCTAATCGCCGCTAATGTTCTTTCGACGTTTTCTTCGTGATCTACGCTAGTTCGTGACTTCGCAAGCCCTTCCGAATCATCTTTATTTCTACTATTACTACCGTCTTCCAACTTTTTATTTATTTTTTCTTGTATCCAGGCCTCGGAAGTAGTGCGCGCGGGTCCGTGGCCCTTTTCCGAGTTCTTCTTTTCTAAAAAAGAATTTTCGCTCGTTCTCCCTTCGACAACGATGACGCTACTACCACCTGCGGATGACAGTTGCTGCTTGCCGTAGTCGATAACCGGAAATTTCTTCGCTTTTTCCTGCAATGTTTCCTCGGAAACCAACGGTAATTCGCCTATCGTAACAGCCTCGAAGATCGGCGCCTCGTTAGCGTCCTCGTCCTCTACCAATGTTCTCGAGGATACGCCTGCCACGTGACGCAGCATCGTGTCCTCTGGCACTGGCTCCGCGTAAGGAACATTCTCGTATAGTGCTTTTTTCTCGATGGCTTGCTCCTCTGCTTCCAATTCCGCCAAATATTTATTCAATTCCTCCTCCGAGAGATCGTCGATCGTGCTAAAACCTATGACGGGCTTTCTCTCCGGCACTGCAGTATTTGAATTGGAACCTTGAAATATTGTATTTACCGCGCTACTCCCCGAGGATGATATTTCGCTTTCCGAAACGATTTGCCCAATTTTCTCTGCGTTCTCTTGCTCTACCGATCTGTTTGAAGTACTTTTGTTCTTCGCACCGTAAATGCGCTCGTAGGCGCCGTCATTCTCAACAAAATCAACGTTCTCGTAAATGTGCGAGTATTCTGCTCCTTCGGAATGGGATTTCTTGATCGCTTGATAAATTTCCGGCAAGTTTTGCACTTCCGTTGGGATGTACACGTTCTCGTACACCTGTTCAACTTTTGGTAAAGATTTCAAAGTGTCCACGATATTTGGAGAAAAAGTTGACTCCGATATCGCGCTGGGACCGGGATTTACGGTGATCGTTCCAGAATTAACGCTAACCCCGGAATTTACACTAACCGCACCAACAGTGACGCTAACACGGTCAGAAATTACAGAAGTTTCTTCAGAATTCAAACTTATTCCCGAATTTCCACCTATTCCTACCACATGCCCAGAGAAATCGCTGCTTTCCGGCGAATTTCGCTTTTCCGCAGACTGCGATTTACCAGAACTGGAATTCGTATCCAATTTAATTGGCAAAAGAATATTCTGATATCTGGTTGCAAGAGTGTTTGAACATTTCTCTACATTGACGACTCTTTGGCTAGATTCGTCACTATTCGTTTCAGTTGCTGAATTGAAATTCTTCTCTACAACGGCAACTGTTGTATTATCTGTTTTGGAGTGTATATCAACGGAGCTCTCAGCTCCGGTGGGTGCATTTATATAGTCATTGAGACTGCTGAAGACATTGCTTACACTGGGCTTTATGTTGGGCTGATTCAACTTTTTATCGTAACTGTTTTGATTTTTGGTTCCTCCTGCCAAACTTTCGTTCTGTCTCTTTTGCACCAATTTCTGCGATATGTCGTTATGAAACGTCAAGGAAACAGGTTCGCCGTCTCTAAAGTCGGTGTAATGCTTCTGCAGGACTTTATTCTCGAGACTTCTGCCACGATTGTAAAAATCATTTATCGACTCCGAGATTTCACGCTTTCCCTCGGTTTTTCGTATGTCCAGCGTCTCGTCGAGACTGGACGATCCCACGTTGGATAACTTTTCCTCCGAACGCTCCAAATTGTGTAAAGATTCTGTGAAATTTAAGGAACCTCGAAGGCTACGTTTCGCTAACGACGAAGTTATCTGGTTGTCAGAATCTACGCTAGAGGCTACTTGTTCGGCACAGTCTAAAAAAAAAACAGGATTTTTAAATAAAATTGTATACAGACCAAAAGCAATGGAGTCTTTGACATTATACGTTGTTACCTTCGTTGAACTCGAATTCGTCGAGAACTTTGTCCAAATCGACCGCAAACTTCTCCATCGCGTGAAATTTTCTCCAACGAAAATTCAAAGTTTTCGCATCAAGCGATTGAACATCGAACGGTTTCAATTTTTTATTTTTATCGTTGTGGCTTAAAATTACAATCGCGTGTCGTAAAAAAACGGTATTTTTCTCAAAGAAACGTCATCTTTTGTCGTGAAGGTTGGGCACCGAGTGGTCGTGAGATATCCGCGTTAACGTAAAATATTCGCGAGCGTTACTACAAATATTAGAAATAATTCGAGGCATAAAGGAAACTAAGAAATTAGGGGTTAACACTGCTACTTCGCCTCGTAAGCAGCACGAGATAAAACTATAAGGGGGACCTTGCTACTTTCACAGAAACGTCATTTTTTTGTCTGTCGTATCGAGTTGAGGTTGGATAATGCCCACTGGTGTCTAACAGCGTAGTAGTAGATATGCGCGACCAGTCGTGCCAATGAGGATCACATTTCGCAATATAATTCAACAGATGTGGCGAGGGTCATTAAAATTCACGGGAGGCTCGTGAATCGGCGTAAGAATCGCATCGCACTACGATTTTTCTCTCTACAAGCGTGCCGTGATTTTTTCGACACCGAAATCGCTACGCGCAACACGCAACCACAGTGCACTGTGCACTTTAACGTCACTCGACATAGAGTAGATTCTCCGTAACTGTGTTCTGTACTTGACGTACAGTTCACTCTATGTGAGGGCGCACGTAGCTCTTTATTCCATTTTTTAAATTAGAGTAGGAATAATAATGAATTAATTAATGTAGATCACCGAATGTCTATTCACACTTGTTCATATACGAAAGAAATGATCGATGTATCCGCGTAAAACCCGCACTTAACGTTGCGCGACATACCGCAGTCGGTATTTCAAACAGTTTATCTATGTTTTCAAGGGTGCCGAGGGTTTCGGAATGAAAGCAAATTAAATTTCTCTCTTCGTCCATTCGTTACGAACATTATCCTAATTTGCTTCTATCCAAAAACATCCTGCACCCTTTAAAAAGGTCAACAGTTTTTGATACAGACGGGGCCTGTGAACGGCGCGGAGGAGAGTGCGTCGCGTCTCGTGGTCTCGACTTCTCGAATCTCAAGAGGAGGCTAGCGTCACGTGACCCTTGGTCCGAATGTCCGAGAATCCAAAAGTGCGAAAGAGGCAGAGCTACATATTTTCAACACACTTATCTCGGACCCAGTTTTTCTGATAAATGTCGGATTTGTCCGTGCCACCACTTCACGCGGTGAGCCCCACTCTTATGGTGTCCCTACAGAAATCTAAGTTTGATTGAGTTTCATAAGAAAATGTAATTAATTAACGACCTATTCATTGCATTGTCGATAATTTATTGCAACAAAATAAATAAAATAAATGCTTGTGCTCAACTTGAACGAAAAAACATTTTGTAAATATTTTTGTGGTCATTCGGCGGCATAGTTATATCGCATATCTGGTTATCAATTATCATACGCAGTAGCAAGCTGACTGCCGACTCCCCCTTCCCGATTAATTATGCTACGTGAAATAAAAATAGATGACGACACCCCGGCAGCCGTCATCATACGTGAAAAACGCCATGAATATGTGACAGAGTTTGAAGCCTGTCTCGCTAAATGAACAATTCTGTAATACCGATAGCATGAAAGTTAAATCGATTTGCAAGTGCCACTTGACAGATTGTAGCAGTTGCATCTTGCATGATGCACGTAACCCTACCGCGAACATGGCGTCCAGCAGTGAAACGTTAGGCTGACCGAGATAAGCGGAAAAAAGGAGATTTATCGGTTACTTCGTCGGTCAAACGGACGTGTCGAGTTCGCCAAATTATCGAGCCACAACAATTCGAAAAAATTGAAGAGATGAAGAGGGTCATACTATTCGTGAACGGGACAGATGTGAACGGCAAGGTGTGTGTTGATTCTTTGGATAAACATAAAACCAATATTCTCGTCGTCTTATCCATTGTTTATCGTTCAAATGTTGACCAAAGTTTGACATCAGACCGAGAGACAAATCATTGTTGTCCAGCGCGTTTCTGTCAAAAGTAAATTCATATTGAAATTGATTTTCGGAAGAGCGCGATATTCGATTGCCATCTATCTGGCACCTGTCATTGCCAATCGTTCTTTAAATTTTCTCGTTAATCAATCGAATGAATTTATTAGATTATTATAATCATTCTCACACAAATTTCTTTTGTCAAAAGGAAATAACAACTAATTGCTAAAAAAGAGAATAAAAATATTAATAAGATTAACTCTTGTTCGCAGGTTTTTATGGTGACTCATTCGGTAGACGAGCTGCTGGTCGCGGCTGGCTTAAAATTTGAAATGACTGCCAAGAGAATATTCACTCCGCAGGGTGGCGAAGTTGACGACATAAAATTGATAAGGTATCTTACAAGAAGGAATTATTTATATATCGGACTTACAAATTTAAGTTCTTCATTTCTCGACTATGATTTTAGGGACGACGATATATTATACGTTTCAGCAGGAGAAGACTTTATAACGAAACACGAGGAATCGCAGCACCAGCCTCTGAGTCAAAGAAACCCTGAGTGGGTAACGCTGAATGTAGGTGGTAAATTATTCACAACTACGAGAAGCACGCTTACTCAGAAGGAGCCAATGAGCATGCTTGCCAGGTAAATGCATAATATGAGATTTAGATAGAAACGGGCTGATGAAAAAGAACAATCGAAATTAATGTGGAAATCATTGATTTTCCTTAGAATGTTTACAGAGAGCGAGGACAGCATGGAATGGAGAATACAGCCCAGCAAGCAGGACGACAATGGAGCTTTTCTCATTGACAGAAGTCCAACTTATTTTGAGCCGTTGCTCAACTACCTGAGACACGGTCAATTGATTCTCGACTCGAATCTCAATGCAGCGGGTAAGATACGCAAAGTTGCAAAATTTGTTTAATCGCGACAAAGTCAATCGAATGTAAAGAGCAACATTCACTATCGTCCAATAATAGTTATACGTATGGCCAAAGTTGCAGAACCCTCGTCCGGTGCCGAATTGTGACTGGACAATCGCACAGATATTCACTGTCGCTATCGCAGATCGCAGGTGTAGCAAAATTTGATGAAACCGGAGGCAAGGTCGCGATGTGCCCGAGCCCCAACAACTAGTATATTCGTAATATATTGTGTATATAATAGTAATAAGGAGTTTCAATAGTTTTATTTTCAATTTAAATGTAGTGCGATCGGATAGTTTATCCTTTTATTCATCGAATTATTATTATTGAATAATTAACGTCAATTAATATTTTAAGTCGTTTGGATGATTGACAGGCGGCAAGAAGTGAAGAATGACCTTTGCAGGACGATTTTGCGTCCCATTCCGTGATCCCAGTCGCATTCTTCTTTTGTAACGATTGTTTCCCTTCCCGCCGGGTGCATTCAATATCATCGCCATTGTTTTATTGCTGCTATTTGATGCAATATTCGGTCTGCCGGGGTTCACTTCGAGCTCCGTTGAGTTTTGATCAGCCAGTTTCGTTCGCGCGGTAGCAGGCAAAATTTCATCAAAATTTGAACTCTGAATTAATCAACACACAGTACTTTTATGAGGCATCGATAACAAAGTTTTGCACTTTTTTTTTCTTCCTACTATTATCTCGCCATATACATTCTACATAAAGTTCTACACAAATTTCTTTAACTTACAAATGTGTTATCGTTGAATCCATTTTCGAGTGGTTGCAGTTCCTCTTCTCTTTGCAGGCAATCGTCATTCCGGCAAGTCGTTCTATCACAGGTTGACAGAACATCCGGTGTGATCGAATCGCAACAGGATTCATAACATTTTTCCAATATACTAATCAATTCTTTATTATCCGGAATTTTCTTAGTGTTCTCTGCATTTTCTCCCCTTGGATGGACAAATTGAGTCTGTATCAGACTTCGGATTTCGTTCATCAATGCTCGATATTTTTTACGCTCTTCTAACAAATCACTGATATTCTTTATCGTGCTCGCCATAGTACAATCCTTTTTGATCGGTTATTTATCGATTTTTTTAGATCTTCGTTGTTTCGAATTTTGAAAATCGTTATTTTTTAAATGCATTTTAGATATTTCATAAAAAAATCTTTGGAAACATGAACATTTGTCAAATAAACGTCATATTGGGAAAACGAAACAAACGACGGTGAAAGATTAAAAAAGTATTTCTATTGTCTTTCGCGGTTGAAACGAATTGAACCGAAAATATTACAAATAATGGAAACATCATTTTGATTAATATCGGAAAATTAAGTTTTAATTGCTAAAAATGTTATACCTCAAATAGCGCTTTATCGCAGAGCATTAATAATTAATTGATGCTTCCGATCTACCAGGTGTTTTAGAGGAAGCTCGCTTTTACGGTATCGAGGGCGTCGTGGCGACCCTCGAAGAGATGGTTGCCGACGGTGAGAAAAAGGGCAAAGGTACGGTAGCGCTCACGCGCCGAGACGTTCTCAAGGCAATAATGTCGACGCCCGCAATGTCCGAGTTACGATTCCAAGGTGTCAATCTAGCTGGTTCCGATCTCTCGAGGTTGGATTTGCGGAACATAAACTTCAAGGTATTCTTTTTATTCGGTATGCACATTATTGAGTATCACTCAAAAAGCCTGAGTATGCAAAAAGGGTATTCATTTTTTTGTACAGAAAACAGTGTCGATAAAAACTCGAATCTACGTTGTAACGTTCGTTATCTACACGATAAACGTAGAAAAAAATGTCAATGAAAAAATAAGAAAGTTGGCGAATACATTTTTAGTATCGGGTCTTAAGATGACGTGGTACATGAACGTGGTGTAGCGAGAGAGCGACAGAAATGTGTAGCACATCGTCTTAACCGAAGGAAGAAAGTCAATCTAACTTATCCACTCTTGAGAAGTGGATGAACTCTTCGGTATCCCGTATACGTCTCGTCAGTTTCTTCGGTGACTCACCCAGTCACTTCGATCTCGCTGGTAAATTAGTTTCCGGTCGATAAGCAACGGAATAACGTTCGTTCGAAAGATCCTCGTAGCGATTGAAAATGAATTTCACACGAATCGCCACTGAACATTTTTAATTCTCTATTTATTTGCAGATGAAAGCTGTTCAATAAGGTCATTTTTTGGCTTTAAAAGTGAAAACTAATATTTCAATGTATAACAAGTAAAAGCTTGAAAAATAAGTAAGATCGTTGAAACTAAATAAGTCAGATAATAGGCGTGGTGCGCTGAAAATTGTTTCCGTATACCGGATAAGATAAAGATATCGAATAACGAGCCATTTTTTCATAAATCATACGTAAATATCGAATGCGAAATTTTTGTGCGGTAGGTGCGTGCTTGTAACTACACAACCTTCGGCTCTATACAGCGATGTAATTCGCAGGAAACCCATGGCTTGTTCGGCGCGTGTAACGCGAGCTCTGATCTCCTCCA
Organism: Cylloceria caligata; assembly: GCA_963942595.1. Lineage (NCBI taxonomy): Eukaryota > Metazoa > Arthropoda > Insecta > Hymenoptera > Ichneumonidae > Cylloceria > Cylloceria caligata. Next base: position 85,485,087 of record OZ012704.1, on the reverse strand, counting down.
CATAGTTAATTACCATTAAACGATGCTCGTACACTCTGATGGAGGGCGCCTTCGCGCTGAACCTCGCCATGAGTTTTCCTCAAGTTTGTAGCCTTCAAAGCAATAATAGGATGCAAAGTCTCTCGTTTAATCCTCCAAGTTCGTTGCCACCCTGCATGCACGTATAATCGATTCAATGATAGCACGAATTATTAAAAGGCTCACTCAATTAAGAATATTTGAGCCAGAGCTGCAGGAGGGTAACGGAAGAGGGGCGGCGCTAAACGTTCGTTTGTCCGACTAAACTAAAAGACTATTGTGTCAATAATTTTCAAATATGGATAAAAGCCAATGTATCTCTTCAGATCAGTTAGTTTTTTATCCGAATCGAACAGAGACTGACAGAGAAAATCGCCTTTGATTTTGCCGGGTGTCTTGGACCGGTTTTCTCGACTTTCCTCGTAAAAATCCATAACTTTGACCTAGCTAAAAAAAAGATAGAAACTAGCCTTGGCACAAATATCCTTAAGTCGAAAGTTAATCAAGTTCAACGATTTTGCGCTGTTACAGCAAACATTTTTACATTATAGAAATTTCACTGCAATTAATTTATTATTAACACATTTTCTACAAATTCATGATCAAATGAACATTAAAAAAAAAATGTGTGTAACATTTTTTAAAGATTTTTGAAAATATTCCATAAGATTGAACAATTTTTTAAATTCTCGGTGAATTTTCTAGTACGCAAATCTTCGAGGGTGCAGTCTCGTAGGTGCAAATCTCTCAGGATGTTGTTTGGAGCGTGCCGACCTTTCGTTCGCGAATCTCGAAGGGGCGCAGCTCGTGTGCGTCAAGATGTTGTGCGCCAATCTCGAGGCCGCGAATTTGCATTCCTGCAACTTCGAGGACCCCGGTGGTCTCTCGGCGAATATGGAGGGCGTCAATCTAAAGGGTGCTAATCTCGAGGGCAGTAACATGGCCTCCGTTAATCTTCGGGTAGCTACCCTCAAGAACGCTATATTGAAGAATTGCGATCTCAGGTCGGCGATTCTGGCCGGCGCGGATCTCGAGGTATCGAGCAGCAATCAGGGTATTTCACGACCCGTCTTTTGCGTTTGTACACTAAAAAAAATCGCATATCATTGTTTTTTCAGTGCTGCGATTTGTCGGGCTCGGATCTACATGAGGCGAATCTGCGAGGCGCCAATTGGAAGAACGCCGCGTTCGAGCTTATGCAGACGCCGCTTCACATGTCACAGACTGTGCGATGATAATTAATGGTATACGTCTTCTAAAACGAGACGGCCGAGTTACTTTAATTCCTCGATAATGTATTTATCGTATCGATAAAACTGGTTCTAATATTTTTATTATGGGTTCCGCATATTTATATATTGCTATAGATATGTAAAAAAAGACAAGGTCAAGATGCAGTGTCATTTTTTAACTTACCTTGAAAGAAGAGTGATGAGACCAGTGAGTGCCGAGGGAGGAAAAAGGCTCTCAGTGAACGTGTAAAATATCGGCGGTCTATTAATAAGCGACGAGGCAATTTAGAAAAATAATCATCAAATGATATAAGAGTTACAAACAAAATTTGTATTATAATTATTTCAAGTTTGTCGAGATGTCGGTTTTTTAACGACGCGGTAGAAGCGTCTTTGAATCAAATTGAAAAATCGTAACTCGTAAGCCATACCATCTTTTTCGTACGTAGGTGATGCTCTATATATTTAAATATACAATGAACAAGATTATATATATTAATAATATTTATATAAACGGTAGCTTAATAAAGGAGAAAAAGTTGTTATAAATTCTTTGTTGTCTCCGTTGAATCCCAATATCCAATTTGATTAAAAACTTGGACGTTGATTCATTTGAATGCATGTCACGTACTTCCGATGTCACCGAAACGTCATTATACAAAGCCTTGTTTTCCTTTTATTCATTATAACTTGATATGGTTATGTTATAACGGTAACAGAATTTGGCGCGAATGCTGCAAGTTTGAAGTTGTTTCGAGGTTTTATTTCGGGTCCTCGCAATACACAAACGCATCTTTTTATTTTTAGTCTTTTGTCGCGGAAGCACCGATGTGAAAGATAAAGTCGAGTTTTCCCACGAGAAGTCGATGAATAATTTAACGTAATCCTGGAGGTAGGCGGTAGCTGCGTGCCTGGATATATATAACGTAGAGAGAGAGAGAGAGAGAGATAAGGTTTAAGCTTTTGTGCGTCCTGCGCTTTGCAAAGGATCAGTGTTAAGACGCTGCACCACTCGTCTGTCTTATCATCGGGAATTTCTCAGCCACGATTGATCTTGAGGGAAAAAACGAGAACGAAGAACTGTAATATCGTGAAATGCAGATAACTATTCTCCACTTTTATCCGATAGATCAATCGAGGCGGAGAAATTTGTATTACAGTTGTCGTTGCCGAACGAGAGGTAGCACATCGTCTTAAGAGGCCACGTGTAACGAGCCACAGGATCAAAACGATTCGCTCGGAGCGTTCCGTCCAGCGACGTCCGAAAACGTACCGTTTCTTTTTTTTAAAGAAAACTGTCAATGTTTTCGCGTAACTCCATTTTTTTAGTTTTATATACTTTTCAGCTGAAAATAAAACAAATTTGAAATAATATCGTCATGGTCCAAAACGTTTGCACGTATATTCTATTTAAATACATTCATTTATTTACATAATAGTCCAATTATCGTA